>CM059427.1:130629469-130987813 GCA_030390025.1 Squalus acanthias
CACACAATCTGTATTAGATCACACAATCTGTATTAGACCACACAATCTGTATTAGACCACACAATCTGTATTAGACACACAATCTGTATTAGACCACACAATCTGTATTAGACACACAATCTGTATTAGGACACACAATCTGTATTAGACCACACAATCTGTATTAGACCACACAATCTGTATTAGACCACACAATCTGTATTAGACCACACAATCTGTATTAGACCACACAATCTGTATTAGACCACACAATCTGTATTAGACCACACAATCTGTATTAGACCACACAATCTGTATTAGACCACACAATCTGTATTAGACTACACAATCTGTATTAGACACACAATCTGTATTAGGAGACACAATCTGTATTAGACCACACAATCTGTATTAGACCACACAATCTGTATTAGACCACACAATCTGTATTAGACCACACAATCTGTATTAGACACACAATCTGTATTAGACTACACAATCTGTATTAGACCACACAATCTGTATTAGAACACACAATCTGTATTAGACTACACAATCTGTATTAGACCACACAATCTGAAATAGACCACACAATCTGTATTAGACCACACAATCTGTATTAGACCACACAATCTGTATTAGAACACACAATCTGTATTAGACTACACAATCTGTATTAGACCACACAATCTGTATTAGACCACACAATCTGTATTAGAACACACAATCTGTATTAGACTACACAATCTGTATTAGACCACACAATCTGTATTAGAACACACAATCTGTATTAGATCACACAATCTGTATTAGACCACACAATCTGTATTAGACCACACAATCTGTATTAGAACACACAATCTGTATTAGACTACACAATCTGAATTAGACCACACAATCTGTATTAGATCACACAATCTGTATTAGACCACACAATCTGTATTAGATCACACAATCTGTATTAGACCACACAATCTGTATTAGACCACACAATCTGTATTAGACTACACAATCTGTATTAGACCACACAATCTGTATTAGACTACACAATCTGTATTAGACCACACAATCTGAATTAGACCACACAATCTGTATTAGACCACACAATCTGTATTAGACCACACAATCTGTATTAGACTACACAATCTGTATTAGACCACACAATCTGTATTAGATCACACAATCTGTATTAGACCACACAATCTGTATTAGACCACACAATCTGTATTAGACTACACAATCTGTATTAGACCACACAATCTGTATTAGATTACACAATCTGTATTAGACCACACAATCTGAAATAGACCACACAATCTGTATTAGACCACACAATCTGTATTAGACCACACAATCTGTATTAGAACACACAATCTGTATTAGACTACACAATCTGAATTAGACCACACAATCTGTATTAGAACACACAATCTGTATTAGACTACACAATCTGTATTAGATCACACAATCTGTATTAGAACACACAATCTGTATTAGACTACACATTCTGCATTAGACTACACAATCTGAATTGGACCACACATTCTGTATTAGATCACACAATCTGTATTAGACCACACATTCTGTATTAGACCACACAATCTGTATTAGATCACACAATCTGTATTAGATCACACAATCTGTATTAGATCACACAATCTGAATTAGACCACACAATCTGTATTAGACTAAACAATCTGTATTAGACTACACAATCTGAATTAGACCACACAATCTGTATTAGACCACACAATCTGTATTAGACCACACAATCTGTACTGGACTAAACATTCTGTATGAGATCACACAATCTGTATTAGGCTACACAATCTGTATCAGACCACACAATCTGTATTAGACCACACAATCTGTATCAGACCACACAATCTGTATGAGATCACACAATCTGTATTAGATCACACAATCTGAAATAGTCCACACAATCTGTATTAGACCACACAATCTGTATTAGACCACACAATCTGTAAAGACTACACAATCTGTATTAGACTACACAATCTGTATTAGATCACACAATCTGTATTAGACCACACAATCTGTATTAGACCACACAATCTGTATTAGATCACACAATCTGTATTAGATCACACAATCTGTATTAGACTACACAATCTGTATTAGACCACACAATCTGTATTAGACTACACAATCTGTATTAGACTACACAATCTGTATTAGATCACACAATCTGTATTAGACCACACAATCTGTAAAGACTACACAATCTGTATTAGACTACACAATCTGTATTAGATCACACAATCTGTATTAGACCACACAATCTGTATTAGACCACACAATCTGTATTAGACAACACAATCTGTATTAGATCACACAATCTGAAATAGTCCACACAATCTGTATTAGACCACACAATCTGTATTAGATCATACAATCTGTATTAGACTACACTATCTGTATTAGACCACACAAACTGAATTAGACCACACAATCTGAATTAGATCGCTCAATCTGTATTAGATTACACAATCTGCATTAGATCGCACAATCTGTATTAGAAAACACAATCTGTATTAGATCGCACAATCTGTATTAGACTACACAGTCTGTATTAGATCACACAATCTGTATTAGATCACACAATCTGTATTAGACCACACAATCTGTATTAGACTACACAATCTGTATTAGACCGCATAATCGGTATCAGACCACTCAATCTGTATTAGACTACACAATCCGTATTAGACCGCATAATATGTATCCGACCACACAACCTGTATTAGACTACACAATCTGTATTAGATCACACAATCTGTATTAGAACACACAATCTGTATTAGATCACACAATCTGTATTAGACTACACAATCTGTATCAGATCACACAATCTGTATTAGACTACAAAATCTGTATTAGATCACACAATCTGTATTAGATCACGCAATCTGTATTAGATCATAGAATCTGTATTAGACCGCATAATCTGTATGAGACCACACAATCTGTATTAGATCACACAATCTGTATTAGATCACACAATCTGTATTAGACTACACAATCTGTATTAGATCACACAATCTGTATTAGACCGCATAATCTGTATCAGACCACACAATCTGTATTAGATCACACAATCTGTATTAGATCAAATAATCTGTATCAGACCACACAATCTGTATTAGACCACACAATCTGTATTAGATCAAACAATCTGTATTAGATCGCACAATCTGTATTATACTACACAATCTGTATTTGACCGCATAATCTGAATCAGACCACACAATCTGTATTAGATCAAACAATCTGTATTAGACCACACAATCTGTATTAGACTACACAATCTGTATTAGATCAAACAATCTGTATTAGATCACACAATCTGTATTAGACTACACAAACTGTATTAGACCACACAATCTGTAAAGACTACACAATGTGTATTAGACTACACAATCTGTATTAGATCAAACAATCTGTATTAGACCACACAATCTGTATTAGACCACACAATCTGTATTAGATCAAGCAATCTGTATTAGATCACAGAATCTGTATTAGACTACTTAATCTGTATTAGATCACACAATCTGTAAAGACTACACAATCTGTATTAGACTACACAATCTGTATTAGATCACACAATCTGTATTATACCACACAATCTGTAAAGACTACACAATCTGTATTAGACTACACAATCTGTATTAGATCATACAATCTGTATTAGACCATACAATCTGTATTAGACCACACAATCTGTATTAGACAACACAATCTGTATTAGATCACACAATCTGAAATAGTCCACACAATCTGTATTAGACCACACAATCTGTATTAGATCATACAATCTGTATTAGACTACACTATCTGTATTAGACCACACAAACTGAATTAGACCACACAATCTGAATTAGATCGCTCAATCTGTATTAGATTACACAATCTGCATTAGATCGCACAATCTGTATTAGAAAACACAATCTGTATTAGATCGCACAATCTGTATTAGACTACACAGTCTGTATTAGATCACACAATCTGTATTAGATCACACAATCTGTATTAGACCACACAATCTGTATTAGACTACACAATCTGTATTAGACCGCATAATCGGTATCAGACCACTCAATCTGTATTAGACTACACAATCCGTATTAGACCGCATAATATGTATCCGACCACACAACCTGTATTAGACTACACAATCTGTATTAGATCACACAATCTGTATTAGAACACACAATCTGTATTAGATCACACAATCTGTATTAGACTACACAATCTGTATCAGATCACACAATCTGTATTAGACTACAAAATCTGTATTAGATCACACAATCTGTATTAGATCACGCAATCTGTATTAGATCATAGAATCTGTATTAGACCGCATAATCTGTATGAGACCACACAATCTGTATTAGATCACACAATCTGTATTAGATCACACAATCTGTATTAGACTACACAATCTGTATTAGATCACACAATCTGTATTAGACCGCATAATCTGTATCAGACCACACAATCTGTATTAGATCACACAATCTGTATTAGATCAAATAATCTGTATCAGACCACACAATCTGTATTAGACCACACAATCTGTATTAGATCAAACAATCTGTATTAGATCGCACAATCTGTATTATACTACACAATCTGTATTTGACCGCATAATCTGTATCAGACCACACAATCTGTATTAGATCAAACAATCTGTATTAGACCACACAATCTGTATTAGACTACACAATCTGTATTAGATCAAACAATCTGTATTAGATCACACAATCTGTATTAGACTACACAAACTGTATTAGACCACACAATCTGTAAAGACTACACAATGTGTATTAGACTACACAATCTGTATTAGATCAAACAATCTGTATTAGACCACACAATCTGTATTAGACCACACAATCTGTATTAGATCAAGCAATCTGTATTAGATCACAGAATCTGTATTAGACTACTTAATCTGTATTAGATCACACAATCTGTAAAGACTACACAATCTGTATTAGACTACACAATCTGTATTAGATCACACAATCTGTATTAGACCACACAATCTGTAAAGACTACACAATCTGTATTAGACTACACAATCTGTATTAGATCATACAATCTGGATTAGACCATACAATCTGTATTAGACCACACAATCTGTATTAGACTACACAATGTGTATTAGATCTCACAATCTGCTTTGGACTACACAATCTGTATTGGAACACACAATCTGTGTTAGACTACACAATCTGTATTCGACCACACAATCTGTATTAGACTACACAATCTGTATTAGACCACACAATCTGTATTAGACCACACAATCTGTATTAGAACACACAATCTGTATTAGACCACACAATCTGTATTAGATCACACAATCTGTATTAGAACGCACAATCTGTATTGGACTACTCAATCTGTATTACATCACACAATCTGTACTAGACTACACAATCTGTATTAGATCACACAATCTGTATTAGATCACACAATCTGTAGCAGACCACACAATCTGTATTAAATCACACAATCTGAATTGGACCACACAATCTGTATTAGACTACACAATCTGTGTTAGATCACACAATCTGTATTAGTTCACACAATCTGTGTTAGACCACACAATCTGGATTAGACGACACAATCTATATTAGACCACACAATCTGTAGCAGACCACACAATCTGTATTAAATCACACAATCTGAATTGGACCACACAATCTGCATTAGACCACACAATCTGTATTAGATCACACAATCTGTATTAGATCACACAATCTGTATTAGACTACACAATTTGTATTAGATCACACAATCTGTATTAGACTACACAATCTGTATTAGACCACACAATCTGTATTAGACCACACAAGCTGTATTAGACCACACAATCTGTATTAGACTACACAATGTGTATTAGATCTCACAATCTGCTTTGGACTACACAATCTGTATTGGAACACACAATCTGTGTTAGACTACACAATCTGTATTCGACCACACAATCTGTATTAGACTACACAATCTGTATTAGACCACACAATCTGTATTAGACCACACAATCTGTATTAGAACACACAATCTGTATTAGACCACACAATCTGTATTAGATCACACAATCTGTATTAGAACGCACAATCTGTATTGGACTACACAATCTGTATTACATCACACAATCTGTACTAGACTACACAATCTGTATTAGATCACACAATCTGCATTAGATCACACAATCTGTAGCAGACCACACAATCTGTATTAAATCACACAATCTGAATTGGACCACACAATCTGTATTAGACTACACAATCTGTGTTAGATCACACAATCTGTATTAGATCACACAATCTGTATTAGATCACACAATCTGAATTAGACCACACAATCTGTATTAGACTAAACAATCTGTATTAGACTACACAATCTGAATTAGACCACACAATCTGTATTAGACCACACAATCTGTATTAGACCACACAATCTGTACTAGACTAAACATTCTGTATGAGATCACACAATCTGTATTAGACAACACAATCTGTATTAGATCACACAATCTGAAATAGTCCACACAATCTGTATTAGACCACACAATCTGTATTAGATCATACAATCTGTATTAGACTACACTATCTGTATTAGACCACACAAACTGAATTAGACCACACAATCTGAATTAGATCGCTCAATCTGTATTAGATTACACAATCTGCATTAGATCGCACAATCTGTATTAGAAAACACAATCTGTATTAGATCGCACAATCTGTATTAGACTACACAGTCTGTATTAGATCACACAATCTGTATTAGATCACACAATCTGTATTAGACCACACAATCTGTATTAGACTACACAATCTGTATTAGACCGCATAATCGGTATCAGACCACTCAATCTGTATTAGACTACACAATCCGTATTAGACCGCATAATATGTATCCGACCACACAACCTGTATTAGACTACACAATCTGTATTAGATCACACAATCTGTATTAGAACACACAATCTGTATTAGATCACACAATCTGTATTAGACTACACAATCTGTATCAGATCACACAATCTGTATTAGACTACAAAATCTGTATTAGATCACACAATCTGTATTAGATCACGCAATCTGTATTAGATCATAGAATCTGTATTAGACCGCATAATCTGTATGAGACCACACAATCTGTATTAGATCACACAATCTGTATTAGATCACACAATCTGTATTAGACTACACAATCTGTATTAGATCACACAATCTGTATTAGACCGCATAATCTGTATCAGACCACACAATCTGTATTAGATCACAAATCTGTATTAGATCAAATAATCTGTATCAGACCACACAATCTGTATTAGACCACACAATCTGTATTAGATCAAACAATCTGTATTAGATCGCACAATCTGTATTATACTACACAATCTGTATTTGACCGCATAATCTGTATCAGACCACACAATCTGTATTAGATCAAACAATCTGTATTAGACCACACAATCTGTATTAGACTACACAATCTGTATTAGATCAAACAATCTGTATTAGATCACACAATCTGTATTAGACTACACAAACTGTATTAGACCACACAATCTGTAAAGACTACACAATGTGTATTAGACTACACAATCTGTATTAGATCAAACAATCTGTATTAGACCACACAATCTGTATTAGACCACACAATCTGTATTAGATCAAACAATCTGTATTAGATCACAGAATCTGTATTAGACTACTTAATCTGTATTAGATCACACAATCTGTAAAGACTACACAATCTGTATTAGACTACACAATCTGTATTAGATCACACAATCTGTATTAGACCACACAATCTGTAAAGACTACACAATCTGTATTAGACTACACAATCTGTATTAGATCATACAATCTGTATTAGACCATACAATCTGTATTAGACCACACAATCTGTATTAGACTACACAATGTGTATTAGATCTCACAATCTGCTTTGGACTACACAATCTGTATTGGAACACACAATCTGTGTTAGACTACACAATCTGTATTCGACCACACAATCTGTATTAGACTACACAATCTGTATTAGACCACACAATCTGTATTAGACCACACAATCTGTATTAGAACACACAATCTGTATTAGACCACACAATCTGTATTAGATCACACAATCTGTATTAGAACGCACAATCTGTATTGGACTACTCAATCTGTATTACATCACACAATCTGTACTAGACTACACAATCTGTATTAGATCACACAATCTGTATTAGATCACACAATCTGTAGCAGACCACACAATCTGTATTAAATCACACAATCTGAATTGGACCACACAATCTGTATTAGACTACACAATCTGTGTTAGATCACACAATCTGTATTAGTTCACACAATCTGTGTTAGACCACACAATCTGGATTAGACGACACAATCTATATTAGACCACACAATCTGTAGCAGACCACACAATCTGTATTAAATCACACAATCTGAATTGGACCACACAATCTGTATTAGACTACACAATCTGTGTTAGATCACACAATCAGTATTAGTTCACACAATCTGTGTTAGACCACACAATCTGGATTAGACGACACAATCTATGTTAGACTACACAATCTGTGTTAGACCACACAATCGGTATTAGATCACACAATCGGTATTAGACCACACAATCTGTATTAGATCACACAATCGATATTAGACCACACAATCTGTATTAGACGACACAATCTGTATTAGACTACACAATCTGTATTAGAACACACAATCTGTATTAGACCACACAATCTGTATTAGACCACACAATCTGTATTAGATCACACAATCTGTATTAGACCACACAATCTGTATTAGATCACACAATCTGTATCAGACCACACAATCTGTATTAAATCACACAATCTGACTTGGACCACACAATCTGGAATAGATCACAAAATCTGTATTAGACCACACATTCTGTATTAGATCACACAATCGGTATTAGACCACACAATCTGTATTAGACGACACAATCTGTATTAGATCACACAATCTGTATTAGATCACACAATCTGTATTAGATCACACAATCTGTATTAGACCACACAATCTGTATTAGATCACACAATCTGTATTAGACACACAATCTGTATTAGATCACACAATCTGTATTAGACTACACAATCTGTATTAGACCACACAATCTGTATTAGATCACACAATCTGTATTAGACCACACAATCTGTATTAGACCACACAATCTGTATTAGATCACACAATCTGTATTAGACCACACAATCTGTATTAGATCACACAATCTGTATTAGACCACACAATCTGTATTAGACCACACAATCTGTATTAGACCACACAATCTGTATTAGACCACACAATCTGTATTAGAACACACAATCTGTATTAGACCACACAATCTGTATTAGACCACACAATCTGTATTAGATCACACAATCTGTATTAGATCACACAATCTGTATTAGATCACACAATCTGTATTAGACCACACAATCTGTATTAGACCACACAATCTGTATTAGACCACACAATCTGTATTAGACTACACAATCTGTATTAGACCACACAATCTGTATTAGACTACACAATCTGTATTAGACCACACAATCTGTATTAGACCACACAATCTGTATTAGATCACACAATCTGTATTAGACCACACAATCTGTATTAGACCACACAATCTGTATTAGACCACACAATCTGTATTAGACCACACAATCTGTATTAGACTACACAATCTGTATTAGACCACACAATCTGTATTAGACCACACAATCTGTATTAGACTACACAATCTGTATTAGACCACACAATCTGTATTAGACCACACAATCTGTATTAGACTACACAATCTGTATTAGACCACACAATCTGTATTAGACCACACAATCTGTATTAGATACACAATCTGTATTAGACCACACAATCTGTATTAGACCACACAATCTGTATTAGACTACACAATCTGTATTAGACCACACAATCTGTATTAGACCACACAATCTGTATTAGATCACACAATCTGTATTAGACCACACAATCTGTATTAGACCACACAATCTGTATTAGACACACAATCTGTATTAGACTACACAATCTGTATTAGATCACACAATCTGTATTAGACCACACAATCTGTATTAGACCACACAATCTGTATTAGAACACACAATCTGTATTAGATCACACAATCTGTATTAGACCACACAATCTGTATTAGATCACACAATCTGTATTAGACCACACAATCTGTATTAGACCACACAATCTGTATTAGAACACACAATCTGTATTAGATCACACAATCTGTATTAGATCACACAATCTGTATTAGACCACACAATCTGTATTAGACCACACAATCTGTATTAGAACACACAATCTGTATTAGATCACACAATCTGTATTAGACCACACAATCTGTATTAGACCACACAATCTGTATTAGACTACACAATCTGTATTAGACCACACAATCTGTATTAGACTACACAATCTGTATTAGACCACACAATCTGTATTAGACCACACAATCTGTATTAGACCACACAATCTGTATTAGACCACACAATCTGTATTAGACCACACAATCTGTATTAGACTACACAATCTGTATTAGACCACACAATCTGTATTAGACCACACAATCTGTATTAGATCACACAATCTGTATTAGACCACACAATCTGTATTAGATCACACAATCTGTATTAGACCACACAATCTGTATTAGATCACACAATCTGTATTAGACCACACAATCTGTATTAGACCACACAATCTGTATTAGACTACACAATCTGTATTAGACCACACAATCTGTATTAGAACACACAATCTGTATTAGACTACACAATCTGTATTAGATCACACAATCTGTATTAGAACACACAATCTGTATTAGACTACACAATCTGTATTAGACTACACAATCTGTATTAGACCACACAATCTGTATTAGATCACACAATCTGTATTAGACCACACAATCTGTATTAGACCACACAATCTGTATTAGATCACACAATCTGTATTAGATCACACAATCTGTATTAGATCACACAATCTGTATTAGACCACACAATCTGTATTAGACTACACAATCTGTATTAGACTACACAATCTGTATTAGACCACACAATCTGTATTAGACCACACAATCTGTATTAGACCACACAATCTGTATTAGATCACACAATCTGTATTAGACTACACAATCTGTATTAGACCACACAATCTGTATTAGACCACACAATCTGTATTAGACCACACAATCTGTATTAGATCACACAATCTGTATTAGATCACACAATCTGTATTAGACCACACAATCTGTATTAGACCACACAATCTGTATTAGATCACACAATCTGTATTAGACACACAATCTGTATTAGACCACACAATCTGTATTAGACCACACAATCTGTATTAGATCACACAATCTGTATTAGATCACACAATCTGTATTAGATCACACAATCTGTATTAGACCACACAATCTGTATTAGATCACACAATCTGTATTAGACACACAATCTGTATTAGATCACACAATCTGTATTAGATCACACAATCTGTATTAGACCACACAATCTGTATTAGACACACAATCTGTATTAGACCACACAATCTGTATTAGACCACACAATCTGTATTAGACTACACAATCTGTATTAGACACACAATCTGTATTAGACCACACAATCTGTATTAGACTACACAATCTGTATTAGATCACACAATCTGTATTAGACACACAATCTGTATTAGATCACACAATCTGTATTAGATCACACAATCTGTATTAGATCACACAATCTGTAATAGATCACACAATCTGTATTAGACCACACAATCTGTATTAGATCACACAATCTGTATTAGACCACACAATCTGTATTAGATCACACAATCTGTATTAGATCACACAATCTGGAATAGATCACACAATCTGTATTAGACCACACAATCTGTATTAGATCACACAATCTGGAATAGATCACACAATCTGTATTAGACCACACAATCTGTATTAGATCACACAATCTGTATTAGACCACACAATCTGTATTAGATCACACAATCTGTATTAGATCAAACAATCTGTATTAGATCACACAATCTGTATTAGATCACACAATCTGTATTAGATCACACAATCTGTATTAGATCACTCAATCTGTATTACATCACACAATCTGTATTAGACCACTCATTGGGGTAAAAATTCAGTTGGTTGCGCCTCCCGTTAGCGCCTTAAGAGGGCGCTAATGGGGCGCAAAGCCGCTAACGCCCGGGCGCAGCGATGTTTGCGCCGCTCGAGAACTTAACTTGAGATTGTGCGGTGGCACTAAAACTTACCGCTGCGACCACCTGCGCGCGCAGATTGTGACGTCATTCCATGGTGCAACGCCCTTGTGGCGCCCCGGAGCGGAAATTGAGTGGCGCCCCCTGCCTTACCGCCTGACGCTAGCAACGACCAGAAGACTGGAACGCTATCAATCGCTGTGGGGCTGGGGGGGGCGCTATTTAAAGGGGGCCTCTTCCTGTCTTTTATTGTTGGTGGCATTTTTGAACTACGCATTCTGAGAGAGAGAGGAAGAGACTTCTGGAGAGATTCAACGTTGTGGGAAGGAGTTTTGGGTACTGAGCAGCACTTTGCAGGTTCATTTTGATTTGCCATTCCTTGTATCGATTTAGCAGAGACTGTGGGAGCTGCACTCTGAGCTCTTTGCCTGGTACTCTTCATTGTTCTTTCCAGCACATTTGATGCGCAAGTCTCTCCAGGCCGAGATTCAAGGCTGCAATGAACAGGATGTGGATGGAAAGCAAGATTAACCATCCCCTTTAAGAACTGGCCCGTGCCATTGTGTGTGTGTTCCATTGCTGACTGACATTACATGAGCTTCGCCAGCGCTCTGAGTTAGCGCCTCACTCCTTGGCCTTTGCGCCTTAAGACAGGTGTGCAGCGCCTGATTTAGCGCTCCACTCACCTCCCGGGGCGGTAAAAGTGAAGTTTCCAGTCAGTGCCGATAATTAGCGCCAGGCGCTAATATTTGCAGCCAGACGATATTTGCGCCCCAAATGGGGCGCGACCTAATTTCTACCCCATTATGTATTAGATCACACAATCTGTATTACATCACACAATCTGTATTAGACTACACAATCTGTATTAGATCACACAATCTGTATTAAACTACACAATCTGTATGAGACTACACAATCTGTATTAGACCACACAATCTGAATTAGACCACACAATCTGTATTAGATCACACAATCTGCATTAGATCGCACAATCTGTATTAAACTACACAATCTGTATGAGACTACACAATCTGTATTAGACCACACAATCTGAATTAGACCACACAATCTGTATTAGATCACACAATCTGTATTAGATCACACAATCTGCATTAGATCGCACAATCTGTATTACATCACACAATCTGTATTAGACCACTCATTATGTATTAGATCAAACAATCTGTATTAGATCACACAATCTGTATTAGACTACACAATCTGTATTAGACCACACAATCTGTAAAGACTACACAATCTGTATTAGACTACACAATCTGTATTAGATCAAACAATCTGTATTAGATCACACAATCTGTATGAGACTACACAATCTGTATTAGACTACACAATCTGTATTAGATCACACAATCTGTATTAGACCACACAATGTGTAAAGACTACACAATCTGTATTAGACTACACAATCTGTATTAGATCACACAATCTGTATTAGACCACACAATCTGTATTAGACCACACAATCTGTATCAGACCGCACAATCTGTATTAAATCACACAATCTGAATTGGACCACACAAACTGCATTAGACCACACAATCTGTATTAGATCACACAATCTGTATTAGACCACACAATCTGTATTAGACTACTCAATCTGTGTTCGATCACACAATCTGTATTAGATCACAAAATCTGTGTTAGACCACACAATCTGTATTAGACGACACAATCTGTATTAGACTACACAATCTGTATTAGACCACACAATCTGTGTTAGATCACACAATCTGTATTAGATCACACAATCGGTATTAGACCACACAATCTGTTTTAGACGACACAATCTGTATTAGAACACACAATCTGTATTAGATCACACAATCGGTATTAGACCACACAATATGTATTACACTACACAATCTGTATTAGATCACACAATCTGTATTAGATCACACAATCTGGAATAGATCACACAATCTGTATTAGACCACACATTCTGTATTAGATCACACAATCTGTATGAGACCACACAATCTGTATTAGACTACACAATCTGTATTAGAACACACAATCTGTATTAGATCACACAATCTGTATTAGATCACACAATCTGGAATAGATCACACAATCTGTATTAGACCACACATTCTGTATTAGATCCCACAATCTGTATGAGACCACACATTCTGTATTAGATCACACAATCTGTATTAGATCACACAATCTGGAATAGATCACACAATCTGTATTAGACCACACAATCTGTATTAGACTACACAATCTGTATTAGACCACACAATCTGTATTAGTCCACACAATCTGTATTAGACCACACAATCTGTATTAGACCACACAATCTGTATTAGACCACACAATCTGTATTAGACTACACAATCTGTATTAGACCACACAATCTGTATTAGACCACACAATCTGTATTAGATCACACAATCTGTATCAGACCACACAATCTGTATGAGATCACACAATCTGTATTAGACCACACAATCTGTATTACATCACACAATCTGTATTAGACCACACAATCTGAAATAGACCACACAATCTGTATTAGACTACACAATCTGTATTAGACCACACAATCTGTATTAGATTACACAATCTGTATTAGACCACACAATCTGAAATAGACCACACAATCTGTATTAGACCACACAATCTGAAATAGACCACACAATCTGTATTAGACTACACAATCTGTATTAGACCACACAATCTGTATTACATCACACAATCTGTATTAGACCACACAATCTGTATTAGACCACACAATCTGTATTAGACTACACAATCTGTATTAGACCACACAATCTGTATTAGATTACACAATCTGTATTAGACCACACAATCTGAAATAGACCACACAATCTGTATTAGACCACACAATCTGTATTAGACCACACAATCTGTATTAGAACACACAATCTGTATTAGACTACACAATCTGAATTAGACCACACAATCTGTATTAGAACACACAATCTGTATTAGACTACACAATCTGTATTAGATCACACAATCTGTATTAGAACACACAATCTGTATTAGACTACACATTCTGCATTAGACTACACAATCTGAATTGGACCACACATTCTGTATTAGATCACACAATCTGTATTAGACCACACATTCTGTATTAGACCACACAATCTGTATTAGATCACACAATCTGTATTAGATCACACAATCTGTATTAGATCACACAATCTGAATTAGACCACACAATCTGTATTAGACTAAACAATCTGTATTAGACTACACAATCTGAATTAGACCACACAATCTGTATTAGACCACACAATCTGTACTGGACTAAACATTCTGTATGAGATCACACAATCTGTATTAGGCTACACAATCTGTATCAGACCACACAATCTGTATTAGACCACACAATCTGTATCAGACCACACAATCTGTATGAGATCACACAATCTGTATTAGATCACACAATCTGAAATAGTCCACACAATCTGTATTAGACCACACAATCTGTATTAGATCATACAATCTGTATTAGACTACACTATCTGTATTAGACCACACAAACTGAATTAGACCACACAATCTGAATTAGATCGCTCAATCTGTATTAGATTACACAATCTGCATTAGATCGCACAATCTGTATTAGAAAACACAATTTGTATTAGATCGCACAATCTGTATTAGACTACACAGTCTGTATTAGATCACACAATCTGTATTAGATCACACAATCTGTATTAGACCACACAATCTGTATTAGACTACACAATCTGTATTAGACCGCATAATCGGTATCAGACCACTCAATCTGTATTAGACTACACAATCCGTATTAGACCGCATAATATGTATCCGACCACACAACCTGTATTAGACTACACAATCTGTATTAGATCACACAATCTGTATTAGAACACACAATCTGTATTAGATCACACAATCTGTATTAGATCACACAATCTGTATTAGATCACACAATCTGGAATAGATCACACAATCTGTATTAGACCACACATTCTGTATTAGATCACACAATCTGTATGAGACCACACATTCTGTATTAGATCACACAATCTGTATTAGATCACACAATCTGGAATAGATCACACAATCTGTATTAGACCACACAATCTGTATTAGATCACACAATCTGGAATAGATCACACAATCTGTATTAGACCACACAATCTGTATTAGATCACACAATCTGTATTAGACCACACAATCTGTATTAGATCACACAATCTGTATTAGATCAAACAATCTGTATTAGATCACACAATCTGTATTAGATCACACAATCTGTATTAGATCACACAATCTGTATTAGATCACTCAATCTGTATTACATCACACAATCTGTATTAGACCACTCATTGGGGTAAAAATTCAGTTGGTTGCGCCTCCCGTTAGCGCCTTAAGAGGGCGCTAATGGGGCGCAAAGCCGCTAACGCCCGGGCGCAGCGATGTTTGCGCCGCTCGAGAACTTAACTTGAGATTGTGCGGTGGCACTAAAACTTACCGCTGCGACCACCTGCGCGCGCAGATTGTGACGTCATTCCATGGTGCAACGCCCTTGTGGCGCCCCGGAGCGGAAATTGAGTGGCGCCCCCTGCCTTACCGCCTGACGCTAGCAACGACCAGAAGACTGGAACGCTATCAATCGCTGTGGGGCTGGGGGGGGCGCTATTTAAAGGGGGCCTCTTCCTGTCTTTTATTGTTGGTGGCATTTTTGAACTACGCATTCTGAGAGAGAGAGGAAGAGACTTCTGGAGAGATTCAACGTTGTGGGAAGGAGTTTTGGGTACTGAGCAGCACTTTGCAGGTTCATTTTGATTTGCCATTCCTTGTATCGATTTAGCAGAGACTGTGGGAGCTGCACTCTGAGCTCTTTGCCTGGTACTCTTCATTGTTCTTTCCAGCACATTTGATGTGCAAGCTCTCCAGACCGAGATTCAAGGCTGCAATGAACAGGATGTGGATGGAAAGCAAGATTAACCATCCCCTTTAAGAACTGGCCCGTGCCATTGTGTGTGTGTTCCATTGCTGACTGACATTACATGAGCTTCGCCAGCGCTCTGAGTTAGCGCCTCACTCCTTGGCCTTTGCGCCTTAAGACAGGTGTGCAGCGCCTGATTTAGCGCTCCACTCACCTCCCGGGGCGGTAAAAGTGAAGTTTCCAGTCAGTGCCGATAATTAGCGCCAGGCACTAATATTTGCAGCCAGACGATATTTGCGCCCCAAATGGGGCGCGACCTAATTTCTACCCCATTATGTATTAGATCACACAATCTGTATTACATCACACAATCTGTATTAGACTACACAATCTGTATTAGATCACACAATCTGTATTAAACTACACAATCTGTATGAGACTACACAATCTGTATTAGACCACACAATCTGAATTAGACCACACAATCTGTATTAGATCACACAATCTGCATTAGATCGCACAATCTGTATTAAACTACACAATCTGTATGAGACTACACAATCTGTATTAGACCACACAATCTGAATTAGACCACACAATCTGTATTAGATCACACAATCTGTATTAGATCACACAATCTGCATTAGATCGCACAATCTGTATTACATCACACAATCTGTATTAGACCACTCATTATGTATTAGATCAAACAATCTGTATTAGATCACACAATCTGTATTAGACTACACAATCTGTATTAGACCACACAATCTGTAAAGACTACACAATCTGTATTAGACTACACAATCTGTATTAGATCAAACAATCTGTATTAGATCACACAATCTGTATTAGACTACACAATCTGTATTAGACTACACAATCTGTATTAGATCACACAATCTGTATTAGACCACACAATCTGTAAAGACTACACAATCTGTATTAGACTACACAATCTGTATTAGATCACACAATCTGTATTAGACCACACAATCTGTATTAGACCACACAATCTGTATCAGACCGCACAATCTGTATTAAATCACACAATCTGAATTGGACCACACAATCTGCATTAGACCACACAATCTGTATTAGATCACACAATCTGTATTAGACCACACAATCTGTATTAGACTACACAATCTGTGTTCGATCACACAATCTGTATTAGATCACAAAATCTGTGTTAGACCACACAATCTGTATTAGACGACACAATCTGTATTAGACTACACAATCTGTATTAGACCACACAATCTGTGTTAGATCACACAATCTGTATTAGATCACACAATCGGTATTAGACCACACAATCTGTATTAGACGACACAATCTGTATTAGAACACACAATCTGTATTAGATCACACAATCGGTATTAGACCACACAATATGTATTACACTACACAATCTGTATTAGATCACACAATCTGTATTAGATCACACAATCTGGAATAGATCACACAATCTGTATTAGACCACACATTCTGTATTAGATCACACAATCTGTATGAGACCACACAATCTGTATTAGACTACACAATCTGTATTAGAACACACAATCTGTATTAGATCACACAATCTGTATTAGATCACACAATCTGGAATAGATCACACAATCTGTATTAGACCACACATTCTGTATTAGATCACACAATCTGTATGAGACCACACATTCTGTATTAGATCACACAATCTGTATTAGATCACACAATCTGGAATAGATCACACAATCTGTATTAGACCACACAATCTGTATTAGATCACACAATCTGGAATAGATCACACAATCTGTATTAGACCACACAATCTGTATTAGATCACACAATCTGTATTAGACCACACAATCTGTATTAGATCACACAATCTGTATTAGATCAAACAATCTGTATTAGATCACACAATCTGTATTAGATCACACAATCTGTATTAGATCACACAATCTGTATTAGATCACACAATCTGTATTACATCACACAATCTGTATTAGACCACTCATTGGGGTAAAAATTCAGTTGGTTGCGCCTCCCGTTAGCGCCTTAAGAGGGCGCTAATGGGGCGCAAAGCCGCTAACGCCCGGGCGCAGCGATGTTTGCGCCGCTCGAGAACTTAACTTGAGATTGTGCGGCGGCGCTAAAACTTACCGCTGCGACCACCTGCGCGCGCAGATTGTGACGTCATTCCATGGTGCAACGCCCTTGTGGCGCCCCGGAGCGGAAATTGAGTGGCGCCCCCTGCCTTACCGCCTGACGCTAGCAACGACCAGAAGACTGGAACGCTATCAATCGCTGTGGGGCTGGGGGGGGCGCTATTTAAAGGGGGCCTCTTCCTGTCTTTTATTGTTGGTGGCATTTTTGAACTACGCATTCTGAGAGAGAGAGGAAGAGACTTCTGGAGAGATTCAACGTTGTGGGAAGGAGTTTTGGGTACTGAGCAGCACTTTGCAGGTTCATTTTGATTTGCCATTCCTTGTATCGATTTAGCAGAGACTGTGGGAGCTGCACTCTGAGCTCTTTGCCTGGTACTCTTCATTGTTCTTTCCAGCACATTTGATGTGCAAGCTCTCCAGACCGAGATTCAAGGCTGCAATGAACAGGATGTGGATGGAAAGCAAGATTAACCATCCCCTTTAAGAACTGGCCCGTGCCATTGTGTGTGTGTTCCATTGCTGACTGACATTACATGAGCTTCGCCAGCGCTCTGAGTTAGCGCCTCACTCCTTGGCCTTTGCGCCTTAAGACAGGTGTGCAGCGCCTGATTTAGCGCTCCACTCACCTCCCGGGGCGGTAAAAGTGAAGTTTCCAGTCAGTGCCGATAATTAGCGCCAGGCGCTAATATTTGCAGCCAGACGATATTTGCGCCCCAAATGGGGCGCGACCTAATTTCTACCCCATTATGTATTAGATCACACAATCTGTATTACATCACACAATCTGTATTAGACTACACAATCTGTATTAGATCACACAATCTGTATTAAACTACACAATCTGTATGAGACTACACAATCTGTATTAGACCACACAATCTGAATTAGACCACACAATCTGTATTAGATCACACAATCTGCATTAGATCGCACAATCTGTATTAAACTACACAATCTGTATGAGACTACACAATCTGTATTAGACCACACAATCTGAATTAGACCACACAATCTGTATTAGATCACACAATCTGTATTAGATCACACAATCTGCATTAGATCGCACAATCTGTATTACATCACACAATCTGTATTAGACCACTCATTATGTATTAGATCACACAATCTGTATTAGATCACACAATCTGTACTAGACTACACAATCTGTATTAGACCACACAATCTGTATTAGATCACACAATCTGTATCAGACCACACAATCTGTATCGGACCACACAATCTGTATTAGACTACACAATCTGTATTAGATCACACAATCTGTATTAGATCACACAATCTGTATTAGACTACACAATCTGGATTTGATCACACAATCTGTGTTAGATCACACAATCTGTATTAGACTACACAATCACTATTAGACCACACAATCTGTATCAGACCACACAATCTGTATTAGACCACACAATCTGTATTAGACGACACAATCTGTATTGGACTGCACAATCTGTATTAGACTACACAATCTGTGTTAGATCACACAATCTGTGTTAGACTACACAATCTGTATTAGATCACACAATCTGTATTAGATCACACAATCTGTATCAGACCACACAATCTGTATTAGACCACACAATCTGTATTAGACCACACAATCTGTATTAGATCACACAATCTGTATTAGAACACACAATCTGTATTAGACACACAATCTGTATTAGACCACACAATCTGTATTAGCCACACAATCTGTATTAGACCACACAATCTGTATTAGACCACACAATCTGTATTAGATCACACAATCTGTATTAGATCACACAATCTGTATTAGAACACACAATCTGTATTAGACCGTACAATCTGTATTAGACTACACAATCTGTATTAGAACACACAATCTGTATTAGACCGTACAATCTGTATTAGACTACACAATCTGTATTAGAACACACAATCTGTATTAGACCGTACAATCTGTATTAGACTACACAATCTGTATTAGACCACACAATCTGTATTAGACCATACAATCTGTATTAGACTACACAATCTGTATTAGACTGCACAATCTGTATTAGACCACACAATCTGTATTAGACTACACAATCTGTATTAGACCACACAATCTGTATTAGATCACACAATCTGAATTAGACCACACAATCTGTATTAGATCACACAATCTGTATTAGACCACACATTCTGTATTAGATCACACAATCTGTATTAGATCACACAATCTGTATTAGACCACACAATCTGTATTAGATCACACAATCTGTATTAGACCACACAATCTGTATTAGATCACACAATCTGTATTAGACCACACAATCTGTATTAGACCACACAATCTGTATTAGACTACACAATCTGTATTAGACCACACAATCTGTATTAGACTACACAATCTGTATTAGACCACACAATCTGTATTAGACCACACAATCTGTATTAGACCACACAATCTGTATTAGACTACACAATCTGTATTAGACCACACAATCTGTATTAGACCACACAATCTGTATTAGACTACACAATCTGTATTAGATCACACAATCTGTATTAGACTACACAATCTGTATTAGACTACACAATCTGTATTAGACCACACAATCTGTATTAGACCACACAATCTGTAGTAGACCACACAATCTGTATTAGACTACACAATCTGTATTAGACTGCACAATCTGTATTCGAACACACAATCTGAATTAGACCACACAATCTGTATTAGATCACACAATCTGCATTGGACTACACAATCTGTATTGGAACACACAATCTGTATTAGACTACACAATCTGTATTCGACCACACAATCTGTATTAGACTACACAATCTGTATTAGACAACACAATCTGTATTAGAACATACAATCTGTATTAGACCACAGAATGTGTATTAGACCACACAATCTGTATTGGACCGCACAATCTGTATTAGACTACACAATCTGTATTAGACTACACAATCTGTATTGGACCACACAATCTGTATTAGACCGCACAATCTGTATTAGACTACACAATCTGTATTAGACTATTAGGATATTAGGATATTAGCTCTGATGAAAGGATATTATGAAAGGATATTAGCTCTGATGATATGGAATCTGTATGGGTAGAGCTGAGAAATACCAAGGGGCAGAAAACGTTAGTGGGAGTTGTATACAGACCTCCAAACAGTAATGCAGAGGTTGGGGATGGCATTAAATGGGAAATTAGAGACGCGTGCAATAAGGGCACAGCAGTTATCATGGGTGACTTTAATCTACATATCGATTGGGCTAACCAAATTAGTAACAATACTGTGGAGGAGGAATTCCTAGAGTGTATACGGGATGGTTTCCTGGACCAATATGTCGAGGAACCAACTAGAGATCAGGCCATCTTAGACTGGGTATTATGTAATGAGAAAGGATTAATTAGCAATCTTGTTGTGCGAGGCCCCTTGGGGAGGAGCGATCATATTATGATGGAATTCTTCATTAAGATGGAGAGTGAAGTAGTTGACTCAGAGACTAGGGTCCTGAATTTAAATAAAGGAAACTACGATGGTATGAGGCGCAAGTTGGCTAGGATGGATTGGGGAGCATTACTTAAAGGGTTGACGGTGGATAGGCAATGGCAAACATTTAAAGATCGCATGGATGAACAACAGAATTTGTTCATCCCTGTTTGGCATAAAAATAGAACAAAAAAGGTGACTCAACCGTGGCTAACAAGGGAAATTAGGGATAGCATAAGATCCAAGGAGAGGACATATAAATTGGCCAGGAAAAGCAGCAAACCTGAGGATTGGGAGCAGTTTAGGATTCAGCAAAGGAGGACAAAGGGATTAATTAAGAGGGGGGAAATAGAATATTAGAGTAAGCTTGCAGGGAACATAAAAACTGACTGTAAAAGCTTCTCTAGATATGTGAAGAGAAAGAGATTGGTGAAGTCAAGCATAGGTCCCTTGCAGTCAGAATCAGGGGAATTTATAATGGGGAACAAAGAAATGGCAGACCAATTAAATACGTACTTTGGTTCTGTCTTCACAAAGGAGGACACAAATAAACTCCCAGAGATGTCGGGGAACATAGGGTCTAATGATAGGGAGGAATTGAATGAAATCAGTATTTGTAGGGAAATGGTGTTAGGGAAATTGACGGGATTGAAGGCCGATAAATCCCCAGGGCCTGATAATCTACATCCTAGGGTACTTAAGGAAGTGGCCCTAGAAATAGTAGATGCATTGCTGGTCATCTTTCAAAATTCTTTTGACTCTGGAACAATTCCCATCGATTGGAGGGTAGCTAATGTAACCCCACTATTTAAAAAAGGTCATGATGCGGAGATGCCGGTGTGGGACTGGTGGTGGACAAAAATCAGAAGTCGCACAACACCAGGTTATAGTCCAACAGTTTTATTTGAAATTATGAGCTTTCGGAGCTCTGCTCCTTCTTCAGGTACAGGTACAGTGAGGGAATACAAATCGATTCCCTCACTGTACCTGTACCTGTACCTGAAGAAGGAGCAGAGCTCCGAAAGCTCGTAATTTCAAATAAAACTGTTGGACTATAACCTGGTGTTGTGTGACTTCTCATTTAAAGAAGGTGGTAGAGCAAAAACGGGGAATTACAGACCGGTAAGCCTGACATCGGTAGTGGGCAAAATGCTAGAGTCCATTATAAAAGATGTAATAGCAGAGCACTTGGAAAACAGTGACAGGATCGGACAAAGTCAACATGGATTTACAAAAGGTAAATCATGCTTGAGTAATCTACTGGAATTTTTTGAGGATGTAACTGGTAGAATAGATCAGGGAGAACCAGTGGATGTGGTGTATTTGGACTTTCAGAAGGCTTTCGATAAGGTCCCGCATAAGAGATTAGCGTGCAAAGTTAAAGCACATGGGATTGGGGGTGAGGTACTGATTTGGATAGAGAACTGGTTGGCAGACAGGAAGCAAAGAGTTGGAATAAACGGGTCTTTTTCCGAGTGGCAGGCAGTGACTAGTGGGGTACCGCAGGGATCGGTGCTAGGACCCCAGCTATTCACAATATATATTAATGATCTAGACGAGGGAACTAGATGTAATATCTCTAAGTTTGCAGACGACACAAAGCTGGGTGGGCGTGTGTGCTGTGAGGAGGATGCAGAGAAACTCCAGTATGATTTGGACAGGTTGGGTGATTGGGCAGATGCATGGCAGATGCAGTATAATGTAGATAAATGCAAGGTTATCCACTTTGGTGGCAAAAACAGGAAGACAGATTATTATCTGAACGGCAATAGATTGGGAAAAGGGGAAGTGCAACGAGATCTGGGAGTCCTTGTGCACCAGTTGCTGAAGGTAAGCATGCAGGTGCAGCAGGCGGTTAAGAAGGCAAATGGTATGTTGGCCTTCATAGCAAGAGGATTCGAGTACAGGAGCAAGGATGTCTTGCTGCAGTTGTACAAGGCCTTGGTGAGACCACACCTTGAGTATTGTGTGCAGTTTTGGTCGCCTTATCTGAGGAAGGATGTTCTTGCCATGGAGGGAGTGCAGCGAAGATTTACCAGACTGATACCTGGGATGGCAGGAATGACGTATGGAGAGAGATTGGGTCGATTAGGCTTATATTCGCTAGAGTTTAGAAGAATGAGAGGGGATCTCATTGAAACTTATAAAATTTTAACAGGACTAGACAGACTAGATGCAGGAAGGATGTTCCCGATGGTGGGGGAGTCCAGAACCAGAGGTCACAGTCTAAGGATAAGGGGTAAGCCATTTAGGACTGAGATGAGGAGGAATTTCTTCACCCAGAGAGTGGTGAACCTGTGGAATTCTCTACCACAGAAGGCAGTTGAGGCCAATTCATTAAATATATTCAAGAAGGAGTTAGATATATTTCTTAAGGCTAAAGGGATCAAGGGATATGGGGAGAAAGCAGGGACAGAGTACTGAATTTGGATGATCAGCCATGATCTCATTAAATGGCGGAGCAGGCTCGAGGGGCCGAATGGCCTACTCCTGCTCCTATCTTCTATGCTTCTATGCTACACAATCTGTATTAGATCACACAATCTGTATTAGATCACACAATCTGTATTAGATCACACAATCTGAATTAGACCACACCCACACAATCTGAATTCAACTAACTGAATCATTGTTCTCAGCAAAAGTATCAAGTCTAAACCCAGGCTTATGGGAGAGCCTGAGGCCTTTATGTTAAAACTTTACTAAAGGCATTAAAATACAAAAAACACAATCAAATGGATAAACTTAATTATCTTGTTGTGAAATATGTACCTTTTTATATTTTTAATTTTGTTTTAAACCTTACAGGAAGCAGAGAGATTTAGGCGTCCAAGTACAGAAATCACGAAAAGCAAGTGGACAAGCACAAAATAATTCAAAAGGCAATTGGAATGTTGGCCTTTTTCTCAAGAGGGCTGAAATACAATGAGGTGGTAGTTATGTTCCAGCTATACAGCGCTCTGGTTAGACCCCACCTGGAACACTGCGTTCAGTTCTGGGCACTGCACTGCAAGAAGGATATATTGGCCTTGGAGGGGGTGCAGCGCAGATTCACCAGAATGATATCAGGGCTAAAAGGGTTAAATTATGAGGACAGGTTGCATAGACAAGGCTTGTATTTCCTTGAATCCTTGTAACTTTACCTGAGGAAGGGGCGACAGCTCCGAAAGCTTGTAATTTTAAATAAATCTGTTGGACTATAACCTGGTGTTGTGCGACTTCTCATTTTTGAATACAGAAGATTTAGGAGTGACCTAATTAAAGTGTTTAAGCTGATTAAAGGAGTTGATAGGGTAGATAGAGAAAAGGACGCGACTGCTGCCAACGAACCGGAAGCAGTCTGCCGGTTCATCACGGGTGCGGGTTCGTTAAAAAAATTTTAAAAGCCAGGAAGGGAGCGAGCTGGTGAAAAAGCCGGGAAGGGAGTGAGCTGGTGAAAAAGCCGGGAAGGGAGGGAGCTGGTGAAAAAGCCAGGAAGCCGGGAAGGGAGTGAGCTGGTGAAAAAGCCAGGAAGGGAGCGAGCTGGTGAAAAAGCCGGGAAGGGAGTGAGCTGGTGAAAAAGCCGGGAAGGGAGGGAGCTGGTGAAAAAGCCAGGAAGCCGGGAAGGGAGTGAGCTGGTGAAAAAGCCGGGAAGCCGGGAAGGGAGTGAGCTGGTGAAAAAGCCGGGAAGGGAGCGAGCTGGTGAAAAAGCCGGGAAGGGAGCGAGCTGGTGAAAAAGCCGGGAAGGGAGCGAGCTGGTGAAAAAGCC
This sequence comes from Squalus acanthias, assembly GCA_030390025.1. Taxonomy (NCBI): domain Eukaryota; kingdom Metazoa; phylum Chordata; class Chondrichthyes; order Squaliformes; family Squalidae; genus Squalus; species Squalus acanthias. The sequence goes on from CM059427.1 coordinate 130,656,101, forward strand.
GGGAAGGGAGCGAGCTGGTGAAAAAGCCGGGAAGGGAGCGAGCTGGTGAAAAAGCCGGGAAGGGAGCGAGCTGGTGAAAAAGCCGGGAAGGGAGTGAGCTGGTGAAAAAGCCGGGAAGGGAGTGAGCTGGTGAAAAAGCCGGGAAGGGAGTGAACTGGTGAAAAAGCCGGGAAGGGAGCGAGCTGGTGAAAAGGCCGGGAAGCCGGGAAGGGAGTGAGCTGGTGAAAAAGCCGGGAAGCCGGGAAGGGAGTGAGCTGGTGAAAAGGCCGGGAAGCCGGGAAGGGAGTGAACTGGTGAAAAAGCCGGGAAGGGAGCGAGCTGGTGAAAAGGCCGGGAAGCCGGGAAGGGAGTGAGCTGGTGAAAAAGCCGGGAAGCCGGGAAGGGAGTGAGCTGGTGAAAAAGCCGGGAAGGGAGCGAGCTGGTGAGAAAGCCAGGAAGCTGGGAAGGGAGTGAGCTGGTGAAAAAGCCGGGAAGGGAGCGAGCTGGTGAGAAAGCCAGGAAGCTGGGAAGGGAGTGAGCTGGTGAAAAAGCCGGGAAGGGAGCGAGCTGGTGAGAAAGCCGGGAAGGGAGCGAGCTCGTTAGCGTGATCATTTTTAAGAAAGCAGAAACATTATGCTTCAGTTGTTGGAGTGCGCAGTACGCTTCTGTGCAGCTTCCAGTCGTTGGCAGCAGTCACTCCATAGAGAGAAACTATTTCCTCTGGTGGAAGAGTCCAGAACAAGGGCATAACCTTAAAATTAGAGCTAGGTCATTCAGGGGTGAAGACAGAAAGCACTTCTTCACACAAAGGGTAGTGGAAATCTGGAACTCCCTCCCCTAAAAAGCTGTTGAGGCTAGGTCAATTGAAAATTTCAAAACTAAGATTGATAGATTTTTATTAGGCAAGGGTATTAGGAGAATATGAACAGAGGAACAGGAGTAGGCCATTTAGCCTCTCGAGCCTGATCCATCATTCAATGAGATCATGGCTGATCTGTGACCTCATTCCATTTACCCGCCTTTGCCCCATATCCCTTAACACCTTTGGTTAACAACAATCTGTCAATCTCAGATTTAAAATTAACAATTGATCTAGCATCAATTGCCGTTTGCGGAAGAGAGTTCCAAACTTCTACCACCCTTTGTGTGTAGAAGTGTTTCCTAACTTCACTCCTGAAAGGCCTGGCTCTAATTTTTAGACTATGCCCCTAGTCCTAAACTGCCCAACCAGCGGAAATAGTTTCTCTCTATCTATTAAGGGTTACAGAGCCAAGGTTGGTAGATGGAATTAAGAAACAGATCAGCCATGATCTAATTGAATGGCGGAACAGGCTTGAGGGGTTGAATGGCCTACTCCTGTTCCTATATTACAGTTCAGTGATCAGATTAGCCTGTTAGAGCGCCACCTACAGAAGTTATTGGGAAACATAACAGGTAAATGAGATATTTTAGCATTGGAACTTTGGATTGGATTGTACCGAAGGTTGCACTAAATGTTGGCTAGGGTTTGCACTATGCAGCAGATTGTACTGTGTGCTGGTAAGGGGGTTGCATTGTACTGCAGGTGATATTAAGTGTAAACTAGGGATTGTACTGTAATGTGGGTTGTACCTAGCATTGACCAGGGGTTGCACTGTAGTGCAGGTTGTACTGGGGGTTGCTAGGGGTCGTATTGCACTGCGCTTAGCTTGGACAGTTAAAACTTAACTACTTTATGCAGAGGGTGGCGAATTTGTGGCATGAACTGCCCATGGAGATAATGGAGGCAGACAGTGTGAAAAATATAAGGAGGATTGGATCGATATTTGAGGAAATATTTGTTTTTGGGACTGGCTGAATGGACTGCATGGTCTTTTCCTGTCCTGTACTTTCCTATGTTCCCAACTTATCTTCAATTAACTTTTATTTACAAGGTCTTGCCAAGGTACAGTTACTGATCCATTCCAAATCAAGCAATTCAGCTCCAAATTAAAAAAAAACTGCCCTGTAAGCAGAACAGAGCTAATGACTGGTATTAATAATTTTTTTTAACTTGCCTTTAACGGAGATTATTTGTTCGTTCTCCCTCATTAAAACACTGCTTTAAGCTACTTGAATAAGCCTCAGCAGGGGAGAAGGACAGAAGCCATGTGGTGCAACCTGGAGGCATTTATAGAAATTGAAAGCAGGCAGCTACACATTTGATGACAACCTCACCCATTGTTCTATTTAAGAAGCCCAGTCCCAGAATAGAGGTGCAGGCTGGGTGAGAGAGAAAACAGCAACAAGAGGGACCAATTAAATTGCCTTCTGACATGCAAAGGACCTCCCCAGAACAGAAACAATTTAATTCCAAGTTGCCCTTTCCCTTCTTGCCAAGGTAAGGCCAATCCCAATGCTGAGACTTTAGAAGAAAAAGTTTATGGCTGATTACAATAAATAATTAAGCTTTAATTCATTATTTATAGGACCGTGCAGGTCTGATCCTCCCAAACATCTCCCTCCCCACTGTGCAGTGCGAGGAGGTTACAGAGATAGGGAGGGGCGAGGAGATGGAGGGATTTGAACACGAGGATGAGAATTTTAAAATTGAGGCGTTTCTGGACTGGGAGCCAATGTAGGTCAGCGAGCACAGGGGTGATGGGTAAACAGGACTTGGTGTGAGTTAGGATACGGGCAGCAGAACTTTGGATGAGCTCAAGTTTATGGAGGGTGGAAGGTGGAAGGCCGGCCAGGAGTGTGTTGGAATAGTCAAGTCTAGAGGTAACAAAAGCATGGATGAGGGTTTCAGCAGCAGATGGGCTGAGGCGGGGCAGAGATGGGCGATGTTACGGAGGTAGAAGTATGTGGTCTTTGGAGAGGATATGAGTTCGGAAGCTCAGCTCGGGTTAATATAGGATGTCGAGGTTACTAACAGGCTGGTTCAGCCTGAGACAGTGGCCAGGGAGAAGGAGGAAATTGGTGGCTAGAGAACGGAGTTTATGGCGGGGGCGGAAGGCAATGGCTTTGATCCTCCCAATGTTTAATTGGAGAGAATTTCGGCTCATCCAGGACTGGATGGCGTACAAGCAGTCTGACAACACAGAGGCAGTGCAGAGGTCAAGAGAGGTGGTGGTGAGGGGTGAGGTAGAGCTGCGTGTTATCAGCATACATAGGAATAGGTAGGCCATTCAGCCCCTTGAGCCTGTTCCACCGTTCAGATAGATCATGGCTGATCTGTACCTCAACCCCATTTACCTACCTTTGCTCCCTTGATAAAGGTATCCCGTGATACCTTTACCTAACAAAAATCTATCCATCTCAGTCTTGAAAGCTTCAATTGACCCAGCACCCATAGCCTTTTGGGGGAGAGAGTTCCAGATTTCTACCACCCTTTGTGTGAAGAAGTGTTTCCTGATTTCACTATCATTCTGATGAATCTGTGTTGCACCCCCACTTAGGCCAATATATGTTTCCTGAGGTGCGGTGCCCAGAACTGAAAACAGTACTTTAGTTGGGGTCTGACCAAGGCTTTATACAACTGAAGCAACACTTCCAACCCTTTGTAATCCAGACCCCTTGAGATGAAGGTCAATATTCCATTAACCTTTTTGATCGCGTTTTGCACCTGTCCAACATCTTTTAGTGATTTGGGTACATGGACACCTAATTCCCTTTGCTCCTCCACAGTACCTAGTTCCTCACCATTTAGAAAATACTCTGATTCGTCTTTTTTGATCCAAAGTGGATCACCTCACCCTTTCCCACATTGAACTCCATTTGTCACAGTTTTGCACACTCACTTAACCTGTCTATGGCCCTTAGTAATTTCCTGCTCCCATCTGCACTTCTTACTGTGCCTCCCAACTTAGTGTCATGCAAAACCTGACATCATATCTTCGGATCATGTCACTGAGTGGCCACGGATAGATCCTTCTGGGATTCCAGAGGTAACCATGCGAGGTCGGGAAGGGAAGCCTTTGCAGGAGATTCTCTGGCTGCGACTGGATAGATAAGAATGGAACCAGGCGAAGGCAGTCCTATTCAGCTGGGCAATGGAGGAGAAGCATTGCAGGAGGATGGTGTAGTCAACTGTGTCAAAGGCTGCAGACAGGTCGAGAAGGATGAGGAGGGATAATACACCGTGGTCACAGTCACATAGGATATCATTTGTGACTATGACAAGGGCCATTTCAGGGCTGAGGCAGGGACAGAAACCTGATTGGAGTTTGAGCTTGGTGTGTTTAATGTGCACAGGAACAGTTTCTCACAGTAAATTTTACTTAAGTATAGACTGAGCATTGAATTTGCAAGAGAAACAGAGGAAACTTTATCCCATCAGTCTGGTGAAAGTTGTGCCAAACCCATTACTCCACCGAGCCACCTCCATCAATTTAATTTTAATTCTGCATTCCAGAGAGAATCCATGTGGGCCATGTGTTGGTTACGCTGACCTCTGCACCCAAATTCCCGTCAATGACGCTCTGCTTTGGAAATACTAAACAGTAAAATTTATCCCATAATGTTAACAGGGAGTGACTATGCTCTGGGTGTAGCAAAATCATAGACCTGGTTTTTTTTACAAATCACTTTACAATTCCCCAAAACTATTGTACAGAAGAAATCTTTCACCTATAAAGCAAAACGTCCAAAGGCGCTCCACAGGAGCGTTATCAGACAATATTTGACACCGAGTCAGATAAAGAGATATTAGGACAAGTGATCAAAAGCTTAGTCAAAGAGGTAGGTTTTAAGGAGCGTCTTAAAGGATGAGAGAGAGGTGGAGAGGCAGAGAAGTTTAGGGAGAGAATTCCAGAGCTTAGGTCCCAGGCAGCTGAAGGCACGGCCGCCAATGGTGGGTCAATGGAAATCGAGGATGTACAAGAGGCCAGATTGAAGGAACATAGAGATCTTAGAGGGTTGTAGGGCAGGAGGAGATATGGAAGGGTGAGGCCATGGAGGTATTTGAACACAAGGATGAGACTTTTAAATTTGAGGTGTTGCCGGACTGTGAGGACAGCCAATGTAGGTCAGTGAGCATAGAGGTGATGGGTGAATGGTATGGTGCGAGTTAGGATACGGGCAACAGAGCTTTAGATGAGCTCAGGTTTATGTAAGGTGGGAGGCTGGCTAGAAGAGCATTGAAGTAGTCGAGTCTGGAGGTAACAAAAGCATGGAGGAGGGTTTCAGCAGCAGATGGACTGAGGCAGGACTGGATGGGTGATATTATGGAGGTTGAGATAGGTAGTCTTGGTGATGGAGAGGATATGGAGGCCGATCCTAAGCGCAGGGTCAAATAGTACGCCATGATTGTGAACAGTTTTGTTCAGCCTCAGACAGTAGCCAGAGAGAGGGATGGAGTTGGCGGCTAGGGAATGGAGTTTGTGGCGGAGACCAAAGACAATGGCTTCGGTCTTCCCAATATTTAATTGGAGGAAATTTCCGCTCATCCAATTCTGACTGTCGGACAAGCAGCATGACAAATCAAAGACAGTGAAGAGATCGAGAGTGGTGTCATCAGTGTACAGGTGGAATCTGATGCTGTGTTTTCAGATGATGTCGCTGAGGTTGCAGCATGTAGATGAGAAATAGGAGGGGGCCAAGGATAGATCCTTGGAGGACACCAGAGGTAACGATACGGGAGCAGGAAGAGAAGCCATTGCAGGAGGATCTCTGGCTAGGACTAGATAGATAAAAATGGTACCAGGCGAGGGCAGTCCCACCCAGCTGGACAACGGAGGAGAGGCATTAGAGGAGGATGGTATGGTCAACCTTAACAAAGGCTGCAGACAGGTCGAGAAGGATGAAGAGGGATGGTGCATCACAGTTACAGTCACATAGGATGTCATTTGCGATTTGATAAGGGCCGTTTCAGTGCTGTGGCAGGGACGAAAACCTGATTGGAGAGGATAAAACATGGAATTGCGGGAAAGATGGGCACGGACTTGGGAGGTGACAACACGGTCAAGGACTTTGAAGAGGAGATGGGCAGGTAGTTTGAAAGGAGAGAGGGTCAAGGGTGAGTTTTTGAGGAGTGGGGTGACTGGTGTGGCAGGCACAGACACCTGATGGGAGAGGTTCAAACATGGACTATACTTACAGCTCATTTCTCACCACACTCTCAGTGTAACTCCTTGTCTTCACGTGTCATAGGCATGGCCATTGGGTTTTGGTTTCATAGAAAAAACGGACTGAATTGTGAAATGCAATTTCCAAAACACTGACAAAAATCTTGGAAATCCATGTAATAGAAACTGAATTTCGCTTATATGAACTAGTGGTCCTGGTTGCGGGTCTATATTCAGGACTGTGTTTCAATTGTTGGCTCTTTTTGAGTTGTCAGGTTTCTGTTTGTGCCGAGTCAGCTCTTTTGAAACTGTTGGCCAGCTTTTGCTCGATTTCTCAGTTGGCATGTTTGGGGAGTGCTTGTGACCTGGGCAAGTATAGTCTGTGTTATACCTGGTTCGAATCCTGCAATAAATTGGCTGTGTTAAACCTGGTTCTGGCATGTTTCTGAAATTGGATCCAGGTGTATCACTTCTAACTGAGTAAGTGATAAACTTCACATTGGAGATAAAAAAAAAATGCCTTTTTAAAAAAATGCTACATTCAATTATTTTATTCTGTTGCAGCATGGGATCATTTTGTTCTAAAGTGAATTTTATTACTCCTTCTCTGTGCAGTTAGCCAGTTGGCTTGTTCACAAGATGACACACCTAGCTCTAGTAGGCAATTTCTGTTGCTGTAAATCATTTGATTTTATTGGGACTTAAAAATAAATGGCAACATATTAATTTTTATGTGGAAAAGAAATGGGGACTCTCTTTGTTCGAGGTATAAGTGCAGCTGACTCTGTTTTCTTGTTGTGTAACTCCTTTCACCTTGGAATTTTAGATCAATCTTTCCTCAGTTCCATGACTTTGAAAAAAAACATTTGCTGGAGGCTTTCACCTGGCAACGGCAAGAAAAATGGCTAAAGGTGTTTTTCATTTTGTATTTTAACTTCGTTCACCCACTCAATGCAGCAGTGCCCGAGTTTCCTGGGCATCAACCGATCACAGCTGCTCAGTGCTACCGGCCCTGCGGGTGCCGCTGTCATTTAATTTCCCTTTTCACATCAGCGCCTCGGAGTGTACCAAAAACCTGCGATCATAGGGCAACAAGAGGGGTACAGGTGAAGAAGGCATTTCAACATATCTCAGCTAATCCCTCTAAAAGGAAAAATTGGCAATCCCACCTCCGCCCCCCCCCCCCCCACAACATTACACCTCTTGTGTAATCCTCCCAACCCATAGTAAATCCCCCATATAAAACTGAAACAGTGTGACTGATTTCAAAGCTGCAATCTAATCTTGGTGTTCAGATGTAAACTCCTTAAAGGGGAAGGAAGGTGTAGAATAGAACCAGTATGTTTTGTTCAAATTTTCCCTTTGCCTACTGAAAAAAAGGTACAAAAATATCGACGGTCATTATTTTGTTAAATGTCAATTTTCTTCCCCGCCCCCCCGCCAATCTTTCTGTAACCCTATAAGCAGTTTCTATCAATAACTGAAGTTACTGCAGGTCCTGTTCCTGTTACATTTCTCCACTGTTATGGTTTAAATGAAGAAAGAACTTGCATTTATTTAGCGCCGTTCAAAAGTAATTCACTGGCTGTGAAGCACTTTGGAATGTCCTCTGTCCACTGGAACTCTTTTAAAACAATTTTACCTGACTGCTTGTCTCCATGCCCTTAAAAGTCTCCTAAAAACCTGACTATTTTATCATGCCTTCAGCCGTCCTCTCTAATTCCTTATTCCCTGCTTGATGTCCACCTTCTCCTTTGTAAAGTGCTCAAGATGTCCTTCCATGTGAGGACTGCTATATAAATGCAATTTCTGTCTCCTGCTTTAGCTGATTTTGTCTCAGGTCCTCAAACCTATATAATTCCTTACCAATCTGAGCCTTCATTTCCTCCTACAGTCTATGGGTCTCTTAAAACTCAAGCTCGACATCACAAAACCATTATTCCTTGTTTACTTAGGTTTTCCTCATGCTCTTTTCAATCCTGGTGGTGTCCTGCACGATGCCCTTTGACCCTTCACCTAGGCTACTCAAAAAAAATCCCACACTGTACCAGATGGTATTCTTGTTTTGCAATGACTAATTTCACGTGATTTTGTGATATTCCATTGTAAAAGTCAGTCACTTGAATTGAGTATGAACGAGGGCGGGCTGGAGGCGAATGCCAGGTCGTGCAGTCAGGCGCCACATAGGCAGCAAAAGTTCTTGTTGAGTTCAGCATTGACATTCATGAAGTGAGGATCACTTTGTTTATTGCTGCATTCCTACATCACAACAGTGACTACACTTCAAGCTGTAAAGTACATAGGGAAGTCCTGAGGTCATGAAAGATGCTATATAAATGCAAGTCTTTCTTTCTTTAAAAAAAATGAAGTCAACTTGTAAAAGACCCTTTCAGTGCAGGTTTCCACATCTTCTGTTGTTTGGCACAAGTGGTAGACTCAGGCCCAAATCCTAATCTCCAGATATTCCGTTTCTGGATCGCTGAAGGTTTCAAGTGTCTTTGATTGGCTTCACATCCCGCTGTCTCTTGACTCATACATTCTGTTTACCTTACGCAGCGCTGAGTACCAGAATAGGAGCTGACCTGCTCACAGAACTGTATTTCCACCACTTGACTGAGTGACAGTGATGCATCTTGAGAAATTCAGCTGTGGGGTAGTGCTTCTTGTTTGGGTTTTTAATCGTCTCCCTTTTCCTGAAGATGCTGACTCTGGCCACAGGTGCCAGCAGGCCTCTGATATCTCCTCAAAGTGCCGGTCCTCCGTGTGTGAGCCTAGACATTGAGTGCCGGCAAGCTATTTGAGATTGAAGGAGAGCACAGCCGAGCCCAATCCTGTCCTCACCCGACATCTACACACGTGAAGTTTCAACAGGGGATTGATCAGGAGCAGAAACCCTGTCGGACTGTGTTTTCCCCCTAGCCCAGAAACACAATTATAGCACCCCACCTATCGTGCGGTGCTGATGTAATGTAAAACAAATATGGACCTCATCTTGTCGTCAACAGCAAAATTCAGTTGTGCAGCCTTGTAGTATGGGATTCAGGTAGTGGATTTCTGCTGGACTGGGGATTTTGCTATGTGCTGTTATGTCCAAAGAAACACTCTAATTGCTCTGGTAATAACTAACTCAGTAACGCCAACTCCACCGTCTCATAAATCAAGAGGCAAACTTTTAAAAAATCATGAGATTTGGGTAAGAAATCATGAGTTGCTATTTTTTTTTCAAACATAAACCAATACAGATTGACAGTTGGTTTATAAACCTCATTAGTGGCTTATTTAATCGCTAACAAATTACAGCTCTTTACAAAAATTATATTACTGCATCTGAAAATGCTTTACAAAATACCTTTAAAAATCCTACCTGCTATCACTGCATTGCAATGTTTGGGTGCGCCTCTTGAGTTTCGGCCGGGTGTTTTTTCAGTATCAGGTAAGTGTGAAATTATTGTATTTTAAACAAAAATTAAGACTTTGTAATGCCCGATTTTTCAAAGACTCAGCGAGGTGTGTCACAGTGCTAATGATATTGATGTGAGGTCTGAGGGTGGGTGATATTTGGGCTCAGGCTGCTGTGGGCTCGGTACACAGGCCCGGCCCTGGAGTGACAGCCACAGTCCTGCTCCGCAGCTCACTGTCTGCCTGATAGGCTGTTTACCATTCCTATCACAGCACCAACAGCTGGCTGTGCCGTCTTCGATGAACGAATACTATGTAATGGTGAAGGTACTCCCACAGTGCTGTTAGGTCATAGAATCGTAGGGATGTATCACTGGCAGTGAGTTCCAGACCCCCACCACCCTCTGGGTGAAAAAAAGTTCTCCTCAACTCCCCTCTAATCCGTCTACCAATTACTTTAGGGAGGGAGTTCCAGGATTTTGACCCAGCGATGATGAAGGAACGGCGACATATTTCCAAGTCAGGATGGTGTGTGACTTAGAGGGGACTTGGATGTGGTGGTGTTCCAATGCGCCTGCTGCCCTTGTCCTTCCAGGTGGAAGAGGTCGCAGGTTTAGGAGGTGCTGCCATAGAAGCCTTGGCGAGTTGCTGCAGTGCGTCTTGTAGATGGTACACACTGCAGCCACGGTACGCCGGTGGTGGAGGGAGTGAATGTTTAAGGTGGTGGATGGGGTGCTGATCAAGCGGGCTGCTTTGTCCTGGATGATGTCGAGCTTCTTGAGTGTTGTTGGGACTACACCCATCCAGGCAAGTGGATTGTGGCAGATGAATGGTTTGATAGTTTCACTGTTTACCCAATCAATTCATCTTGAAGACCTTATCAGTTAACCTGCTCAGCTCCAGTGAATCTCTCAACTTCTGATTCTCAAGTCTCACTTCATAATTATAAGTGCACATCCCTGCTAAAATCCAATCTACACTGCACCTTTTCACTTATTTTACATCTTTCTTAGGGGAGTTATCCCCGGTGTCCTGGCCAATATTTCTCCCTCAACCAACATAACAAAAACAGATTATCTAGTCATTTTCACATTGTTGTTTGTGGGAGCTTGCTGTGCGCAAATTGGCTGCGGCGTTTCCCACATTACAACGGTGACTACACTTCAAAAGTACTTCATTGGTTGTAAAGCGCTTTGAGACGTCCAGTGGTCGTGAAAGGCGCTATATAAATGCAAGTCTTTCTTTCTTTCTTTATAATGGACGCTGAAAACGGTGCACAATACTCCAACTGTAGCACAACTAAGGTCTTGTAAAAGATCAACATTACGTCCTTGCTTCTGTGCCTCTAAATACAAAACCAAGGATTCTGTTTGCCTTTCTTTTGACCTTATCTACTAGCGTTGCCACCTTTAATGGTCTACGTATCTGCACAAAATTGTCTCACTGCTCACTCATTTCATTTAAAATCTTACCCTTTAAGGTGAATTTCCTTTCCCTAGTCCTACATCTAGCTCATACGAACCTTTAAACAATGACAAAGACCCTCTGGTCATCCAGCCTGTCCCACAAAATTTGTGCATCACAATATAAATATTCCCTACCCCACCCGAAACCATGTGATCTCCTGGGAGAGGCGAAAAACTCGGGAAAAAATCTAGGCCAATTGGGGGGGGGGGGGGGGGGGGGGGCGGTGTCAGGGAAATCTGGGAAGTTCCTCGCTGACCCCCTTAGGTGATCAAAACTAGTTTGGCCCTGAAAATTCTATGCAGTACTTACCCTTTTGTAAGAGGAGATCTCCGCCCCAGCCAGAAACAGGTCTGACTCTCGCTTGAAGAAATTCAAGCGTCCACCAATAGTTAAACAGTTTTGCCGAGTGGAAACTGCAGAAATTATCAACAGATTCTGGTTTTTTGCCTCTCCCAGATCATCACATGGTTTCAGGTGGGTTAGGGAGTATTTATATTGTAATGCACAAATTGGCCTGAATTTTAATGGGGAAGGCGGGTTGGGAGTATGGGGGCTCCGAAGCGGTCAGGAAACTCGGGAGAACGGGTTTCTCACAGGCCCTGCTTATTTAACGGCAGGGCCTGATTTGCATGAGAAACCTCTGTTACCACCCGCAGCCAGCCGTGGGGTAGGCCAGAGGAGCACGGGGCAGGCCAGAGGAGCGGGGGGTGGCGGGGGTCAGGTGAAGATCGGGGGCAGGGAGCAGCACGACGGGGGCGGAGGCCGGGAGCAGCATGGGGTGGGGGTGGGGGGGGGGGCATGTCAGTGATGATCGGGAGCCAGACAAGCACAGTTGGGGTCAGTGGTGATCAGGGACGGGACCAGCACAGGGTGGGGGGGATTGGGCGAGGGAGGTCGGTGATGATCGGGAGGCCGAGACCAGCACGGGGGAGGAGGTCGGTGATGGTTGGGAGCCGGGACCAGCATGGCGCCGGGGGAGGGGGGGTGGGGCGTTGGGAAGGATCGAGGACTTGGACCAGCACGGGAGTGGGGGGGGGGGGGCGTCGGTGATGATTGGGGGCCGGGACCAACACGGTGGCGGGGGAGGGTTGAGTGAGGATTGGGGCTGGAGGAGCGGGGTGCGGGGGAGTCCTCATGGGGGGATTGGAGGCCTGGGGTAGGGATCGGAGGCCTCATTGGGAGGTGAGAATCGGAGGCCTGAGGTGGGATCAGAGGCCTGGGGGGGTGGTGGGGAATAGGAGGCCTTGTGGGGGGGGGTCTCCATTCGCGGGGGGTGGGTTAGGTAGGGATGCTGGATCCAGGAAATGAATGTAAAGGCACTTACTTCCTGAATCCAACAGTCCTCGCCTTGCATTAGCTGGTGGGTTTCACAGGCCTGCAAAATCCGACCAGCTATAGTTAAATTGAAAATGGAGGCTAAAGCCTCATTATAATATTTAAATAGAGCGGGTTGGCTGCCCGCCCCGTCCGGCCTCCGTTAAAACCGGAAGTGGGCCTCGTTGGAGGCGGATTCTGGTCGGGATTCAGATTTTTAACACTTTAACTTCCCACGCAACCCAAACCCACCCATTTTTTAGGTTAAAACTCCCCTCATTGTGTGGGACAAGCTGGTAAAGATACTGTAAAATGAATTATGTTCACAAAAAATGTTTTGCGACTTGCAGATGTCCTGTGGCATTGTGGTGAGCTGAAGGTCTATTACGAACAGAGGTGTTATATGTACTCATATTACTAGGGATATGGGCTAATTAGGGTAGCCCTGGAATCTGGCAGTTCTGGGATGGGGTCTCTGGGTCTAGCAATATTTTGAGGTGGGCTTTCAGGGTCCCGGAGCTTTAGGAGTGGGGTCACAAGTTTCCAGAAACATTGGAGAGGGCTAGTCTAGGAAAACCGAGATCCTGGAATCACTTGGAGAGGAATACTGGGATCTGAGGCATTGGCGAGAGAGTCCTCAAGGTTAGAGAGCATTGAGGATAGTTATGGCATCAAAGTGCGGTGGGAATGTGGTTTAAGGGCTTGTGGACACTGGAGGGATCACAGTGCTAGGCGTGGGGAGGGGAGAAAGTCTGAGGAGGGAAGTCCTGAAATGCAGGAAGGGGTTTTGGATAATTGGGGGTTGCTGGGCCCTGGCAGTATTGGGGGAGGAAGGTCTAACACCCTTGTGGGGAAAGGGGTCCGGTAGAATGGGACCAAAGCTGCTGTTGGCCCCTTCCAAACCATCAGGCCCACACTCCCTACCTGTTCCATACTTTCTCCATGAGCCGGCCTCCCATCTTTCACCCTCCATAAACTTGAGCTCATCCAAAACTCTGCTGCGTAACTCGCACCAAGTCCCGTTCCCCCAGCACCCCTGTGCTTGCTGACCTACATTGTCCACCAACACCTCAATTTTAAAATTCTCATCCACATGTTCAAATCTTCTGCATCGCCCACTTCCTTCGCCCCACCATTGATGGCCGTCCCTTCAGCTGTCTAGGCCCTAAGCTCTGGAATTCCCACCTCTCTCTTCTCCTTTAAAATGCTGCTTAAAACCTACCTCTTTGACCAAGCTCTTGGTCACCTGTCCTTCTTTGGCTCAGTGTTAATTTTTGTCTGATTACGCTCCTGTGGAAGTTCCTTGGGACGTTTTCCTATGTTAAAGGCGCTATATAAATGCAAGTTGTTGTTGTGGAAGTCATGCGGCCCGTGGAAATTCATGGCCATTATCCTTTATTAAATATATGTCATGCAAAGCCAAAGCAATCGAGGCTATTCTCCCAGCCTGCAGTCGCAGGAGCAAGGGGGTGTCTTTCTCAGTAGCCTACCTTTAAGCTAAAATATATATATAGCAGAGAAAGGAAACCCATAAATGATTCATTTTTTTGCCACCAATATATCCACTTGGGCTCCTTGAATGCAAGTCAGCAGGATAAATATAGCAAAATAAACATAACTGGTAACGCAGATTTAAGCCTCAATCTCAGGCTTTTAGCACATAGGTCCCAATATAAACCACTCAACAGGTTTAAAATTCTCTAAATCCAGTTTGAAAGGAACAATAATTGTCTTAATAAAGCTTTACCCAGGAGCAGTAGGGAATAACTATAGCCTCTCCATGTTCCTGTTTATGACAGCCTGAAATTGCTGACCTCTCCATTGCCAAAAGCTTAAAAGCGTTTAATTAGAATCTTTGTTTACAGCAACAGAATAAGGTCATAAAACAACCACCAGATGGCAATAATTTGGCAATGTACTAAAACCAGCCTGGATTCTTTATTTGCAATAATTTATAAAAGGCAGCTTGAAAAGTAGTAACAATCTGCAGACCTTGCTCTCTTGGGCACCTGGACATTGCATCACACATCAGGAATCAACCCAACCGCATGTGATGAGCATTTTGCAAGCATCTAAACTCACACCTAAACTTTGATCGCTAGTAGGATTGCTTTAGGGAGTTAGGGTTATTCACTTTGTAGAACGTAGGCACTGGGGGCAGGGGATATGATTGATTTTTTTTTTAATTATGAAAGGATTGGGTGTAGATTTGGATAAGATATTTGAAGTGGATAGCAATAGTGGGACTAGATGGCATGTTGAAAATATATACAAAGTCAGGTTAGATGCCAAAATCAGAGATGCCAACCCTCAGAGGGTGGTTGCCCTCTGTAACAGGTTACTGATGCAAGTGGTAAGTGAGGGTACAGTGGAGCACTTTAAGAAGTCACATTTGTGAAGGAACATGTGGCAGGGCTACGTGGGTCAGTTAAGTTCACCTAGCGATGTTTCACTGGTCTCCTGCAGCTTGCTTGATTGCCTTCTGGAGTCAGAGAGGAATTTTCCAGAGTTCCCCTGAAGTTGGCCATGGGTTGGTTGTTGTGTTTTTGCTGGCCTTCCCCCAGAGATTAGCATTACTGGCAGTGGCACCATCTAGTGGATTAGAGCATCGATAGATGGACCCAAGCCTTTTATTAGCCTTCCTATTTTATTTATGTCGATACACAAGTCATGCTCAAATCCCAAAATTGGTGAAAGGAATTTGGTGAGGGGGGGGGGGGGGGGGGGCAGTTGGGGGGGGGGGGGTGCGGTGGGGACAGCTTTAAGACAACTGAGGTTTTGTTTAAGGTGCTTTCTCAGCAAATCGTGATGGGCAGGAATATAAATGAAAAGCAAGACCTGAACTGGCATGGAATTAGTTATACAAAAGGCACAGCTAGCACTTATACTGCTTCACAAAATCTAAATGTGGCAATGCCAACAACTCAATTTTGCATGTATTTTGTAAAAATGTCACACTATAACCATATTATTTTATTAAGCAACTTTGATATGCTGATGCAATGTAAAAAGTTCAATTATAGTTTTTAGTGTATCAATTGCATAAATGTGTCAACCAATAATAACAAGGGAGTGTAAGTGCACCAAATGGGACAGAATTTCTAAATGCTTAAATAAACATTATTTCTCCACAATAAAAAAACATGTTTTTACCATTTCAGATTTCACTTGCTGTTTCAGAAAGTGTTCTAGCTCTGCCTTTGCAGTATTAATGAATTTATGCTCTCTTATAATTAGTTTCAAGGAATTAAATAGACATCTGGGAACGTGCTACAGGGCTTCCCGAGGGATCTGAGTGAGTCACAACCAAAACAGCACTGAACACGCTGGTATTATATTCTTTTACTGTTCCTTTTTCCAATTTTGTTTTCAACAATGCCCAAAGGGGGTGCAGTCTGAATTCAAAGGGGAGGCTCACAATGCGCTGTTCAAAATGAGATGTAAAATCAGCAGCAGCCTGCTGCAAGGCTGTATGGGTCATACCACTTCTCACAAAGTGGCCTTCGTTTGTTGTCCAGATCTTTTGAGAGCCTTTGATGTCCACGTTCTTCAGTGCCTCTTCCTCGCTCCTTCAAACAGGCTGCAGCTGGAGAGGGAAGGGGAGGACGATCGATTTGGTGATCAGCACTATGCTGAGAAAGACTGACCAGGGGCTGAGTACAGCTGGCACCTCGGGAGCTGTATTTCAGACGGCATTAATAATCAAGAGAAAAGAAGATTAGGGTACACAGCCAGGGCCATTGGTACACATTATAGGAGCTGTATGTCTGTATTTATAATACACGGGTCCTTTCCACTATATTGATAATTAACAGTAAAAGGCACTTCAGGAAGTTTAAGGATGAAGAACAAGGCATGGAATGTTCAAGAAACTAAGAAACAGAACATTAGGGTTGGCAACTCTGGTTGGAGGCACTCCTGGAGGCTTGATCACGTGATGTTCTGACCACGTGACATCTGACAGGACTTCTACAAATTTTATTGCAATGACTTTATCGAGGTTGTCCCCTGTAGTTGAGTATCTTTGCTTGTGGTTTCCTGCCAGCAGCTGTTGTGCGACAAGTTCCCAGAACCAGGAGGGAAACCGGGGGCTGGGAAGAGGGGAAAGCGAGGGCGGGGGGAAGAGGGGAAAGCGAGGGTGGGGAAGAGGGGAAAGCAAGGGGGGGAAGAGGGGAAAGCGAGGGGGGAAGAGGGGAAAGCGAGGGTGGGGGGAAGAGGGGAAAGCGAGGGCGGGGGGAAGAGGGGAAAGCGAGGGTGGGGAAGAGGGGAAAGCGAGGGTGGGGAAGAGGGGAAAGCGAGGGGGGGAAGAGGGGAAAGCGAGGGCGGGGGAAGAGGGGAAAGCGAGGGTGGGGAAGAGGGGAAAGCGAGGGTGGGGAAGAGGGGAAAGCGAGGGGGGAAGAGGGGAAGGCGAGGGTGGGGAAGAGGGGAAAGCGAGGGGGGGAAGAGGGGAAAGCGAGGGGGGGAAGAGGGGAAAGCGAAGTGGGGAAGAGGGGAAAGCGAGGGGGGAAGAGGGAAAAGCGAGGGGGGGAAGAGGGGAAAGCGAGGATGGGGAAGAGGGGAAAGCGGGGGCGGGGAAGAGGGGAAAGCGGGGCGGGGAAGAGGGGAAAGCGAGGGGGGAAGAGGGGAAAGCGAGAGTGGGGAAGAGGGGAAAGCGGGGGGGCGGGGAAGAGGGGAAAGCGAGGGTGGGGAAGAGGGGAAAGCGGGGGCGGGGAAGAGGGGAAAGCGAGGGGGGGAAAAGAGGGGAAAGCGAGGGGGGAAAGAGGGGAAAGCGAGGGGGGAAGAGGGGAAAGCGAGGGGGGAAAGAGGGGAAAGCGAGGGGGGGAAGAGGGGAAAGCGAGGGGGGAAAGAGGGGAAAGCGAGGGGGGGAGGGGAAAGCGAGGGGGGAAAGAGGGGAAAGCGAGGGGGGAAGAGGGGAAAGCGAGGGGGGGGAAGAGGGGAAAGCGAGGGGGGAAAGAGGGGAAAGCGAGGGGGGAAAGAGGGGAAAGCGGGGGGGGAAAGAGGGGAAAGCGAGGGGGGAAAGAGGGGAAAGCGAGGGGGGAAAGAGGGGAAAGCGAGGGGGGGGAAGAGGGGAAATGGGGGGAAGAGGGGGAAGAGGGGGGAAAGAGGGGAAACAGAGGAGGGGAAACAGGAGGGAAAAAGGGGAACGGGGGGGGGGAAGAGGGGAAACGGGGGGGGAAGAGGGGAAACGGGGGGGAGAGGGGAACAGAGGGGGGGGAAAGAGGGGAAACGGGGGGGAGAGGGGAAACGGGGGGAGGAAGAGGGGAAACAGAGGGTGGGGGAGCGATTTGCAGAGGGGAAACCAGAGGTGGGAGGGACTTTGATTCCAACTGTAACTAATGGTAACTCACTGAAATTGCACTGATAACTAAATTAATTAGTAGTATGATTCTGCTCATAACAAGCAGTAATACAATAACTCACTGATTTACTATATGTTACTAGTAGTAATAAGTATAATGCTCAATATCCTACCTATAACTAGTCGTAATCCTATAACCCGCTGATATTCACCTTGAAACCATAGCACAAGGTGCGGACAGGCTCCCCAGTCGATGCCACTTTTAACAAGCCCATTTCTCTCCCTACCTTCTTGGACTCTGGTTTGGACCAATGTTCCCTTTAAACTGTGCGGCCACAAAGCGCTCCAGGGATCCCGCGCAACCAGCTTTTCAATGCAAAAACCGCTAATGCGCGGTATTTTGAATGGGCTGAGCAGCCCGACAGAGATCATTGGTTTGGACTCCGGTTCCATGTGAAGGTGACAACTCTGAACTGGGAACCTCAGTCAGAGCTGATCTGTACTTGGACTTCACACGTTAAAACCGGGCGGTACAGAACAACCTGACCAAACCCAGAGATTGCTCAGTGTTTGGGGCACTTCTCACAGGGCACATGGTCCTAAACTCAGCTCAGCACCAACATTTCTAAACTACTCCCTGGGCTCAGTCTCAATAGTTTTCAGAGAATTACAGAAATTGCAGCACAGGAGGAGGCCATTTGGCTCCTTGGGCTGGTGCTGTTTCCTTTTTTTTTATTCGTTTATGGGATGTGGGTGACACTGGCAAGGCCAGCATTTATTGCCCATCCCTAATTGCCCTTGAGAAGGCGGTGGTGAGCCGCCTTCTTGAACCGCTGCAGTCCGTGTGGTGAAGGTACTCCCACAGTGCTGTTAGGGAGGGAGTTCCAGGATTTTGACCCAGCGACGATGAAGGATCGGCGATAAACTTCTAAGTCAGGATGGTGTGTGACTTGGAGAGGAACTTGGAGGTGGTGGTGTTCCCATGCGCCTGCTGCCCATGTCCTTCTAGGTGGAAGAGGTCGCGGGTTTGGGAGGTGCTGCCGAAGAAGCCTTGGCAAGTTGCTGCAGTGCATCTTGTAGATGGTACACACTGCAGCCACGGTACGCCAGTGGTGGAGGGAGTGAATGTTTAAGGTGGTGGATGGGGTGCCAATCAAGCGGGCTGCTTTGTCCTGGATGGTGTCGAGCTTCTTGAGTGTTGTTGGAGCTGCACTCATCCAGGCAAGTGGAGAGTATTCCATCACACTATTTAGTTGTGCCTTGTAGATGGTGGAAAGGCTTTGGGGAGTCAGGAGGTGAGACACTCGCCGCAGAATACCTAGCCTCTGACCTGCTCTTGTTGCCACAGTATTTATGTGGCTGGTACAGTTAAGTTTCTGGTCAATGGTGACTCCCAGAATGTTGATGGTGGGGGATCGGCGATGGTAATGCCATTGAATGTCAAGGGACGGTGGTTAGACGCTCGCTTGTTGGAGATAGTCATTCCCTGGCACTTGTGTGGCGCGAATGTTACCTGCCACTTATCAGCCCAAGCCTGAACATCGTCCAGGTCATGTTGCATGCAGGCATGGACTGCTTCATTATCTGAGGAGTTGTGAATGGCACTGAACACTGTGCAGTCATCAGCGAACATCCCCATTTTGGACCTTATGTTGGAGGGAAGGTCATTGATGAAGCAGCTGAAGATGGTTGGGCCTCGGACACTGCCCTGAGGAACTCCTGCAGTGATGTCCTGGGGCTGAGATGATTGACCTTCAATCACCACAACCATCTTCCTTTGTGCTAGGTATAGAAACATAGAAACATAGAAACTAGGAGCAGGAGTAGGCCATTCGGCCCGTCGAGCCTGCTCCACCATTCAATACGATCATGGCTGATCATCCAAATCCAGTACCCTGTCCCTGCTTTCTCACACAGAATCCCCATCGAGCCTGCACCGACACATATCCCACCCTATCCCCGTAACCCCACGTATTTAATTCCCCCTAACATATCCCTTCCTATCCTATCCCCGTAACCCCACATATTTAATCCCCCCCTAACACTAAGGGTCAATTTATCATAGCCAAATCAACCTAACCCGCACATTTTTGGACTGTGGGAGGAAACCGGAGCACCCGGAGGAAACCCACGCAGACACGGGGAGAATGTGCAAACTCCACACAGACAGTCACCCGAGGCCAGATTCGAACCCGGGTCCCTGGCGCTGTGAGGCACCAGTGCTAACCACTATGCCACCGTGTTGCCCACCAGTGGAGAGTTTCCCCCCCGATTCCCATTGACTTCAGTTTTACTAGGGCTCCTTCATGCCACACTCGGTCAAATGCTGCCTTGATGTCAAGGGCAGTCACTTTCACTTCTCCTCTGGAATTCAGCTCCATTGTCCATGTTTGGACCAAGGCTGTAATGAGGTCGGGAGCCGAGTTGTCCTAGCGGAACCCAAACTGGGCATCAGTGAGCAGGTTATTGGTGAGTAGGTGCCGCTTGATAGCACTGTCGATGACACCTTCTATCACTTTGCTGATGACTGAGAGTAGACTGATGGGGCGGTAATTGGCCGAATTGGATTTGTCCTGCTTTTTGTGAACAGGACATACCTGGGCAGTTTTCCATATTATCGGATAGATGCCAGTGTTGTAGCTGTACTGGAACGGCTTGGCTAGAGGCGCGGCTAGTTCTGGAGCACAAGTATTCAGCACGATAGCCGGGATGTTGTCGGGGCCCACAGCCTTTGCTGTATCCAGTGCTCTCAGCCATTTCTTAATAGAGTGAATCGAATTGGCTGAAGACTGGCTTCTGTGATGGTGGGGACCTCAGGAGGAGGCCGATATGGATCATCCACTCGGCACTTCTGGCTGAAGATGGTTGCAAGCGCTTCAGCCTTGTCTTTTGCACTCACGTGCTGGGCACCACCATCATTGAGGATGGGGATATTCATGGAGCCTCCTCCTCCCGTTAGTTGTTTAATGGTCCACCACCATTCATGACTGGATGTGGCAGGACTGCAGAGCTTTGATCTGATCCGTTGATTGTGGGATCGCTTAGCCCTGTCTATAGCATGCTGCTTCTGCTTTTTAGCATGCATGTAGTTCTGTGTTGCAGCTTCCCCAGGTTGGCACCTAATTTTTAGGTATACCTGGTGCTGCTCCTGGCATGCTCTTCTACACTCCTTATTGAACCAGGGTTGGTCCCCTGGCTTGATGGTAATGGTAGAGCGAGGGATATGCCGAGCCATGAGGTTACAGATTGTGGTGGAATACAATTCTGCTGCTGCTGATGGCCCACAGCGCCTCATGGATGCCCAGTTTTGAGCTGCTAGATCTGTTCTGAATCTATCCCATTTAACACGGTGGTAGTGCCACACAATACGATGGAGGGTGTCCTCAGTGTGAAGATGGGACTTTGTCTCCACAATTACTGTCCGGTGGTCACTGCTACCAATACTGTCATGGACAGATGCATCTGCGACAGGTAGATTGGTGAGGACGAGGTCAAGTAGGTTTTTCCCTCGTGTTGGTTCTCTCACCACCTGTCGCAGGCCCAGACTGGCAGCTATGTCCTTCAGGACTCGGCCAGCTCGGTCAGTAGTGCTGCTACCGAGCCACTTTTGGTGATGGACATTGAAGTCTTCCACCCAGAGTACATTCTGTGCCCTTGCTACCCTCAATCCTTCTTCCAAGTGGTGTTCAACAAGGCGGAGTACAGATTCATCAGCTGAGGGAGGGCGGTAGGTGGTAATCAGCAGGAGGTTTCCTTGCCTATGCTTGACCTGAAGCCATGAGGCTTCATGGAGTCCAGAGTCAATGTTGAGAACTCCCAGGGCCACTCCTTCCCGACTGTATACCACCGTGCCACCACCCCTGGTGGGTCTGTCCTGCCCATGGGACAGGACATACCCAGGGATGGTGATGGAGGAGTCTGGGACATTGGCTGAAAGGTATGATTCTGTGAGGATGACTATATCAGGCTGTTGCTTGACGAGTCTGTGGGACAACTCTCTCAATTTTGGTCCCCAGATGTTGGCGAGGAGGACTTTCCAGGGTTGACTGGGCTGGGTGTGCTGTTGTCATGTCCGTAGCTGGTGCCGAGGTCGATGCCGGGTGGTCCGTCCGGTTTCACTTTTATTATTTTGTTTCATAGCTAGGCCATTTCAGAGAGCAGTTAAGAGTCTGGAGTCACATATGGCCAGACCAGGTAAGGACGGCAGATTTCCTTCCCTAAAGGACATGTGAACCAGATGGGTTTTTACGACAATACGATAGTTTCATGGTTACCATTACTGATACTAGCTTTTTTTAAATTCCAGATTTATTTAATTAACTGCATTTAAATTCCCCAGCTGCCGTAGTGGGATTTGAACTCATGTCTCTGGATCATTAGCCCAGGCCTCTGGATTACTAGCCCAGTAACATAACCACTATGCTACCGTTCCTGTAACTCCATTCCCCCCAGATCCTTTTATATTCCGCCTCTTCAAATATTTATCCCCTTCCCTTTTAAATTAAGTTTTAGTATTGACCTCAATAGCCACATGGTGAAAGATCCTATAGTCTAATAGCCCTCAGTTCCCTCTTGCTTCTGCCAGTGAGAATCCTTGGTTTCCATTCCCTTGTTCCCCATTTGCCCACCAGTGGAAACAATCTTTCACTATTTATCCACAGTAAGGTCCCCAGGTTTCACTTATCCATTTACTGGCTCCTCCTCTGCGTCACTCCCACTCACCACGTTACTGCTCCCAGCTCCGCAGGAAATGCTGGTCATCACGCCCACCACCCCCCACCTATTCCTCAATAATCTTTTCCCCAACCTCCCATCTCTTAATTCCACATCTCCATCTCTCCCCGAGCCCCCATTGCCCAGTCTCCATCTCTCCCCGAGCTACTATTCCCCAGTCTCCATCTCTCCCCGAGCTACCATTCCCCAGTCTCCATCTCTCCCAGAGCCCCTATTCTAGTCTCCATCTCTCCCCGAGCTACCATTCCCCAGTCTCCATCTCTTCGAGTCGTCATTCCCTAGTGTCCCTCTCTTCCCCCCAGCTCCCCGCCAACTCTCCAGACCCCTTCCAACTGCGCACCAGACGGTGGTCAGGTGCCGTCACAAACCGCAGCCAGTGACAGCACCGAGTGGGGAGGTGGGAAATTTAGTGCTCGTGGCCGCGCTCGGAGATGAATCGCCGATTTTGGGCGACTCCCACTGATAGCAGAATCATTGGGAACATTGCAGAATATATGCATAAAATTCTATTTGTGCTGTGAAGTCTGACCTTAACCCTACCATGAGAAAATTGGAGTTGCCAAAATAACTGGCATATATTCACCAATAGATGTTCACTCTGTATATGGTCATCCTGTCTGTTGTCACTGAAGCTATCTCTGTGAGCTCCCAGTTAGCTTGTAAGGCAAATGCACCATCCTGTGTCAGTGTGACTGGGTTTGATTCGCACGCTGGGCTGAGTTAGCTGATCACAGCTAGGGGGACGGGGTTGTCAGTAGGGAATCCATAATTGGACAGAGGATCATGGAATTGAAAAATTGCCGTCACTAACCCTGGCTTCTGCACAATGTGTACACTGGGTGAAGGCCGGATCGGCATTAGCTCCGAATCTCCCCCTCCCACCAAATCAAACAACCTGCCAACACTCACCGTCAAGGCTGACGCATGAAGATCAGCCACTCGGGTGAGGTACCAGTGTGGCCAGTGGCATTTAGCCATCCACATGCACAAGTCAGCACCTACAGGAAGGAGTGAAAGGAGACAACAAAAAAGGGATTTTCTTTTTAAAATATATATTTTAGGACGTAAGTTCAAATCAATTATCCAGATCGATCCAGGGTTATATGCAGACATGGAGAACCACCTTATACAAGCACTCCAAGGTCACTCCCAGTCTGCTCGCTATTCTGCTGCTTTTCAGCTCATGGTCCCACCCTCAGCGTAAATGGGCATTTCAGCCAGAAGCCTGTGCTCCTGTAGACAGCATTTACACTGCACAAAGAGGGCTGGTGTTTCTGGGGTAAAATCCCCAGACCCCCTCCCCCACTCGGTGGGCATTTCACTTACAGATCTCGAGAGTTGAGGAGTTAGATCACATATCTGATTGTTTGTACTCCCAACTTTAGCGCTACGGCACTAAGATCACTTCACCTTGGCGCTGCAGTATAAACACATCCCTACCCAAAGAAGTGGTTCCGAGGAGTGGGGAAGAAAAGTGAAAGAAAGAAGAGAAAGAAGAAAAAGTTAAAAAGGAATCTGAGTGGGTTGGGTTTAGTTTGAGATTAAAAAGGACACAGCCTTTATGATGTTAATAACCTTTTCACATACCCAAAAATTCTTGTTAGAATCATACAGCACAGAACAAGACCATTCGACCCATTGTGCCTGTGCCGGCTCTTTGAAAGCGATTCAATTAGTCCCACTCCCCTGCTTTTTCCCCATAGCCCTGCAAATTGTTCCTTTTTAAGTATATATCCAATTCCCTTTTGAAAGTTACTATTGAATCTGGTTCCACCACCCATTCAGGCAATGCATTCCAGGACGCATGTTCTAGGACACACAACTGAGTTTGAAAGTTAAAAAAAACAATTTTATATACACATGTTGACTCATGATTAGCACTTTTCTCTTTCCCAGATCATAATGAAAATTACTGCCAGCTTCACACTTAAAACAGTAACTGCCTGGAAGGTTGTCAAGAGTTCTTTCTTTTTGTTGTTGGGTTTTATTAAAATATTTCATACCAATGATTACAGCCACAAACATGATTGTTTCTAACAAAAAAAATGATCAAGGAGCAAGAGGGTGTGAGATAGAGAGATTAAAAACATATTCAGCAATCGGACGCTGGGACTCACAGTATCAATGGCCGTAACAGCACAACAAAATGATTCAGGTTGAATTCCTAATCTGGTTTCTACTTCACATTACAACTGACATTATAAATTCTCATTCTAAACGGAAGAAAAAAAAATAACCTTGCGTTTTTTCCTTTAATGTTAAAAGGTATTTTGTGAAAATTCATGGTGTAACGATAATACAGTCGCTTCAAGTCCCTTCAGGCTCACTTGATGCAAAGTTCTATTGCTACGTTAGAGAGTGCCAACAGATTTAATGCTTACAGAAGCAGACTCTAAAAACGAGTTTTAAACAAGCTCATCTGTCTTTTTTTTTAATAAATTGAGAGATAAAGCAGAAAGGCCAACCCTTCAATTCCAGAGGAGTCACTTAATCCACACACACTACTGTAGTGCTCCATGCAACAAGCCAAATAAAAGCTGCTTATTAAATGAAACCTATTTCTAGTCCAGTGATTGCATCTTTTTCTTTGGGATGGGTGTGGGGGGAGAAAAGAGAAGAGGGAAAAGGAATGGCAAGATGTGAACAAGTTGGCAGAAGGAAAGACAGAATTGACAACTGGGGGTGGGGGGGGGGGGGGAGAAAGAGGTGAAAACGAGCCAGAATCAACTGCCCATGGTCCTCTTTTTAACTGGAGAAAAGGGTAGGTATGTGTCAACCCTATTCTACTGAGTCACTCTCAGGTTGGACTATGAACATATCAGATGCACTACACACGTGTTTTTTTTTTTTAAACTGGGCGGGCGGGGGGTTGGAGGAGAAAGCAGAGTATAGTTTCTGTCCTCGGATGCGATGTATCTTCCACCAGATACTGTAACTGGGAGAACAGCAGCTACCCAAGTGGGGCTCCCTGAACCTCTACAGCCGCTGTAACAAACAAAGACTCTGAAGGGACTTGGCGCAAGTCACCAAGTAAACTAAGACAATAAAATCATGAAGTTATTTTTTTTCGCCTGAGAATCTTGTGCACTGACAAAGCATCTCCATATGCAAAAGTAGGAAGTATTGTATATTTTCACTTTTTCTTTTTAAAAAGTATATTCACAGCTAAACAAATCTGTGGCTTCTACAAAACTGTACACAGACAGAGTACATTCATGGCTGACTTGAGGTACTACAAGGTTTTTTTTCCTTTTCATACAAGGTCACAGAATTACAGACGTCAATTGGAAATGCAGTAAGACTCCACGCTTTGCTTCTGTTTAACTGCATTAACTACACTTTGTAGTCCCAGTTTTTTTTTTGCTGTGAACTTTAGGGCTGCTTCCTGACGGAAGGTTAAAGGTCAAAAGGTGAGGAATGCCATTTCTTGTCTTCTCTCGAGAGCTGCTATTGGTCAGCTGGGATATCTCTGTCGGGTTCCGATTTGGCTGTCTGGCCTGGGGATGGCGTGTGCGAAGGGTGGGCTACTGGAGGCATCCCGTGCTGCATGGGGATGGCACCTGCTACGATTCCTTCGACTGCTGCTGCTGGGATGCCTGCTGCTGTTACCCCGACCACTCCACTTGGGAACCTGCAATGAATGAAACAACCATTAAGCAAAAGAACCACCCAAGCACAAGGGAGCTGAGCTCAGCAACAAAACTGCGTTATTCAAAGGCGGAGTGCCATAAGCCCCACTCTGGATGGCTCGCTGGATAACTGCAGTGTGGGACTAAGCAATATGCACCAGCAAGGTCACCGGCTCAAGGGGACACGATCTGAAAATTAGAATCTAGCCAGTTAAAAGCAAATTCAAGGAAAATTTCTCCACACAAAGGGCTGAGAGAATGTGGAACAGACAGTCCCAAAGCTACAGTAGATGCAGAATCAATTGGCTTTTGATGGGGCATTAAATATTTGCCTGGGAAGAAGCAAGAGATATGGAGAAAGGTGGGATGAGAACAGAATGCATCGTTTCCTGTGTTGCATGGATGACGCCCAGACAATGCTGTGAACTCGTGCTAAAGTACCAGCGTTAGTGTGAAGCTTTAACCCAACTCCCATCAGATATGCCCACCAAGATGAGGCACCCTGGGCACAAGTTACAAGGGCAACTGAATTGGGAAGTGTCTGAGTAATGGGAGATATTAATTTCCCAGCTATTCAATGGTCCAGCTGGAAGATTTGTAGATATGATAAACAATTTCCTTACACAGCAGGTTAGTGAGCAAGCTAGGGGTAATTGGGTACTGGACCCAATTTTTAGTCACCCTGATACAGGATTAGACCTCCATGTAGGGAAACACCTGGACAAATGACCATAATATTAGATTTAACTTGATCAGCCAAACCAAGGCTGCTGAAAATGTTATGTTAGTACCAGATTTTAAAAGGACTAACTTTACAAAGATGGTAAATGGCTTGATGAAGATTGACTGGGCGGTCCTACTAGGCAGGGATAATAGTAATGCTGAAGAGAAATGGAATGCCTTCAAGATCACTCTTATACAAAAGGAAGCAGTGTATGTCTCAGGGTTAAAGGGGGACATGGTAAAAATGAAACAAAATTGGCTGAGTGGTCATTTCTAAAGACAAATTAGGCTAAAACAAATCTATATATATATTTTTATATACAGGTTGAAGCTACCTTGCCTATTACCAAACTCAAACTAATGGGCCTGTGGTTTTCTGGTTCTGATTTATTGCCATTTTAAAATATTGGCACCACATGGGCCTCTCTCTAATCCATGGAACAGTCCCAGATCCCAGTTAGTGATTAAATACATGAGCATGTGGCTCACAGAGCACAGTTCCCATGCAAACACAATCCTGCCTAAAATTAGGGAGCTCAAAAACAGATTGGGATGCTGGCTCTGACTGCATTCACCGAGGATACTCAAAGAAATCGGTAGTGGTTCTACATGTGGTCAGCCACTAGTGGAGTACCGCAGGGATCAGGTGATGGGGGCATTACTCTTCACCATCTTTATCAATGATCTGTATGCAGGCACTGAGGGAGCTATCCCCAAGTTCGTGGAGAACACAAAGATACAAGTGGATGTAAGGACCTTAGATGGAAAAAAAATACAGCTGGCAGATGGATCTAGATGCGATGGGGGAATGGCTCAAATCAGACAGGTGTCTTTCAATATACATAATTGTAATATTCTTCACTTGGTTGGGGCAACTCAAAGCCTGTATATACCATGCAGGGTTGCGTGCTCAAGGCTGCTAAGGGGGAGAAGGACCTGCGGGGTTAGAGTGCACCAGTCGTTGAAGGTTCATGATGACTTCTGTGAGGTAATTATAAAATCAAGCAAGGTGTTGGAATGCATTGCCAGAACAATTATATATGAAACTAGAAATACTATTCTCTCTCACATCTAGAATGCTATGTCCAGTTTTAGTCCCTTCACAGTGGGGCATACAAAATCCTGGAAAAAGGTTCATAAGAGGACTATATGAGGAGGAGGAGGTAGTAGATAAATTGGACGGGATAAAAATAAAGGAGGTACTTAAAAGGTTGGCAGCACTCAAAGGAGAAAAGTCACCCAGTCCAGATGTGCTGCATCCTAGGTTGCTGGTGGAAGCAAGGGTGGAAATTGCAGAGGCTCTGGCCACCAACTTTTAATCCTCCTTAGATATGGGAGTGGTGCCAGAGGATTGCAAATATTGCACCCCTATTCAAAAAAGGTGACGAGGATAAACACAGCATCGACAGGCCAGTCAGACTGACGGCAGTGATGGGGAAACTTTTAAACCGGGACAAAATTAATTGGCACTTGGAAAAATGAGTTAATAAAATGAAAACCAGCATGGATTGTTAAAGACAAATCGTGCTTGACTAACTTGAGTTCTTTGATGAAATAACAGAGGGTTGATGAGGGTAGTATGGTTGATGTGTATATGGACTTTCAAAAGGCGCTTGATAAAGTACCACATAATAAACTTGTTAGCAAAATTGAAGCCCATGGGATTAAAGGGGTAGTGGCTGCATGGATCTGAAATTAGTTAAGGGTCAGAAAGCAGAGGTGATTCTTTCCAGTTTTTCAGACTGGAAAGAATTATAAAGTGGTGTCCCCTAGGGGTTGGTATTAGGACCACTGCTCTTTTTGATATCTATTAATGACTGGACTTAATATCAAAGTTCAAGATTACATGAAACTCAAATGTAGTAAACAGTGAGGAGGATAGTAACAAACTTCAGTGGGAAATGGGCAGACTGGTGAAATGGGCAGATGAAATTTAACGCCGAGAAGTGTGAAGCGATTCATTTTGGTAGGAAGAATGAGGAGAGGTAATATAAACTAAATAGTACCATTTTCAAGTGGAGTATTGTGCTCAATTCTGGGCACCACACTTTAGGAAGGATGTCAAGGCCTTGGAGAGGGTGCAGAGGAGATTTACCAGAATGATACCAGGGATGAGGGAATTTATTTATGTGGAGAGACTAGAGAAGCTGGGATTGTTCTCCTTAGAGCAGAGAAGGTTAAGGGGGAGATTTGATAGAGGTGTTCAAAACCATGAAGGGTTTTGATAGAGTAAATAAGGAGAAACTGCTTCCAACGGCAGAAGGGTCGGTAACCAGAGGACACAGATTTAAGGTTAATTGGCGACACTAGGATTAACTCTGGAACAAGTTGCTGAAATTAGTGAGTGCAGAATTGCTGCAAGCATTCAAAAGGGTGCTGGATGAGTTTGTGAAAATGGGCAAGATATATACACATAGAACCATCCAGCCAGTGTTCTTCTGGAGCTTGCTTGGCTACCTATGTGGGGGTCAGAGAGGAATTTCCCCAGAATATTTTCTTAATTTGTCCCAAGATTTTTCTCTTTTTTGCCTCTCCCAGGAGATTGTGTGGCTACACATGAGGGATGAGGATGATGGTGTGCAGAAATTAGACCATGTCGGGATGGCACAGGCTCGAGCAATCAGCTGATTTTCAAAGGTCCTTTTTCATACATTTGTATGTTGGGACCAAGACTGATTTGTTGGACATGGACAGCTAATACTGCAATATTTAGCAGGTCCCCTAATTAAACCCTCTAACCCAGTGCTGCAATATTTTCAGGTCCCCCCCGTTAAACCCTCTAACCCAGTGCTGTAGAATTTAACCGTTCTTCCAGTCAACCCTCTAACCCAGTGCTGTAATATTTAACAGGTCTTCGAGTTAAATACTGCAGCGCTGGTTTAGAGCGTTTAACAGGTTTCCCAGTTAAAATCACCTAACCCTCTTCATACAAAAAGGGCAATGGAAATCTGGAAGTCTCTCCCCTAAAAAGCTTCGATGCTGGGTCAATTAAAATTTTTTAAGACCGAGATCAATAGATTTGTGTGAGGTAACGATATCAAGGGACATGGACCAAGGTGGGTAAATGGAGCCGAGGTACAGATTAACCATGATATAATTCAATAGCAGAACAGACTCGAGGGGTTGAATGGCCTAAACCTGTTCTTATGTAACCCAGTGCTGTGGTGTAGAATAGAAATTAATGCAGAAATAAATCTTTAATGTTTTTGTCAGTAAAACAAGATTGTAAGGAAACCCTGAACAGAGAGGTTTGTGTGTTACGGGTTTTATATCTCAGTTTTCACAATAATGAGCATGATCACCCTCTGGGACATACACAGTCCTATGCTCATGATACGCAAGATGGAGAACTGTAATTATGTAACATGATCTGTAATTGCATAAAATGCTAAACACAAATGGAGGATCCACTTTGACTCTCCCTAAACCTCTCTTTGACCAAGCTTTTGTCACCCCTTCGTAACACCTTTTTCCTTTGGCTTGGCATCCATTTTTGTCCGACTATGCCCCTGGGAAAGGCCTCTGCAATGTTTTTCTACGTTAAAATCACTATATAACTGCACGTTGTGATTGCTGTTGACTCAAATGAAATGAAGACAGATAGACAGCATCTATAGGGCAGTTCAGCAGGCTCTACCCAAGCTTCAGAGCAGTGAGCACTTGCAGCCAGTTGTCTCATTAGGAACAGACGACCAGGTCCCTTTCCTACCTGTAAGCAGCTCCGTTCAGCTCAGGATGTACGGCCACAGGGTCGATGCCAGTCCACTGAGCAGCTGCTGCCAGATACTCTTTGTTCACACAGTTTTTCAAGGTATCTGGAATGCGGCCTGTGGAGAAGCAGAGAAAATAAATACTACAGCAGTCAAGTCAGTATCTAGGCAAATGCGGGATCTAGCTTGCGGGGCTCGGAGGTGCTGTCAATAGGACACAGGTTCACCCCCAGCCTCCCCGTCCCCCCCCATGAGAGGGACAGTCATCCAAGGCTACTCCTGTACACCATGCTGAAACACATGAATATAGCATGGTAGCATTGTAATCCAGAGGCCTGGACTAATGATCCGGCGACGCAAGTTCAAATCCCACTACGGCAGCTGGGGAATTTAAATTTAGTTAATTAAATAAATCTGGAATAAAAAGCTAGTATCAGTAATGCTGACCATGAAACTATCGGATTATCGTAAAAACCCATCTGGTTCACTAATGTCCTTTAGGGAAGGAAATCTGCCGTCCTTACCTGGTCTGGCCTATATGTGACTCTTAACTGCCCTCGGAAATGGCCGAGCAAACTCAATTGTAACAAACAGCTACGAAAACCACCTGGCATCGACTTCAGGCACGACAATTGCACTCAGCCCAGTCAACCCTGCAATGTCCTCCTCGCTAACATCTGGGGATATGTGTCAAAATTGGGAGAGCTGTCCCACAGACTAGTCAAGCAACAGCCGGACGTAGTCATACTCACAATCATACCTTTCAGCCAATGTCCCAAACTTCTCCATCACCATCCCATGGTATGTCCTGTCCCACCAGAGGTGGCTGCACCGCGGTATACAGTTGGGAGGGAGTGGCCCTGGGAGTCCTCAACATTCACTTCGGACCCCAAGAAGTCTCATGGCTTCAGATCAAGCATGGGCAAGGAAACCTCAGCTGATGAATCAGTACTACTCCATGCTGATCACCACTTGGAAGAAGCACCGAGGGTAGCAAGGGCACAGAATGTACTCTAGGTGGGGGACTTCAATGTCCATCACCAAGCGTGGCTCGGTAGCACCATTACTGACCGAGCTAGCCAAGTCCTGAAGGACATAGCTGCCAGACTGGGCCTGCGGCAGGTGGTGAGAGAACCAACACGAGGGAAAAACCTACTTGACCTCGTCCTCACCAATTTAACTGTTGCAGATGCATCTGTCCATGACAGCATTGTCCTGGTGGAAACGAAGTCCCGTCTTCACAATGAGGACACCCTCCATTGTGTTATATGGCACTCCCACTGCTAAATGGGATAGATTCAAAACAGATGTAGCAGCTCAAAACTGGGCATCCACGAGACACTGTGGGCCACCAGCAGCAGCAGAATTGTATTCCACCACAATCTGTAACCTCATGGCCCGGCATATCCCTCACTCTACCATTACCATCAAGCCAGGGGACCAAGCGTGGTTCAATGAGGAGTGCAGAGCATGTCAGGAGAGCACCAGGTGTACTTAAAAATGAGGTGCCAACCTGGGGAAGCTGCAACACAGGCTGCCTTTCCACCAGCCACAAGTCAGGAGTGTGATGGAATACTCTCCACTTGCCTGGATGAGTGCAGCTCCAACAACACTCAAGAAGCTCGACACCATCCAGGACAAAGCAGCCCTCTTGATTGGCACCTCATCCATCACCTTAAACATTCACTCCCTCCACCACCGGCACACCATGGCTGCAGTTGTGTACCATCTACAAGATGCACTGTAGTAATTTGCCAAGGCTTCTTCAGCAACACCTCCCAAACCCGTGACCTCTACCACCTAGAAGGACAAGGGCAGCAGCCGCATGGGAACACCATCACCTGCAAGTTCCCCTCCAAGTTACACACCATCCTGATGTGGAAGTGTATCGCCGTTCCTTCATAGTCGCTGGGTCAAAATCCTGGAACTCCCTCCCTAACAGCACTGTGGGAGTACCTTCACCACAGGGACTGCAGCGGTTCAAGGTGCCGGCTCACCACCACCTCCTCAAGGGCAATTAGGGATGGTCAATAAATGCTGGCCTTGCCAGCGACATCCACATCCCATGAACGAATAATTAAAAAAAAGCACTGGCAGAGGCCTGGTTATCTGTTCCCTCTCAGATAGGGGATGACGTACAGTTCTTGTTTAGGAGGGGGTTTGGGGGGGGGGGGGGGGGGGGAGAAAGGTAGGAGAGGGAAGAGTAGCTTGGAGTATCTCTTCTATTTAATTTAACATTCCCTACTACCTTTTATCACCCATTCAATGTTTTCCATTCAATTATATTCACCCAGGATTACACATTTAGACCTAATGGCCCAAAAATTAGTCCCGCGACGCGAGAGTACGCAGTGCGTACTCTCGCGTATTCTGTCTCCAATTGCCGGTTTTCTGCATGCACTGCGCATGCGCTGAAAACCGGCACTTGGTCTTTGGAAAAGGGGGCGGTTCCTCGGTGCACCGCGTGCGCGCTACAGGCTGCGCGCACGCTGTGCACTTAGTGCTTTGGACGCGCAGGTAAGGACGGAAGATTTTAGAAATGAAAAAAGGAGTAAGACCCACTTTTAACAAGGTAAGTAGTGAATTAAGTATTATTTTGAATTTTTTTTAACAGGTATATCTTTTTTAGAGACTTTAAAGACAGGTAAGTTTATTTTTATAACTTTTAAAAAGATTTTAAATTTTTTCAAAAATTTAATTTTTTATTTAAAATGGTTAATTTATTTAACTATACTTATTTTATTAACGTGATGGGTTTTTTTAAAAATTTAATTGAGGTTTAGCTGTTATTTTGGGGGGGGGTGTAAGATTCATAGCTTTCACAGCACTTATGTGAAACTTATGAATGGAAGATGGTGTGCTGCCATTGGCTCTAACTGAGTCACGTGATCCCACAGCTCGCACGAATTCACTACGCCGGTGGGATACGCAAGCACTGCCCAGCTGATGTCTAGAACATCAAGTTCGTGCGAGCTGGATTTGAAAAAGCCAACGCAGAGTGAGAGATCGCGGGGAAGCCTTACCCCCGCGTCAACACTCAGTCTTTAATTTCTGGGCCAATAAAAATGAAAGATCAGAAAAAGACATAGCAGTATACAATAATTTATAGTATTGGTGTAATAACTAAACTGCAGTCTTGTATGTGCGATCTCCAGAAGCTGTGTGATGTTACAAGAATGTTATCAAATTGCACACACATCAGATCTTGTAAGACTTTGCAGTAAACTTCACACTTCTGCAGGTTTATGGGTTGAAATCACATCATGTGACATTGGTAACTTATGTACTTCGATAAAGTTCCCTGATCTGCAGTTTTAATGGTGTAACACCTTTATCAAAATACTGGGCAGAGGAATTTCATGAAAAATTGTTAATTAATAAATGCAGCGGGTTTTCAACACAAGGCTCCAATAAGATGCAACAATGCTACTGCAGTTTCAAAGCTTTTCATGTCACTTGGAAATTATGAGGTGAGGAGATACATCATTGCCTTTCCGTACTGCAAGAGCAGACTTTTGGCGTAGCTTGTGCTGTACTCCTTTTCTACCACAGGATGGCACAAGTACACTTTGCATGCTGACAGCAAAGCACACTACTGTCCTCTTGTGGTAGGGTAAGTACTTTGTTGAAAGGTACAATCACTCTTGTTGAGCCAAACATAATGGCCCAGAAATTGCAGTGTGAGGGTTCGTGCGAGGGTAAGCCCTTCCCGCGATGTCTCACTGCGCGTTGGCTTTTTCAGTCCCAGCTCGCTGGAACTTCATGTTCCAGCCATCAGCTGCGAGTGCATCGTGATCCCACAGTGCGAAGTTAGTTCGAGCGTACTGTGGGATCACGTGACTGAGTTACAGCCAATGGCAGCACACCAAGCTCTCATTCATAGAATTCACAGCGGCCATTGAACTGCTGTGAAAACTAGGAATACAACAAGCCCCCAAAAGAAGAGCTAAACCTCCATTAAATTAAAAAAAAAAACCATCACATAATTAAAATAAGTGTAATTAAATAAATTAACCTTTTTAAACAAAAAAATAAATTTTTGAAAAAATTTTAAATCTTTTAAAATGTTATAAAAATAAACTTACCTGTCTTTAAAGTCGCTACTAAAGATTTACCTGTAAAAAAAAATTCTAAATACTACTTAATTATGTACTTACCTGGTTAAAAGAGTCTCCTGCGCTTCCTTTTTTCTTTTCCAGATTCTTCAATACTTACCTGCGTGCGCAAGCGATGAAGTGCACTGCGTGCGCGCAGCCTGTAGCGCACACGCGGTGCACTGAGGACCCGCCCCCTTTTCGAAAGATCAATTGCCGGTTTTCAGTGCATGCGCAGTGCATGCTGAAAACCGGCAATTGAAGTCTGGCTGCGTGAGTGTACACTGTGCGTACTCTCGCGCAGCCGGATCAATTTCTGGGCCAATAGATTGTGTAAGGTTTTGTAACATTGCTCACAAACATTGAAAACAGACTTGTTAATTCAGGTAGTACCCTAGCACTAACACATAGCAGCACTAGCTCTGGACCCCTCACTGCCCCGCCCAACTTTTCTTTCCCCCTCCTGAAGGCACTAACGTCCTTGCACAAGATGCAGTGATACAGTACCTGTGATAGCTCTGCGGATCTCTCGAGCCGCCTCCTCTCGCACTTCAATCGAAGCCTGCTCGCTGTACCATGCCGTGTGCGGGGTGCAGATAAGGTTCGGTGCATCCTTCAGGGGTCCCTGACTAAAGCTGGAACACATCAAGAATAAATTATAAAAAGAAATAGAATTCTGGAAGAGAGTTTAGTGCAGCTCTTTCACAGTAAACATGAACTTTAAAAAGTGTTACTATTTTTATTCATATATAATAGCAAAGCTCGCAAATAAAAAAATATATATATATAAAAATAAAAAATGAATTCCCACAAAACGCTCAATGGCAATTACAAATAGAGACTTGATTTTTAACGGGAAACGCATCTCATTTTAAGCAGGCATTTCTGCAGAATGCTTCTATACCTCACTCGAGCACACAAGACTGCGTGTTAACACTCAAACATACCATCACTCTCTCAGACTGCCCGTGTTTACACTGCTACACACCATTTTCAGACTGCTCCTGTTTACACAGTCATACACCATCGTAATCATGGACTGTTCAGGTCTACACTGCAACACACCATCGTTCTTGCAGGCCACTTGCGTTTACACTATTACACACCATTATTCTTTATGCTGACTGGTACAGCATCTGCACAGTGCATGCGGTGGACAAGTTCATACTCTCCTTTAAACCTTTTTCCTTCAGAGAATCTCCTTGGCTGGGTTATAGTTTCTTTTTGAGGGACGAGTCTGGTACTTTGCAGACACACATCTGATCTGTGCACATTTCCCCTCCCCATCTCTCCTGAAGGTGCAGATTCCCTGCTGGGGTATTACTTCACGAGTGCCTATTACTCATGTGCGAGCTTGGGCGGTGAGTACCATCAGGCTATTTGACCCTTATGGCATTACAAGAACCTGAACCTGTTCACACCCAAATTTGCATGTGCAATTCCAGCAGAGATTATTGGATGGTGGCCATGAGTGGTAACCCAGCCAGTTTTCCACCTTCTCCTTATCCCTGGGGTACCAAGGCCAATTGTAGTGCTGCTCCAGATGAGGTTAGTTAACTCCGTACAGATGGGGGACAGAATCCTGGGATCTTCCCAGTCTGTCTGGCTCAGCTACTCACTGAGGCGGGAGAGGGGGGGGATCACATTCTGGGGGGAAAACAACATTGTTCCTCTCCTTCCTCCTCCCCCCCACCCCCCCAGCCCTGACAGACAATCAATACAATTCAAGGAAACCAAACATGCATACTAACTTGACCTGACCAACTCGCCTCCCCTCCCTTTTTGAAAGTCACCCCACCTGCATTACCTCACCTGAAAGGTTCTGATTCGTGAACGTCTAAAGCTGCCCCTCGTATTCGTCCGTCCTTCAGCGCCTGGGCCAACGCTTTCTCATCCACCAGTCCCCCTCGTGCTGTGTTCACCAGGAATGCCCCCTGACGCATCTGTGGTTCGGATTCACGATATTAATAACAGCAACAAGAATTACACCTGAAGGACCACGCTGATAAATCAGATGTAAAATAGTTCCATTAATTAATTTAACACAAAATAAAGTAACTGACTGCATGGTCCATCAGCCAACTGGTAAACACAACAACATACTGGAATATACAATAAAGGCAGGATTTTCCAGTAATGTACAGATTACTGCTCTATGTCCTTATGCATTTAAGAACATAAGAAATAAGAGCAGGAGTAGGCCATACGGCCTCTCGAGCCTGCTCCGCCATTCAATAAGATCATGGCTGATCATTGACCTCAA
Organism: Squalus acanthias; assembly: GCA_030390025.1. Classification (NCBI taxonomy): domain Eukaryota; kingdom Metazoa; phylum Chordata; class Chondrichthyes; order Squaliformes; family Squalidae; genus Squalus; species Squalus acanthias. Next base: position 130,692,738 of record CM059427.1, read on the forward strand.
CTCCACTTTCCCGCCTGATCGCCATATCCCTTGATTCCCCTAGAGTCCAAAAATCTATCTATCTCAGCCTTGAATATACTCAGTCTCCGCATTCACAGCCCTCTGGGGCAGAAAATTCCAAAGATTCACAACCCTCAGTGAAGAAATTCCATCTCATCTCAGTCTTAAATGGCCTACCCCTTATCCTGAGACTATGCCCCCTAGTTCTAGACACTCCAGCCAGGGGAAACAACCTCTCAGCATCTACCCTGTCAATCCCCTTCAGAATCTTGTATGTTTCAATTAGATCACCTCTCATGCTTCTAAACTCCAAAGAGTATAGGCCCATGCTACACAATCTCTCATCATAGGACACCCCTCTCATCCCAGGAATCAATCTAGTGAGCCTTCGTTGCACCGCCTCCAAGGCAAGTATATCTTTCCTTAGATAAGGAGACCAAAACTGTGCCCAGTATTCCAGTTGTGGTCTCACCAAGGCCCTGTACAATTGCAGCAAGACTTCCTTACTCTTATACTCCAACCCCCTTGCAATAAAGGCCAACATGCCATTTGCCTTCCTTATTGCTTGCTGTACCTGCATGCTAGCTTTGTGTTTCTTGCACGAGGACACCCAAATCTCTCCGAACACCATCATTTGAAAGTTTCTCACCATTTAAAAAATATTCTGTTTTTCTACATTAATGACATTTTAATGACATTAAGCAGTTATCATCTGACTGACAGCTAGTGTCAGCAGGAGGGACCCAAGCAGAATTAATACCACTCATAAAATTGAAACTGTGCTTATAAAGAATTAACTGGAAACAAGAGGGAGTGATTTGCACAACATAATCTAATCTCTATTAAATTAGTCGATTTTGCAATCTGCAATTTTCAATTAGCGATTTGGCAATTCCTTGAGTATTCAATTAGCTGGTTTCGACAATCCATTACATTACAAAAAATAGTCATTGTGACCCGTGTTAAAATAATTATGGCGGATGTGGCATTCGTGGTCAAAGATGCATTATGGACATGAAGACTGAGTGCAGCAAGCTCTCCACAAATTGCCGTCTTGCTCCACATGAGGTTAGTTAACTCAGTACAGATAGGGGATGAAACCTGGGATCTTTACAGTCTGTACGGCTCAGCTAGTAACAGAGGCACTGGGGAGCATCAGACTACAGTGCTGTGAGTAGAAGTCTCAGCTCAGTATGGGTATAGTGGTTATGTTACTGGACTAGTAATCCAGAAACTGTGAGTTCAAATTCCACTATGGCAGTTCAAGTATTTGAATTCAGTTAAAAAAAAATTGAAAATAAAAATCAGTAAAAGTGATCACAAAGCTGTTGGATTGTCGTAAAACTCCAATTGGTTCACAAATGTCCATTAGGGAAGGAAACCTGCCGTCCTTACCTGGTCTGGCTCTAGTCACACAGCAACATGGTTGACTCTTAACTGCCCTCTGAAGTGGCCTAGTGAGGCAATCAGTTGTATCAAACCACTACAAAAAATAATAAAACCGTTCTCAGTGGTGCAAGGCGGCCCTTAGGGATGGGCAATAAATGCCGGCCTTGACAGCCACAACCCGAGAATTAATTTAAAAATCTTCCCTGAAGCATCAGCTAACATTTATTTACAGAAATTTGGGGATTTTGTGTCGGTTTAAAAAAAACACAAGTTTGGAGGATGTACCAACAGCACACTTGCATTTAAACAGTGCAAGCATCTCTGAGGGTTTCACACAATGAATTAAGTGGGCTTTTTTTGCGTGACGTACTAACGTAGTAACCCACGAGACCCTGCTCTCTCTCTACCTGTTTGATGGTGAAGTCATTGATGAGGTGGTGATTGTGCTCGTTCAGGCTGCAGTGCAGGGTCACACAGTCACTGTGAACCAGCAGGTCCTGTAAGGTGCTTATTCTCTGGAGACCAAGCGACTTCTCCACTCCGTCTGGCAGGTACGGATCATAGAAAATCACATTAAATCCGAACGTTTTTGCCCGCAAAGCCACTGCCTGACCAACACGACCTGCAAGAGAAAGGGGTCACGTGAGACATCTTTTCACCCATACAACAGCAACTTGTATTTATATAGCACCTGTAACGTAGTAAAACGTCCCAAGGTGCTTCACATGAGTATTAGGACAAAACATTTGACACCGAGCCACATAAGGAGAAATTAGGGCAGGTGACCAAAAGTTTGGTCAAAGAGGTAGGTTTTAAGGAGTGTCTTAAATGAGGCAGAGGGGTTTAGGCAGGGAATTCCAGAGCTTAGGGCCGAGGCAACAGAAGGCACGGCCACCAAAGATTGAGCGATTATAATCAGGGATGCTCAAGAGGGCAGAATTAGAGGAGCGCAGATATCTCCCGGGGTGGGGGGGGGGGGGGGCTGGAGGAGATGAGAGAGATAGGGTATAGCAGAAACAAATACTGCTCCCCCTTGATGGGCAAGTGGGGAAAATGCACAGTGCAGGCAGACCCAGTGTCAATTCCAGGTCTGTGTAAAGTTCGCCGAGCTCAGCTGGGGCAGAAGTTGGGGTAAGTTTGGTCACTGTTCCTGCTCGCTATCCAGTGACCACAACCAGAGACTGAGTATGCAGCCACAGGCAGGACAGGTCAGAACACCCTGCTGGTGAGGTGGTCTACCTCCTTCTGTCTAACTGCTGTTTTCTTCTACTAGGCTCCCAGGCTGCTGGAACCTTCTCTGCTTTTGTCAGTTTATCATGCTTCTGGTTTCTACCTGACTATCCCCCACCCCTTTAAACTATTCGCATATTCTGCATCTCGTATGCGTGTTTGATTTCTCACATTATGCCTCCTATTATCTCATGCTAGTATCACATATGCCATTAAATCATCCACATTCCACTTAAGCGCTTTACAGGCTCAATCTGGTCACTGCCCAGTGCCTTGGCTCATGAAGAATGGCTATCCAGGTAAAATACTGGGGGGGGGGGCTCCTATGGATTATGTACATCGGCATGAACTGCTGGAGGGTTTGAAACCAGTAACTGATGGCACAAGTCAGAGCGCCTGAGCAGACAGACTGTAAACAGGTTTATTTAGAAAATAACTGGGCAGAACTGGGTGGCGAAACGTGCGAGCGCACAGTTCTTAAAAATCTGGGGCGTGGGACAGAAGTTTCCCTTCACTAGTAGCTTTGTGTGTAGTCTCAACTCAAATCAGAGTGAAAACGAGCTGAGTGCATAAAGCTTCTCACAATTCTGCACCAATCTCACTCACAAAGCCATGTGCATTGTCCTGTGTGGGAAATGGAAAATATTATCCATAAAAATGCACTGCAAACATCCAACCTCAAACTGGGGAATTGTGACTGATTTAGAAAAAAGCCTTGCATTTATAGTGCCTTTCACTATCTCAGGACGTCCCAAAGCGCTTTGCAGCCAATGAAGTACTTTTAAATTGTACTCACTGTTATAACAGGAAACGCGACAGCTAATTTGCACGCAGCACGCTCCGTCAAATAGAAAATGTGATATATGACCAGATAATTTGCTTTTGTGATGTTGATTGAGGGATAAATATTGGCCAGGACACAGGGGAGAATTTCCCTGCTCTTTGAAGTGGCACAGGATCTTTTATGTCCACCTGAAAGAGTAGACAGGTCCGCCTACAAAAGTGCAGCATCAGCCTAAACTTTACACTCAAATCTCTAGACCGGGACTTAAACCCACAACCTTCTGATTCTGAACCGAGAGTGCTACCACTGAGCCATGGCTAACACCGTTAGCAGAAATGCTACTGCAATACAGGTCACATGGTTCAAGGTTAGACTTCTGGTGTGTGCTCAGTTAACAGATCTCGACACTGTGCTACAATTAGCCTCAACACCACTTGACCAGAGAGGGAGGAAAAGAAGAAAAACAATATCAGCCAGAGTTCTTATTCCGGATAGCTATCAAGTTTCTGTGCCAGAAAGGGTGCATGTGTAGACCTCAGGTGGACACGGAATCAAGCTCAACTTCTGACTGGCTGACACTCACTGTCCAGGCTCTCGCAAAATAATAGAAACTTGAAGTACAGGAAGGCTGCCAATGACCGTGGAGCTGGCCATGAGTTAGCACCAATGCCCACAGATCTAAGATAACCCTTCAGAAAAAGAGTAAAAAGAGGGATGGGGAGAGGGAGGAATACTCGTGCAACTCTCTCAGGATTACACAGCGTCTGCCCAACATACCCAGGCCAATGATGCCCAGAGTCTCTCCACGGATTCGAGCTGCTCCTGCCGCTACCTCTCGGATCTGTTCAACACTCGAGACCCTTGTCCCCTCTCGCAAGGCCTGGTGGAGCCACGTTGACCGTCTGTAAAGGTTTAATATGTGACACAGTGTCGAGTCTGCCGTCTCCTCCACCGACGATGAGGGAATGTTACACACTGCAATCCCTGTAACAGGGAAGAAAGGAATCCGTGAATTAAACATCATCACTAAATGCCCATAACCCTGTCAGTTATCAGATTACCATATTCCCTATCAATGTTATTAAACAGGTCAAGTTCACTGGCATTATTATATAGGCTGGGAACAATTCTCAGTTGGTGTTGACAAGTCTGTTTAATTCAAGCTAAGGGATGTCAGTGCAGGGGAATGGACAAGTTTTCATTTTGGCAACTACTATTTGCATCAACCACACCCAAGTAAAAAGAGCAGGGTAGACGTAGAACTGAGCTCCATCTACACGATACCATCAAGCATTCCTAAATAATGCGCTGCACGAGTTACACACAATATAAAGCTCCCTGGAAATATGCCACAGGCCAACCTGCAGCAAATAGTTCTAATCACTTTTATCCAACCTGTTCCCAGATCTCTTCAACCCCCTTTCCTTCATCCACCTATCAAGTCTAACCTTGAATGTTGACATAGCTTCTGCATCAACCCTTGACCCTGGAAGTGAATTCCATAGCAAGAACACTCTGTGGAAGAAGCTTCTCCTATACTCGGTTCTAAATCTCTTCCACGTAATCTTGCATGTATGGCCACTCTTTCTTGACCCCTCAACTAAAACAGTCTGCTTCGATCTACTCTGCCTCATCCTTTCATAATTTGAAACATGTCTATTACATCACCCCTTAATCTGTGTTCTAATAAAATAGGCCCAATATCTTTCTGTTTATATTTCCTCATACATACAGGCAGCATCCTAGTGAATCTGTGTTATACCCTATTAAACACTGTTGGACAGTGGGCAGGAATGACACCTTGAACTGGGTGGGGAGAGAGGGGCGGGTAAGAGCAAAGTGTTAAAGCATCAAAAGCACAAGAAAAGGATAAAGAAACTCTAGGCCATTTCAAATAGGTTTCTGTTGCTGGTATTTCACAATTTTGTTTTCTGCATAGCCATTAGGCTCCACGATTAAACAAACCAAGTGTCAGATGCTTCAACACTCTGCCTTAATCACTGCTCATTGAATTTGATGACAATGGCTGTGTGTGATATTACTGCTCACTAAGGGGCAGTGTACTGCTGGAATACAGACTTTCAGTTTTGACCAGCATGGACATTTTCATACAATACGCTAAGTGGTGGGATTACAAACAGCAGGCAGCGTTAGTAGTGACAAGTTCAGCTGCACAGTGCTGATATTTTCAGGCATTCTGTCCAAAGCCTTACACTAGCCAAGAGTGCTTGCAGTTAACTTGCTCCAAGGTGCTAAAAAGAACTGTGTAAATGGTACCTGGGCAAACTTAAAATTAAAGTCTTCCCTCCCCCATTGGGAATCCCCTCATCCCCTCTCCCAACAGTAGGACGAGATCTGGAACTCACCAATCAGGCCGAAACGGAGGGCGAAAAGCTGCCTCTCACCATTCGGAGGTATGACACGGAGCTCCAGCGTGCTGCCCCAATGTGAAGGGAAAGTCGGTGCTTATGGGGAAAACAACGTATGCAGCAGCAGGGGGATAGCTTGCCAGCCACAATTAATCAATGTTAGTCACAAAAATCAATAAACAGATAATACAAATAATTATTTGGTACACTCAGCAACCCTCAGATACATTAAACAGGACAAGCATCTGCTGTACAGACTGCACTGCACGTTAACGAGGTGCCCATCAGCCACATGACTGTAGAGTGGTCACTATGGCAGCCCAGCAGTCTGGTGATCACCATTTTGCTCAGGAGTCGGCTCGATTCTCCTCCACCTTGCAGCTCTGAGCGGACTGCAGACCCATTCTCTTACCCAAATCCGCAGCTGATTTGATGTCGACGTTGTCGTAGCCACTGCCGATTCTGACGATAATTCGAAGTGCTTTGAATTTCTCGAGGTCCTCGCGTGTTAATGTAATGGTGTGGTACATCAGGGCGCCCACTGCTTCATTCAGTACCTGCGTTGAAAGAGAGGAAGATCAGCTTGGAATCACTTTTTCTTCACGTACATCCAAGTGAGCACAGCACAGGTATAGGTACAGAGTGCTCAGCTCCCTCTACAGTCTACTCTTGTTAATTCAGTCAGTCACTTTTACTGGAAAAAAAATTTGAATTATCCAGCAGTACGAATTAAATGATTTTAATATAACAGGAAAGGAGGCTTTTTTTTTTTTTTAAATTGCACAATTTGAATTAAAAGCTAATTCAAATTAAGCAACTTCAAATTAAAAAGAGTAAATCACATAGAATCCTATCAAGGCCTGCCAGGTTCAACACAACAGGAGACTGACAGTGTACAGCTTTTTCTACACTGTCCCATCAAGCATTCACAGCTTACGTACTGTATGGGTTAAATGTAGAGTAAAGTTCTCCAAGCGCCTCCAACAAACACACCCAGGTCAGGTACAGCACAGGTTACATGCAGAAGAAGTGATTGGTTCCACTATTTCCCATACACAGTTCAGAGTTGGACTGTTTCCCTGTGTCTAGAAAAGCACCAGCTCTTGCTGGATGCAGTTCTATAGGCACAAGTCACCCTCCAGCAATTTGCCCAAATGCGCACACTGCACCTAAACAGGAGTGGAATATTCTTAATTCATCCCTTCCAACATCTATCACCAGTACAGACCTGTGACAATCTCTATCCACCACCAATTCATACTAGTGATGTACAGCTCAAAACACTCTCCAAGCAACTTACATTTGAAAAGGACTGAACCTACAACTGTACAAACTGACCTGGTATAAAAACAATCCAAGCCACTACTGTACTGCACAGGCATCATGGTAGCTTAACCAGCTGCATGAAAATTTCATACACCATTATACTTCACTGAAATCCCAATGACAATGCAGCATGCTCTGATCAATTTATTTTCTTATAAGCCATATGATGTCAAACACGGACCTCCCACAAAAATGAGAAAAGAAAAAATTACCACTGGCAGTTTTAACCAACATTCTGCACTACTTTCAGCCTCAGACCTCCAGCTGGCAACACAAATACAAGACAAGTTACGTCCAATAATTCTTCCCTTGCACCTTCGTCCCAGTTAAATCTAATGGAGGAAACTGGTCCCATTCAGTGCGGCTATACTAAAAGGTTAGGTTTAAAATGATGCCAACTTTACAAGGTGCTCAAGGCCGACAGGAACACATTTCTTAACAACAGATTAGTGCCAGCAAATAAGAGCGAGCCTGACTGACTGTTAACACTTTATGCAGAGTGCGGAAGATGTGTTGATTTTTTTTTTTTTTAAAACAGACTGTTTACAATGCTGGTTACTGAAACAGTGGTAGCGGAGGAAAACCGAGACTAGATTTATACTGTAGTCAATACAGTCAGTTTGGCTCAGTTGGCAGCACACCCATCTCAAAGAACAGATAAACTTGCGTTTATATCGTACAAATGCAAAATACTGTAGATCAACGTTCCCTCTAATTTTTTTGGGTCCGCACGGCCCCCAACGGTCTGCGCTGGCCATTCAAAATTCCGCTCACGCGCAGTTTTTCTATTTAAAAGCCGGCTCAGCGGGACCTGCAGAACGCTGCGCAGCTTAAAGGGAACGCTGCTGTAGATGCTGCAACACTCAGCTCAGGCAGAATCCCTGCAGAGAGAAACAGAGTTAACATTTTAGGCTGATGACCCATCATCAAATCATGGGCCATCGGTCTGAAATGTTAACCCTATGTGACCTTGGTGTGCAAAATGGCTGCTGTGTTTGTCTGCTTGATGGACACTGCATTTTAAATGAATTAATTGCAGGTGGAAGGAGTTGGAGCTGTTCCTCAGAGACCTGGTAAAGCGCGACATGATTGCAACTTTCTTTTCTTTTTAACTCAAACTGGTGTGAATCTCATGCACTCTCCGTGCTCATCTTGTCCATGACAAGCACCTCCTGCTCCTTCGACCCTATTCCCACTAAACTACTGACTACCCAACTTCCCTTCCTGTCCCTCATGCTAGTCGATATTGTTAACCGTACCCTCTACTCTGGTACTGTCCCCCTCCCTTTCAAATCTATCGTCATCACCCCCTCAAAAGACACACCCTTGACCCCTCTGTCCTTGCTAACTACTGCCCCATCTCCAACCTCCCTTTCCTCTCCAGAGCGTCTTGTCTCCTCTCAAATCCGTGCCAATCTTTCCCGCGACTCCATGTTTGAACCTCTCCAATCAGGTTTCCACCCCGCCACAGCACCGAAACAGCCCGGTGTCATAAATAACATCCTATGTGACAGTGGTACACTATTCCTCCTCATTCTTCGCGACCTACCTGCAGCCTTTGACACGGCTGACCACACCATCCTCCTCCATTGACCAGCTGGGTGGGACTGCCCGTGCCTAGTTCCACTCTGGTTTATCCAGTCGCAGCCAGAGAATCACCTGCAATGACTTCTCCACCCGCTCCCGCATTGTTACCTTTGGGGTCGCCCAAGGATCCATCTTTGGCCCCCTGCTATTTCTCATCGATCCGCTGACCCTCGGCCTCATCACCCGAAAACACATCAGATTCCACACGTACGCCAACGACACCGAGCTCTATCTCGCCACCAGCTCTCGCCACCCCCCCACTGCTTATCTGACATCCAGTATTGGATGGAGTAGAAATTTCCGTCAATTAAATATTGGGAAGATCGAAGCCATTGCCTTCGGTCCCCGCCACAAGCTCCCTTCCCAAGCCACCAACTCCATTCCCCTCAGTGGTCTCCATCTGAGGCTGAACCGGACTGCTTGCAATCTCGCCAACCGATTTGACTGAGCTGAGCTTCCGACCCCATATCCTCGCCATCACCAGGACCACCTACTTCCACCTCCATAATGAGAGAGAGAGAGCGAGAGCGCGAGAGCGAGAGCGAGAGCGAGAGCGAGAGCGCGAGAGCGAGAGCGCGAGCGCGAGAGCGAGAGCGAGAGCGCGAGAGCGAGAGCGCGAGAGAGAGAGCGCGAGAGAGAGAGCGCGAGAGAGAGAGCGCGAGAGAGAGAGCGCGAGAGAGAGAGCGCGAGAGAGAGAGCGCGAGAGAGAGAGCGCGAGAGAGAGAGCGCGAGAGAGAGAGCGCGAGAGAGAGAGCGCGAGATGAGAGAGCGCGGGCGGGGGAAGCGAGTGCGGGCGGGGGGGAAGAGACGAGCGGGCGGGGGGGGAGAGAGCGAGTCTGGGCGTGAGGGGGGGGAGAGAGCGAGCGGGCGGGGGGGAAGATAGCGAGCGGGCGGGGGGGAGAGAGCGAGCGGCGGGGGGGGAGAGAGCGAGCGGGCGGGGGGGAGAGAGCGAGCGGCGGGGGGGGAGATAGCGGCGGGCGGGGGGGGAGAGAGCGCGCGGGCGGGGGGGGGAAGAGAGCGAGCGGGCGGGGGGGGGGGAGAGCGAGCGGGCGGGGGAGAGAGCGAGCGGGCGGGGGAGAGAGCGAGCGGGCGGGGGGAGAGAGCAGCGGGCGGGGGGGGAGGAGAGCGAGCGGGCGGGGGGGGAGAGAGCGCGGGCGGGGGGGGAGAGAGCGCGGGGGCGGGGGGGGAGGAGGGGGGGGAGCGCGCGGGGGGGGGGGGAAGCGCGCGGGCGGGGGGGAGAGCGCGCGGGCGGGGGGGGAGAGCGGCGCGGGCGGGGGGGGGAGAGAGCGCGGGCGGGGGGGGAGAAGAGCGCGGGGGGGGGGGAGAGAGCGCGGCGCGGGCGGGGGGGGAGAGAGCGCGGGCGGGGGGGGGGAGAGAGCGCGGGCGGGGGGGGGGAAGAGAGCGCGGGCGGGGGGGGAGAGAGCGCGGGCGGGGGGGGGAGGAGCGCGGGCGGGGGGGGAGAGGAGGCGCGGGCGGGGGGGGGGAAGAGAGCGCGGGGGGGGGGGAGAGAGCGCGGGCGGGGGGGGAAGAGAGCGCGCGGGCGGGGGGGGAGAGAGCGCGGGCGGGGGGGGGAGAGAGCGGGGGGCGGGGGGGGGAGAGAGCGCGGGCGGGGGGGGAGAGAGCGGGGGGGGGGGAGAGAGCGCGGGGGGGGGGGGAGAGAGCGCGGGCGGGGGGGGAGAGAGCGCGGGCGGGGGGGGGAGAGAGAGCGCGGGCGGGGGGGGAGAGAGCGCGGGCGGGGGGGGGGAGAGAGCGCGGGCGGGGGGGGAGAGAGCGCGGCGGGCGGGGGGGGGAGAGAGCGCGGGCGGGGGGGAGGGGGAGAGAGCGCGGGCGGGGGGGGAGAGAGCGCGGGGCGGGGGGGGAGAGAGCGCGGGCGGGGGGGAGAGAGCGCGGGCGGGGGGGAGAGAGCGCGGGCGAGGGGGGGAGAGAGCGCGGGCGGGGGGGGAGAGAGCGCGGGCGGGGGGGGAGGAGAGAGCGCGGGGCGGGGGGGGAGGAGAGAGCGCGGGCGGGGGGGGGAGAGAGCGCGGGCGGGGGGGGAGGGGGAGGAGAAGAGAGCGGGGCGGGGGGGGGGAGAGAGCGCGGGCGAGAGCGCGGGCGGGGGGGGAGAGAGCGCGGGCGGGGGGGGGGAGAGAGCGCGGGCGGGGGGGGAGAGAGCGCGGGCGGGGGGGGGGAAGAGAGCGCGGGGCGGGGGGGGAGAGAGCGCGGGCGGGGGGGGAGAGGCGGGCGGGGGGGAGGGGAGAGAGCGCGGGCGGGGGGGGAGAGAGCGCGGGCGGCGGGGGAGAGAGAGCGCGGGCGGGGGGGGGGGGGGTGGAGAGCGCGCGGGGGGGGGGGAGGAAGAGAGCGCGGGCGGGGGAAGAGAGCGCGGCTCGGGGGGGAAGAGAGCGCGGTCGGGGGGGAAGAGAGCGCGGTCGGGGGGGGAGAGGGCGCGGTCGCCGGGGGGGGGGGGGGGGGGGGGGGGGGGGGGGGAGAGAGAGCGCGGTCGGGGGGGGGGGGGGGGGGAGAGAGAGCGCGGTCGGGGGGGGGGGGGGGGGGAAAGAGAGCGCGGTCGGGGGGGGGAAGAGGAGCGCGGTCGGGGGGGGGAGAAAGAGAGCGCGGTCGGGGGGGGGGAGAGAAAGAAGAGCGCGGTCGGGGGGGGGGGAAGAGAGCGCGGTCGGGGGGGGGGGGGGGAAAGAGAGCGCGCGGGCGGCGGGGGGGGGGGGGGGGGGGGGAGAGCGCGGGCGGGGGGGGGGGGGGGGGGAGAGCGCGGGCGGGGGGGGAGCGCGGCGGGCCGGGGGGGGGAGCGCGGGCGGGGGGGAGCGCGGGCGGGGGAGGGGAGCGCGGGCGGGGGGGAGGGAGCGGCGGGGGGGGGGGGGGGGGGGGAGGGAGCGCGGGGGGGGGAGGGAGCGCGGGGGGGGGGGGGGGGAAGAGAGAGCGCGGGGGGGGGGGGAGAGAGAGCGCGGGGGGGGGAGAGGAGAGCGCGGGGGGGGGGAGAGAGAGCGGGGGGGGGGGGGGGACGAGCGCGGGGGGGGGGAGCGCGGGGGGGGAGAGAGAGAGGGGGGGGAGTGAGCGCGGGGGGGGGGGGGGGGGAGAGAGCGCGGGGGGGGGGAAGAGAGAGAGAGGGGGGGGAGAGAGAGCGGGGGGGGGGAGAGAGAGACGGGGGGGAGGGGGGGAGCGCGGGAGGGCGAGCGCGGGGGGGGGGGGGGAGAGAGCGAGCGGGGGGGGGGGGGGGAGAGAGCAAGCGGGGGGGGGGGGGGGGGGAGAGAGAGCGAGCAGGGGAGAGCGAGCAGGGGGAGAGAGCGCGAGCAGGGGGAGAGAGCGCAAGCGAGAGAGAGAGAGAGAGAGAGAGAGAGAGAGAGAGAGAGAGAGAGTGTGAAGGGGGTGAGAGACACACAGATTTCCCGTATTCACAGCATTCTTTCAGCAGGATGCATTTCTCAGCAAGAATTGTGTGTCCAGACTCCCTGAAAAAGAGTAGCAGCAGAGATAGCATTCAAAACCAGTCTCCGAAATAATAACGGCATAACCCGGCCCGCAGGTCGCTGTCTTCCTAGATACAATTTTGTCTTTTTATCCAAGTGTTTTCAGAACATTCATAAAAGGTGTAGTGTATAGAATAGATTCTACGATAGGTACAGGGGAAAGTCTTACTTTGTGTTAAAGTTTTAATAGACAACTGGACTTGTATAAACTTTGAAAATATTGGCTGTCACCATCTGTGCCTCTGCCAATTCCTCAAAGCGACGTACTGCAGCGCTCCTCCTCCTCCCGACAAAATCCTTTTCTTGAAAAAACATGATCCTGCTAATGACCCACTTATCTTTCATCCCTCCCCTCCTGAAGGTACCAACTCTTGGCTGGGATCTGTTCTCATGAGCGCCACGCCCCCTTGCCCAATGGGCCTTTACCAACAGGCAAGACTCGTCAGTGAGTATTGGTGGGTTTTGTAACCATAGGAGGCATCATAGCCAAACTGATCCTGTCCTCACCTACATCCACGCAACATGCTTAGCAGCAGGGGTCACTAACAGCAAATCAGAAGCAGAAAAGCCCCTCTCCGTCCAAATCCTGGCTGGGACCAGCTAACACAGACCAGAGAATACAATTACATTTTATTCTTTCACATCAGTCTATTGGGCCATGTAGCAGCCACAGGTTAACGATGGGGACCCTGCTCCCAAGCCTTCACCAAAGCAACTTTTGAGACCGTTGTTCGGAAACAAGCGACAGCACGCTGGGATGTGACTTACCGTGGGATTTTTCCCTCTCCTGGGAGGAGGCATCTACAACTTCCCATAGCAGTGGTACGGAGAATGAATATTCAGCAGCATTGTAATGGTGTTTATCCTATTACACTTAAAAACACCACACCCCTTTTTTTTTAAAAACTAATTCAAGATAAACACCCTCAAGAGGAATGCACATAAAAATGTTGCAGCACCAAATGCAAATCCACAGAGCCTCTCTGCCCTCCGGATCTCATTAACATTACCTTAATACGATATCCAATTACCAGTGAACATCTCTACCTGTGCTGCTTAGTTACATAACATTTATTCTCTACACCTGCGACAATGAATTAGACATTTCATTCTCTAACGGCCAGGAGGGTTAGACTGCAGATGAACAGGAAGTGCAGGGCAAACTCCAGTGACTATCAGAATGTTCTTACCTTCTCGTGTATCTCCTGAGTAGACTGTGCATCACAGAACGCCACTGTTGCAACGTCTTTCAGGACTGGCATCTCCACAGTGCAATCCCGGCCATCCAACAGCGCCACTAAGGGGCGCGGGTGCATTGGGCCATTTAAAATGGGAGGACGAATGCCTGGAAACAAATGGAACATGGGTTAATGATTCCACCAACCCATAAGAATAGTCAGTCTCTATGTAGGTGATTTACTGGTGAAGCCAGCAGCATCCTTGCTCCCCTTGCCTGAACCATTCTCAATGCTTCTTTCACTTTTGAAAATAGGCTTTCAAGTGTCAACTTGACTCAGTAATAGCATTCACACCTCCAAGTCAAAAGGCCATGTGTTCAAGCCCCACTCCAGGAACTTCGGCACACAAGCTAGGCTGACACTCCAGTGCAGTGCGAAGGAAGTGCTGCACTGTTGGATGTGCCACCTTTCAGATGAGACATTAAACCAACTGCCCTCTCGGGTGTATGTAAAAGATCCCGTGACACTATTCAAAGAGCAAGGCAGTTCTCCCTGGCGCCCTGGCCAATATTTAACCCTCAACCAACCTTACGAAAACAGATGATTCGGTCATGATCTCATTCCTGTTTGTGGGAGCTTGCTGTGCACAAACTGGCTGCCGTGTTTCCTACATTACAACAGTGAATACAATTCCGAAGCTGTAAAGAGCTTTGGGATGTCTCAAGATAGTGAAAGGTGCCATATAAATGCAAGTGTTTCTTTTAATATTTTAACATTGTGTAATATGGTTCTGGTGTGATAATTTATTTCCTCAAATTGATCCCACCACAACCACCCCCAGTGACAGATCAGTAACCACCAGAGCGTTGTCCTGGTGTTGTATAGCTTAAAATGCTCTTCCCAGATACTAAGCGCCTTTGGGCCTCTGAACAATTGCTTTCGCCTCAGAACATCCTACCTTACTTTGCATCTTCCTGAAACTCAATACTTCCTACTAGCAGTAGTCAAGATCATTAATATTGTGAATACTGGGCAGGATCTGGATTGATCCCCAGGGACATCCACTACCCAACTATAAGTGTTACCATCAATAACTAATTGGGTGCTTTAAATCCCAACTATTTTTCAACACAGTGAGCTGACTCAGACTCAATTGGCAAAGGGAAAGGAAAGATTTTCTCATGAGGCCATCAGTAACCTCATATCGAGACAGTGAGGGGGCAACGTTCTCTAAGTTGCGCAGGTCCTGCACAGCCGGTGAGCCAGCTTTTAAACTGAACAAACACATGCGCGGAATTTTGCATGCGCCACACGGCCCGAAAAAGAATTCACGGGAACATTGTGAGGTGGCACCTGTAATTGGCAGAGATCCCCAAAAGGCAAATGCAGTGAAGAATGTGCCAGTATCACAAAGGTGGTCAGAGATTGTTACTTCACATTTGAAAGTCTGGGCCTGCAACAGGTGGTGAAAGAACCAACACGAGGGAAAAACCTACTTGACCTCGTCCTCACCAATCTACCTGTCGCAGATGTATCTGTCCATGACAGTATTGGTAGCAGTGACCACCGCACAGTCATTGTGGAGACAAAGTCCCGTTTTCACACTGAGGACATCCTCCATTGTATTGTGTGGCACTACCACCGTGCTAAATGGGATAGATTCAGAACAGATCTAGCAGCTCAAAACTGGGCATCCATGAGGCGCTGTGGGCCATCAGCAGCAGCAGAATTGTATTCCACCACAATCTGTAACCTCACAGCCCTGAAAATCCCTCACTCTCCCATTACCACCAAGCCAGGGGACCAACCCTGGTTCAATAAGGAGTGTAGAAGAGCATGCCAGGAGCAGCACCAGGTGTACCTAAAAATGAGGTGCCAACCTGGGGAAGCTACAACACAGGACTACATGCATGCTAAAAAGCAGAAGCATCATGCTATAGACAGGGCTAAGCGATCCCACAATCAACGGATCAGATCAAAGCTCTGCAGTCCTGCCACATCCAGTCGTGAATGGTGGTGGACCATTAAACAACTAACGGGAGGAGGCAGCTCCATAAATATCCCCATCCTCAATGATGGTGGAGCCCAGCACATGAGTGCAAAAGACAAGGCTGAAGCGTTTGCAACCATCTTCAGCCAGAAGGGCCGAGTGGATGATCCATATCGGCCTACTCCCGAGGTCCCCACCATCACAGAAGCCAGTCTTCAGCCAATTCGATTCACTCCACGTGATATCAAGAAACAGCTGAGCGCACTGGATACAGCAAAGGCTATGGGCCCCAACAACATCCCGGCTATCGTGCTGAAGACTTGTGCTCCAGAACTAGCCGCGCCTCTAGCCAAGCTGTTCCAGTACAGCTACAACACTGGCATCTATCCGACAATGTGGAAAACTGCTCAGATATGTCCTGTCCACAAAAAGCAGGACAAATCCAACCCGGCCAATTACCGCCCCATCAGTCTACTCTCAATCAGCAGCAAAGTGATGGAAGGTGTCATCGACAGTGCTATCAAGCAGCACCTACTCACCAATAACCTGCTCACTGATGCCCAGTTTGGGTTCCGCCAATACCACTCGGCTCCCGACCTCATTACAGCCTTGGTCCAAACATGGACAAAGGAGCTGAATTTCAGAGGTGAGGTGAGAGTGACTGCCCTTGACATCAAGGCAGTATTTGACAAAGTGTGGCATCAAGGAGCCCTAGTAAAACTGAAGTCAATGGGAATCAGGGGGAAAATGCTCCACTGGCTGGAGTCAGAACTAGCACAAAGAAAGATGGTTGTGGTGATTGAAAGTCAATCATCACAGCCGCAGGACATCGCTGCAGGAGTTCCTCAGGGCAGTGTTCTAGGCCCAACCATCTTCAGCTGCTTCATCATTGACCTTCCCTCCAACATAAGGTCCGAAATGGGGATGGTCGCTGATGACTGCAGTGTTCAGCGCCATTCACAACAACTCAGATAATGAAGCTGTCCATGCCCGCATGCAACAAGGCCTGGACGACGTTCAGGCTTGGGCTGATGAGTGGCAGGTAACATTCGCGCCACAGGAGTGTCAGACAATGACCATCTCCAACAAGCGAGAGTCTAACCACCTCCCCTTGACATTCAACGGCATTACCATCGTCAAATCCCCCACCATCAACAACCTGGGGGTCACCATTGACCAGAAACTTAACTGGACCAGCCACATAAATACTGTGGCAACAAGAGCAGGTCAGAGGCTAGGTATTCTGCGGAGTGTGTCTCACCTCCTGACTCCCCAAAGCCTTTCCACCATCTACAAGACACAAGTAAGGAGTGTGATGGAATACTCTCCACTTGCCTGGATGAGTGCAGCTCCAACAACACTCAAGAAGCTTGACACCATCCAGGACAAAGCAGCCCGCTTGATTGGCACCCCATCCACCACCTTAAACATTCACTCCCTCCACCACCGGCGTACCGTGGCTGCAGTGTGTACCATCTACAAGATGCACTGCAGCAACTTGCCAAGGCTTCTTCGGCAGCACCTCCCAAACCCACGACCTCTTCCACTTAGAAGGACAAGGGCAGCAGGCGCATGGGAACACCACCACCTCCAAGTTCCCCTCCAAGTCACACACCATCCTGACTTAGAAGTATATCGCCGATCCTTCATCATCGCTGGGTCAAAATCCTGGAACTCCCCCCCTAACAGCACTGTGGGACTACCTTCACCACACGGACTGCAGCAGTTCAAGAAGGCAGCTCACCACCACCTTCTCAAGGTAACTAGGGATGGGCAATAAATGCTGGCCTTGCCAGCGACGCCCAGATCCCATGAACAAATAATTTTTTTTAAATGGTATCTAGATGGGTGGGGTACTTTACAGAAAGCGCTCCTGACATACGCCATTCTTCTGGCTTAATTCTGGTAGTTTCCACTAAATGTAATCTTTATTCTGACAGTGATAAAAATAGCTGCCTACATATTTAGCACTGCTACAATCATTGATTCTACCCGGGGCGCCCCCATACATGTCGCCACCTGGCCATGGCGCCCCCGGACATGTCACCACCCACCCGGGCGCCCCCATACATGTCACCACCCGCCTAGGGAGCCACGTCCTTACCTCTGAAAGATGGCACTAGCGCCCAAAGTAAAACAGCTTTATCAATACAGACAGAGTTTTGTTTTTTTAAATCATCTTCGTGCATGAAAATGACAATAATATGCTCGCAAGTCAAAAAAATGAAAGCTACAGAAATCTGATGCTCCTAAATGGACGGGGACTCGACAGTTTTGAAAACCTATGGTCTAGGTCATTGCAAATCAGGAACAAATGCAGCGGTTGGCAGAAGTTTAGTTGCACTACAACCCTGACAGTTCCTGCAGTCTAAAAATAGATGTTTATCATTCCGACAGCAGACAATAAGGTTCAATACAATGCCCATGGCAACAAGGCAGACTTTACAAAAACAGAAGCACTGGGTCTGGATGCTTAACCAGTTAGAGGTCAGAATTAAATGTTACCATCCAACTCAAAAATTTTGCTCACCATGAAAACTCAAAACAGAAGGCAAATTATGGAAAGAAAATATGACATCTTTACAACAACTTGTATTTATATACCGCCTTTGACATAGTAAAATGTCCCAAGGCGCTTCACAGGAGCATTATCAAACAAAATTTGACACCGAGACACATTGGGAGATATTAGGGCAGATGGAGGTAGGCTTTAAAGAGAGTCTTAAAGGAGGAAAGAGAGCTGGAGAGGCAGAGAGGTTTAGGGAGGGAATTTCTGAGCTTTGGGCCTCGGCAGCTGAAGGCACGGCCGCCAATGGTGGAGCGATTAAAATTGGGGATGCGCAAAAGGCCAGAATTGGAGGAGCGCAGCGATCTCGGAGGATTGTAGAAATTCATATTGCATTCTCCAGTGGACAGAGAATATTTGAATCATTCAGAACATAAGGTCCCAGGATCAATATCTGATCTCAGTTGGGTTAGTGGTAGAGGTGTTACAATTGGCCTCAGTGCCTTTGGGCTAGGAGATAGAAACCAGCCATGGTCCACCTTCGGGCTGCGATCCTGCTAAAAAATGCATGCCCGTCTATGTTGCAGTGAATGAATCAGTCTGCCACTCCAAAATGACAATCGGTACCCTAAAGGTGAAGTCCACCCCCATCCTACAGCTCAGCCAAACTCAGTTAATGAACCCCAGGACTGCTACATGAAGGAATGAATTTTTTCTTAATAAAAAAACACAAGTACTCATCCTGTTGAACCACACACAGTAACAAAAACAACAAGTTGTCTGCAATTCATTATATCATTTTTTTTTTTTATAAATGGAGTCTGGTGAACCCCTAAGTTCTCAGATCTGATTGGTAAACACCAGGGCTTAAGGGGTTAAATTATGAGGACATGCGAGTACAAACTTGGTTTGAATTCCCTCAAGTTTGGAAGCTTGAGTGGTGATCTAATCAAGGTGGTTAAAATGATAAAAGGATTCAATAGATTAGATAGAGAATCCAGAAAATGAGAGCATAATCTTAAAATTAGAACTAGAACATTTAGGTGTGAAATGGAGTAGAGGTAAAGATCAGCCATGTTCTAACAGAATGGCCAACAGTCTTGAGGGGTTGAAGTTCCTATGTAACACATGACTTGTCTTATTGCATGCACCTACCCCATTATAATGATTGTCACAACAGCACCCAGTGAAACAGCAGCAGCTTCAACTAGTTCAGAGTCTTGTCTCTGGCCTCTGAACCCTTCCAAAGCCACCCCCCCACCCCCCCCAAAGCTTTGGGCTGTCAGCATCTCACCACTCCTAGAATCAAAGAATTTTACAGCACAGAAGGAGGCCATTCGGCCTGTTCCGGCTCTTTGAAACAGTTATCCAATTAGTTCCACACCCTTGCCCTTTCCTCATAGCCCTGCAAATATTTCCTTTTCAAGTATATATCCAATTCCCTTTTAAAAGTTACTACTGAATTTGTGTCCAACACCCTTTCTGATCATAAAAACTTGGTGCGTAAAAAAATTCTCATCTCTCCACTGGTTCTTTTGCCAATTACTGTATCTTAAATCTGTGTCCTCTGGATATCGACCCTCCTCCCAGTGGAAACAGTTTCTCTTTATCTATTCACAACACCTCTATTAAATCTCTCCATGACCGTCTCTGCTCTAAAGAGAACAATCCTAGCTTCTCCAGTCTCTCCACATAACTGGAGTCCCTCATCCCTGGTACCATTCTGGTAAATCTCCTCTGCAGCCTCACCAAGGCCTTGACATCCTTCCTAAAGTGTGGTGCCCAGAACTGAACACAATACTCCAACTGAGGCCTAACCAGTGATTTATAAAGGTTTAGCAGAACATCTTCGCTTCTGTACTCTATTTATAACACCAAGGACTGTGTACACTTCTTTTAACTGCCATATCAACTTCTCCTGCCACCTTCAAAGATGTGAAGCTGCTCCAAGCTCAGCTTTGGAACCACGCCTCGTGTCTTGTACATCAATTTTATCTTAGAACGCACAGAACTCCAAGCTACAGAAAGAAAAATCAATGAAGCTTGGAGCAGATGGCTGAAGCAGGAGGACAAAAGGGAAAGTGAGACCAAAGCACAAGGCTGGAAAGGAAGACTGGAATTGGGAGGGGGGGGGGGGGTGGAAATAAAGACAGGTATGGAAGGGGGGAGGGGGGTGGGGGTGGAGACAGGACCGGAACCAAATGAGAGCACGAGACACAGAGAGCCAGACAGACAATGATATATAAAAAAGAACTGGGCAGGGGCCTTGGGTTGTGTTTGTAGACATACTGAAAGAGCTGTGTGACCAGTTTCTGCAGCAGGCTCCACTCCTACAGCTCTGCTACCTGCTGTCGGGTAAGCAGAGGCACAAGGCCAGGGTTCACTGCAATAGCCGAGAGTTTACTTATGGCCGGTGCCGAAAGCGCAGCGACGCACTGTGCGTCTGTGTCCCCAAAATTTACACCAGTCACATCTACTGCCAAGTTTTCTACCAACAGTCCCCATCACGTGCCAATAACTGCAGTCTGATGGAGACGGTAAAAGTGAAGAATACAAGTGTCAGACTGAAGCAATGTGGGAGGAAAATACTGAATTGGACAGCATGAGGCAGCAAAATTATCTTTAGAAATACAGTCAGCAACACTGGGAAATTACTGAGCCCAGCAGTTTAAGGGAGCTGGATTAGCATCAGTAGAAATATAGTAACACAGGGTGCTTTAGCAATCTTGCTATACCACTGTTTTAAATAAAATTAATAAAAAGTAAACTGATAAAAGTTAAAACGGTATTAAATTCATCATTCCATTCAGCAGTATGATTTTTTTTTTTAAAGGGTGTGCGGATCGCTGGATGCAATGTTGTCCTTTCCTCCAGCTGCTATCGAGAGTATCTGCCTTTGAACTGCGGGCATGGAAAAAAGGAAAAACCAACAAAAAGTGTCTCTCTCAGGACCATCAGTGGAGCTACTTCCGATATGGACTGAAAGACGACTCTTCCTACCTACGATATAGTGCGGTGCTAATGAAACACTTGTTAGCAGACAGGGCCGAGCCTCCAGAGTGCCATATTTTACCTGAGGCAAACAGTTTCACAAATAAACCATTACCAGCTGTGTCATTTACTCCTTGCAAAAAAAAAAAGGATTTTGGTGTGATTGATGGAAACACATGGAAGCAATGCCCTGTTCGAATATCTCACTTAGTCATCATTATGTAGCAACACTGCTCTCTCTCGAACAGTTGTGTGGTTTCTTAAAACAGAAAATTAACTCAGAAATTTCTCTTCTCTCCACCGCCACCACCCCCCCCACCCCCAAATCAAAAAAGGGCCATTTTCCTCTTCATGTTCCATATTAGGAAGTTTTACTTCAATAAAACGGTTTCATTTTCTCCCCTTTTCTCCTGAATGTGACAATTCTTACCGTCAGCCATGGCTCAGTGGGTAGCATTCTCGCCTGAGTCAGAAGATTGTGGGTTCAAATCCCACTCCAGAGAATTGAACACAAAAATCTAAGCTGACACTCCAGTGCAGTACTGACGGAGTGCTGCACTGCTGGAGGTGCTGTCTTTCGGATGAGACGTTAAACCGAGGCCCCTCTCTCAGGTGGACATAAAAGATCCCATGGCACTATTTCGAAGAGGAGCAGGGGAGTTATCCCCAGCCAATATTTATTCCTCAATCAACTTAACAAAAACAGATTATCTGGTCATTATCACATTGCACACAGCAAGCTCCCACAAACAGCAATCGGCTGCCGTGTTTCCTACAACAGTGACTACCCTTAAGTACTTCATTGGCTGTAAAGTGCTTTGGGACGTCCCGAGGTCATGAAAAGCGCTATATAAATGAAAGTCTTTCTTTCTTTCGAAGTACAGCCATCATGGAGGAGGTCGTTTTCTTTTTAAATCTTTGGCAGCGATTAAGGAAGCAGTAACATGTAGGGAGGTCACCAAGTCTCACTAAAGCAAGGCACACGCCAGGGCCGATTCAGTTTAGTGTTTGAGACAGCAAAAAAAAAAATGCATGCCCGTCTATGTTGCAGTGAATGAATCAGTCTGCCACTCCAAAATGACAATCGGTACCCTAAAGGTGAAGTCCACCCCCATCCTACAGCTCAGCCAAACTCAGTTAATGAACCCCAGGACTGCTACATGAAGGAATGAATTTTTTCTTAATAAAAAAACACAAGTACTCATCCTGTTGAACCACACACAGTAACAAAAACAACAAGTTGTCTGCAATTCATTATATCATTTTTTTTTTTTATAAATGGAGTCTGGTGAACCCCTAAGTTCTCAGATCTGATTGGTAAACACCAGGGCTTAAGGGGTTAAATTATGAGGACATGCGAGTACAAACTTGGTTTGAATTCCCTCAAGTTTGGAAGCTTGAGTGGTGATCTAATCAAGGTGGTTAAAATGATAAAAGGATTCAATAGATTAGATAGAGAATCCAGAAAATGAGAGCATAATCTTAAAATTAGAACTAGAACATTTAGGTGTGAAATGGAGTAGAGGTAAAGATCAGCCATGTTCTAACAGAATGGCCAACAGTCTTGAGGGGTTGAAGTTCCTATGTAACACATGACTTGTCTTATTGCATGCACCTACCCCATTATAATGATTGTCACAACAGCACCCAGTGAAACAGCAGCAGCTTCAACTAGTTCAGAGTCTTGTCTCTGGCCTCTGAACCCTTCCAAAGCCACCCCCCCACCCCCCCCAAAGCTTTGGGCTGTCAGCATCTCACCACTCCTAGAATCAAAGAATTTTACAGCACAGAAGGAGGCCATTCGGCCTGTTCCGGCTCTTTGAAACAGTTATCCAATTAGTTCCACACCCTTGCCCTTTCCTCATAGCCCTGCAAATATTTCCTTTTCAAGTATATATCCAATTCCCTTTTAAAAGTTACTACTGAATTTGTGTCCAACACCCTTTCTGATCATAAAAACTTGGTGCGTAAAAAAATTCTCATCTCTCCACTGGTTCTTTTGCCAATTACTGTATCTTAAATCTGTGTCCTCTGGATATCGACCCTCCTCCCAGTGGAAACAGTTTCTCTTTATCTATTCACAACACCTCTATTAAATCTCTCCATGACCGTCTCTGCTCTAAAGAGAACAATCCTAGCTTCTCCAGTCTCTCCACATAACTGGAGTCCCTCATCCCTGGTACCATTCTGGTAAATCTCCTCTGCAGCCTCACCAAGGCCTTGACATCCTTCCTAAAGTGTGGTGCCCAGAACTGAACACAATACTCCAACTGAGGCCTAACCAGTGATTTATAAAGGTTTAGCAGAACATCTTCGCTTCTGTACTCTATTTATAACACCAAGGACTGTGTACACTTCTTTTAACTGCCATATCAACTTCTCCTGCCACCTTCAAAGATGTGAAGCTGCTCCAAGCTCAGCTTTGGAACCACGCCTCGTGTCTTGTACATCAATTTTATCTTAGAACGCACAGAACTCCAAGCTACAGAAAGAAAAATCAATGAAGCTTGGAGCAGATGGCTGAAGCAGGAGGACAAAAGGGAAAGTGAGACCAAAGCACAAGGCTGGAAAGGAAGACTGGAATTGGGAGGGGGGGGGGGGGGTGGAAATAAAGACAGGTATGGAAGGGGGGAGGGGGGTGGGGGTGGAGACAGGACCGGAACCAAATGAGAGCACGAGACACAGAGAGCCAGACAGACAATGATATATAAAAAAGAACTGGGCAGGGGCCTTGGGTTGTGTTTGTAGACATACTGAAAGAGCTGTGTGACCAGTTTCTGCAGCAGGCTCCACTCCTACAGCTCTGCTACCTGCTGTCGGGTAAGCAGAGGCACAAGGCCAGGGTTCACTGCAATAGCCGAGAGTTTACTTATGGCCGGTGCCGAAAGCGCAGCGACGCACTGTGCGTCTGTGTCCCCAAAATTTACACCAGTCACATCTACTGCCAAGTTTTCTACCAACAGTCCCCATCACGTGCCAATAACTGCAGTCTGATGGAGACGGTAAAAGTGAAGAATACAAGTGTCAGACTGAAGCAATGTGGGAGGAAAATACTGAATTGGACAGCATGAGGCAGCAAAATTATCTTTAGAAATACAGTCAGCAACACTGGGAAATTACTGAGCCCAGCAGTTTAAGGGAGCTGGATTAGCATCAGTAGAAATATAGTAACACAGGGTGCTTTAGCAATCTTGCTATACCACTGTTTTAAATAAAAATAAAAAGTAAACTGATAAAAGTTAAAACGGTATTAAATTCATCATTCCATTCAGCAGTATGATTTTTTTTTTTAAAGGGTGTGCGGATCGCTGGATGCAATGTTGTCCTTTCCTCCAGCTGCTATCGAGAGTATCTGCCTTTGAACTGCGGGCATGGAAAAAAGGAAAAACCAACAAAAAGTGTCTCTCTCAGGACCATCAGTGGAGCTACTTCCGATATGGACTGAAAGACGACTCTTCCTACCTACGATATAGTGCGGTGCTAATGAAACACTTGTTAGCAGACAGGGCCGAGCCTCCAGAGTGCCATATTTTACCTGAGGCAAACAGTTTCACAAATAAACCATTACCAGCTGTGTCATTTACTCCTTGCAAAAAAAAAAAGGATTTTGGTGTGATTGATGGAAACACATGGAAGCAATGCCCTGTTCGAATATCTCACTTAGTCATCATTATGTAGCAACACTGCTCTCTCTCGAACAGTTGTGTGGTTTCTTAAAACAGAAAATTAACTCAGAAATTTCTCTTCTCTCCACCGCCACCACCCCCCCCACCCCCAAATCAAAAAAGGGCCATTTTCCTCTTCATGTTCCATATTAGGAAGTTTTACTTCAATAAAACGGTTTCATTTTCTCCCCTTTTCTCCTGAATGTGACAATTCTTACCGTCAGCCATGGCTCAGTGGGTAGCATTCTCGCCTGAGTCAGAAGATTGTGGGTTCAAATCCCACTCCAGAGAATTGAACACAAAAATCTAAGCTGACACTCCAGTGCAGTACTGACGGAGTGCTGCACTGCTGGAGGTGGTGTCTTTCGGATGAGACGTTAAACCGAGGCCCCTCTCTCAGGTGGACATAAAAGATCCCATGGCACTATTTCGAAGAGGAGCAGGGGAGTTATCCCCAGCCAATATTTATTCCTCAATCAACTTAACAAAAACAGATTATCTGGTCATTATCACATTGCACACAGCAAGCTCCCACAAACAGCAATCGGCTGCCGTGTTTCCTACAACAGTGACTACCCTTAAGTACTTCATTGGCTGTAAAGTGCTTTGGGACGTCCCGAGGTCATGAAAAGCGCTATATAAATGAAAGTCTTTCTTTCTTTCGAAGTACAGCCATCATGGAGGAGGTCGTTTTCTTTTTAAATCTTTGGCAGCGATTAAGGAAGCAGTAACATGTAGGGAGGTCACCAAGTCTCACTAAAGCAAGGCACACGCCAGGGCCGATTCAGTTTAGTGTTTGAGACAGCAAAAAAAAAAATCACATTAAGAGATCTCAGAAGTGTTGGAGGAGATCCTGACAACATCAGCAGTTCACCCAGCATCACTCCCGATACCAGTGCACAGTGCAACCACACCACTCCCGATACCAGTGCACAGTGCAACCACACCACTCCCGATACCAGTGCAACCACACCACTCCCGATACCAGTGCACAGTGCAACCACAGCACTCCCGATACCAGTGCACAGTGCAACCACAGCACTCCCGATACCAG
Organism: Squalus acanthias; assembly: GCA_030390025.1. Taxonomy (NCBI): domain Eukaryota; kingdom Metazoa; phylum Chordata; class Chondrichthyes; order Squaliformes; family Squalidae; genus Squalus; species Squalus acanthias. Next base: position 130,718,262 of record CM059427.1, read on the forward strand.
TGCACAGTGCAACCACAGCACTCCCGATACCAGTGCACAGTGCAACCACAGCACTCCCGATACCAGTGCACAGTGCAACCACAGCACTCCCGATACCAGTGCACAGTGCAACCACAGCACTCCCGATACCAGTGCACAGTGCAACCACAGCACTCCAGATACCAGTGCACAGTGCAACCACAGCACTCCCGATACCAGTGCACAGTGCAACCACAGCACTCCAGATACCAGTGCACAGTGCAACCACAGCACTCCCGATACCAGTGCACAGTGCAACCACAGCACTCCCGATACCAGTGCACAGTGCAACCACAGCACTCCCGATACCAGTGCACAGTGCAACCACAGCACTCCAGATACCAGTGCACAGTGCAACCACAGCACTCCCGATACCAGTGCACAGTGCAACCACAGCACTCCCGATACCAGTGCACAGTGCAACCACACCACTCCCGATACCAGTGCACAGTGCAACCACAGCACTCCCGATACCAGTGCACAGTGCAACCACAGCACTCCCGATACCAGTGCACAGTGCAACCACAGCACTCCCGATACCAGTGCACAGTGCAACCACAGCACTCCCGATACCAGTGCACAGTGCAACCACAGCACTCCCGATACCAGTGCAGTGCAACCACAGCACTCCCGATACCAGTGCACAGTGCAACCACAGCACTCCCGATACCAGTGCACAGTGCAACCACAGCACTCCCGATACCAGTGCACAGTGCAACCACAGCACTCCCGATACCAGTGCACAGTGCAACCACAGCACTCCCGATACCAGTGCACAGTGCAACCACGCCACTCCCGATACCAGTGCACAGTGCAACCACAGCACTCCCGGTACCAGTGCACAGTGCAACCACAGCACTCCCGATACCAGTGCACAGTGCAACCACAGCACTCCCGATACCAGTGCACAGTGCAACCACACTACTCCCGATATCAGTGCACAGTGCAACCACAGCACTCCCGATACCAGTGCACAGTGCAACCACACTACTCCTGGTACCAGTGTACGTTGCACTGAACACTACACACAGTCATAATACACTGAACTAAGCACAGGACAATTACAGCACGGTACACACTTCACAACAATCTCCGGTGTTTTGCTGTTTTATTAAATTGCTTTCTGTGGTTTGGTTGTGTTTTCAGGATACCCGATGCCACTATCCTACCATAGAACTGTGGTTTTCCCTGCCATGGTTACACAATCAGCTGAAGCTGTACTGCTCTGGAATTTATTGGATTCAATAAATCTGATAATTTGTGGGCTGGCACCATAGAAAAAAAGGGCCAAATTGTCAATTAGTTCATTGATGACTGCCACTCCTAGATGACACTAAGTTCGGAGGCACAGTATGTTGTGTGAATGGAAGGAGGAAGTTACAAAGGGACATAGCCTAAAGCGAGTGGGCAAAACTATGGTAGATGAAGTTCAATGTGGGAAAGTGCAAGGTCATCCATGTTGGATCTGAGAAAGACAAATCAGAATATTTTCTTAATGGTGAGAGGCTAGGAGCTGTGGAAGAACAAGAGATTTGGTGTCCATGTGCACAAATCACTAACTGCTAGTGCACAGGTACAATAAATAATCACTAAAGGTTAATGCAATGTTGTCCTTCATCTCAAGGGGGCTGGAATTCAAAGTGAGGAAGTGATGCTTCACTTGTAGACCCTTGGTCATACTCCATCTGGAGTACTGCGTTCAGTTTTGGGCACCGAACCTCAGGCCTTAGAGGGCGTGCAGCTCAGATTCACCAGAATGATGGCAGGGCTTAAAGGGTTAAATTATGAGGACAGGTTCCATAAAATTGGTTTGTATTCCCTTGAGCTTTGAAAGTTAAGAGGTGATCTAATCGAGGTGTTTAAAATGATTAAGGGATTTGCTAGGATAGAGACAGAGAAACTATTTTCTCTGGTGGGGAAATCCAGAACAAGGGGACACAAGCAATGTACTGTTTGGGGCTGCGTGGGCACGCATCTTAAAGGGAACACTGGACACGACCTGAAAATTTGAGCTAGGCCATTTAGGAGTGAAACCAGGAAGCACTTTTTCCACAAAGGGCAGTGGAAATCTGAAACTCTCCCCATCAAAAGGCTGTGGATGCAGTCAATTGAAATTTTCAAGACTGAGATTGATCGATTTGTTAGGTAAGGGTATGGGGAAAAAAGGCGGGTAAATGGAATTGTGTTACAGATCAGCCACGATGCAATTGAATGTCGGAACAGACCTGAAAGGCTGAGTGGTCTACTCCTGCTCCTATGTCTGGCTTACATGTTGACTCTTCATGCCCTCTGGCCTCACAAGTTGTTCAGTTGTAAATGCATTTCAAGGGAGCGGCCCACCACCTTCTTGGGGCAACTAGGGGAGGAGCACTGCGCACATTCCCAAGAACAAACAAAAGTCTGTGTCGGCCTGCAATGCTGTCTCTACACGGTTGAGCTACAGGCTTTCCCGACTTGACAAAGAGCAGCTCTAGCAGCCTGCACACGACAAGTATTGCCGACTCTTCGAATGCACAGCCCGCAGTGTAAAATGAAGCTAAAGACCGAGTTGGCAGAACATTAGCCTCCTCTCCCGCTGGCCCATCTGTCCCACATGTCGAAGCAATAACAGTCATCAGCGCAGACATCTTGGTATTCCAGAAACCTCTACAGGGTTAAGCAAACTGGGAAAGATGCCAGGGGAATATGCTGCTCAGGCATAGGCCTGGCCTTGTTTTCACTGGTACACTTGAGATTCCAGCTCCAAAGGGGTTAAACTGAACTGAAATCTCACTGCAGACAGGAAACCACAAATGTAATCAGGAGCTCACACAACATTCAAACAGGCCTCTGCATTGTTAAGTAAACAGAGCTCTCCCAGACTACCCCAAGCAGCACAGATTCCTATTTTTTCCCACCCCCCTTCCCTACAGACAGTATTCAAAAGCTGTGATAATGAACAAGCCTCTCATTCACAAACCCTGCTACTCCAACAGATCAACATAGGAAAAGGAAGGGGGTGGGGGTAAGGAATCTGTTCAGCCAGCGTAGTTAAATTAAGCGGCTGCCCCCTTCATTGTTCCCGGTTGTTTTTGCTGCAGCTTTTGAAAGCTACGTGCCTACACCTAATTGCACTATGAAGTTTTTTTTTAAATAACGCCTTTCTCTGCATAAAAAGATCAGTGCTTCAACTTTCCAGGGATTAAATTCGGCGAGGTAACAAGCCAAGGGGAAGCAAACCCTATGTCCTTTTCAACTCAGCAAGATTTTAAGGGGCTTTAAAAAAAAAACACTGAAGTTTTACGTGATTTATAGGGTGAGTGTGAATGGATTCTTACGTTTTATACAACACGATTTAAATGCAGTTCAGGAGAAACAAACTACAACACAAAGCTGCACTTATAAGACAAAGAATAACAATTAAATGTGAGAGGTTTTCAGTGCTATTCTGAACAAAATAAGCCAAAAAGCAGACAGGCCACAAAATAGACATTTTTTGGCACATTAATAACATGAAAATACCAAAATGGCACCAAGAGGCGGTTCAAGAAACCTGGGGATTATTCCTTAAAATTAGCTAACACTTATTTATGATGGAATCATCTCCAATAATGCAAGAGACAGACAGAAACTTTTAGATCAATTAAACTCTATTCTGTACAGTCTACATTTATGAACCTCCACCCGATTCATTGCTGTGGCACAGATCCAATACCACCCACCTCTTCCATGTGCAAGTGAACGTCAACAAGCTATTTGACTGTGGAAGTCAACACAGTTAATACCCCTCACTTCATAGCCATGCGGATGCACTTAGAAGCAGGTTATCGGTTGACAGGGATCAGGAGGTGGAACACTGGCCAGTTTCCTCCTTACCTTCGAACCCAGGCATACCGAGGCAATCCTTGAAGCTATCCCAGCTAAGATCATCTATCTCGGGAAAACCAAATCGGTGTCTGTTTGGAATCAACACTTAATTTTCCACATTTTGCAGGGAAACTATTCTGGGAAATAATTAGAATTCCCTGTGCTCACTGACCTACACTGGCTCCTGGTCCCAGAACACCTTGATTTTAAAATTTACATTGGGCCAAAAATTCATCCCGGTGCGCGAGAGTACTCTCGCGTATTCCCTCTGCAATTGCCGGTTTTCTGCATGCCCTGCGCATGCGCTGAAAACCGGCACTTGCTCTTTTGAAAAGGGGGCGGTTCCTCGGTGCATCGCGTGCGCGCACGCTGTGCACTTCATGCTTTGGACGCGCAGGTAAGTACTGAAGATTTTAGAAATGGAAAAAGGAGTAAGACCCACTTTTAACAAGGTAAGTAGTGAATTAAGTATTTTTTTGAATTTTTTTTAACAGGTATATCTTTTTTAGAGACTTTAAAGACAGGTAAGTTTATTTTTATAACTTTTTAAAAGATTTTAAATTTTTTCAAAAATTTAATTTTTTATTTAAAATGGTTAATTTATTTAACTATACTTATTTTATTAATGTGATGGTTTTTTTTTTAATTTAATTGAGGTTTAGCTGTTATTTTGGGGGGGTGTAAGATTCATAGATTTCACAGCACGTATGTGAAACTTATGAATGGAAGATGGTGTGCTGCCATTGGCTCTAACTGAGTCACGTGATCCCACAGCTCGCACGAATTCACTACGCCGGTGGGATACGCAAGCACTGCCCGGCTGATGTCTGGAACATCAAGTTCGTGCGAGCTGGATCTGAAAAAGCACAAGCGGAGTGAGAGATCGCGGGGAAGGCTTACCCCCGCGGGAACAGAGCGAGATCAATTTCTGGGCCATTGTGTTCATATCCGTCCAGGGCCTCACCCCTCCCCATCTCTAACCTTCTCCAGCTCTACAACCCTCTGAGAACTCTGCGTTCCTCCAACTCTGGCCTCTTGTCTGTCTCCAACTTCCTTCACCCCACCATTGGCAGCTATGCATTCAGCTGTCTAGGCGCAAGCTCTGGAATTCCCTCCTTAAACCTCTCCGCCACTCTCCTCCTTAAAACTGAAATCTTTGACCAAGCTTTTGGTCACCTCTCCTAATGTCTCTTTCTTGGTCTTATTTTTTGTCTGATTACGCTCCTGTGAAGTGCTTTGGAACATTTTACTACTTTAAAAGGTGCAATATAAATGCAAGTTTGTTATTGATACAACACCAGTCATCTTCTGATTTACGCAGAGAATAGACTGGTAATTATTCCGATTCTACCTTTAGGAATATGTAGTTCCAATCGATAGCTCGTGCCAAAGCTGGACATGAACAGAAAAGATTTTGTAGGTATGTTCAGAAATGATCAATCAATAGACCTTCTAACCTGGCTTGACAGCAAATTCTCTTGCTCGGCTAAATATCCACAAGAGGATGTCTCAAGACGGCTGCCACGACGCTTGGGTTTGGGCATCCAAAAAAAAAACACCTGCAAATCACTTCACTTTCCACAGTGAGAATTGGAAATCGTAAAGATTATAAAAAGTGGCGAGAAGGAAATAGTTTTGCTCAGATCATTCCGCAGAAATAATTCCCACCCCAAGTGCCCACCCGCCCGTCTGTTCCTCCCTCCTGCGCTAAAACAGTTAATTTGCAGAAAGAAACACAAATCAATGTCGATATGGCAGGCTCAGGTTAAAATGGGATCTCAGAGGTGCATGCCCACCATGGCTCAAGACACTGGAGCGACCTACGTAGGAAGCGCCTATGCAGAATAAGAGAGACACAGCAGGGCAACAGGCTGGTTCCACAGTGGGCAATGGACAGGAGGCAGCAAGTTGCAGAGGATAATTGATTGGGGTGTGAGTTGGAAGGAATAAATGGGGCAGTGAAGGACAAGACCCATTAAATTGAGTAATTCTGATGTCAGGTTGCAAGAGACGAGCTCAAGCTGTTTGTTAACGTCAGTGAAATATTGAATTTGAACTTTAAACTCCGTGCCAGATATTTGTTATTATAAATATGCACTGTATAAATATAACACATTGATTGCCTGTCTCACCCAGCAAGGTCACAGAAACTGCCGACGTTAGAAACAGAACTTTTTGCATTTGTGCAGTACTCTCCTTCAGAAGACGAGCTTATATCTCATCGAAGCTTTACTTTGAATCAAATGCGATTGGATCCGATCTGGGAATGAGTGACTGGACAAGGTAGATTGAACTTTATGATGAATCTAACCTTGCTAATAATGACTTGGTAAGCGATCCATTCACCACCACACTCCTCAGCTAGATAAGCACAAAATTTGCCAAAGTTTAAAATCATGCTGGAAACTCGAGTATTTACAAAGTACCAGTCGGTTTCAAACTTAATATTATTAATGGCGCATGTGGACATCCCTTAACTACTCCAACTCCTGATATATGTCCTTAGATCCAGCACTGAGCCATCAAAGGCCCTGCAGCAGTGTGGCAGCAATGCCAAAATCTTTATGTACTGTACAAAAAAATTATGGCCGAGAGCAATGTCAAAACTATATCGCCTTGGGACACAAGTGAGAATTATAAACCAAACTTCACCGTCACTGCTGATGTTACCTGAACCCCCCCGATTAGATTCCAGTCTATAACTCATTCCCAGCATCCATTATTCTATATATAAACCTTCTGAACCACTCGATCAGATTCCAGCCTGAAACTCACTCACACTCTCTCTCTCCCATCCCCCGATGGAATGTGCATGTGGCTGCCAGGTTAGGGCAGGACCAGACTTGGCTGTAACACCCTCACCATCATGCAAGGAACAGCCTTAGTTATCAGCTGGAAAGACCACATCCTCAGTGAGATACTTATATGGAGACTAAAGACAAAATACTACAACGGTAATAAAGCATAGAAGGCTGAAACTTGCTGGCCATTCCTTCAGCACAAAAGAGGAACCTGTTTCAGAACTATTATTCTGGGAGCCAAAAAAGGAAACAAAATGTAGGTATTCAATGAAGCACAATAGTCAACTTGCACAGAACAATGAAATTCCCACAGAAGAATGACCACCATGGATGAATAAAGAGGTGTGTAGGACAGTCATGGGAGTGCTGTCAAGAGTTGAGCGATGATCCATGTTATTTGGAGCGCAAACACAAACAGTGCAGCCAGTGATAACTCTAGTCAAGAGAAGGTCAACAACTCTCATTATGTTCCTTGGCCATTATGCCCAAGGATATGACAGCACTAGTCCAGAATATACTTCCGAAAACAATAAACCATGACCCAGATCACACCACAACTAATATCCCTGCTCCCTTTACTTGGGAGTGTAGCATGCAAGAAGGAACATTAAACCAAATGTTTAATTCTCAATACCTCCAGCTACATTCAAGATATAAAGGGGAGCAAACAAAAATGAAGGGGTAATCTGGACAGAAATACACAACAGTTTATGCCTTCCTCCAGCTCAAAAGGCCTCAGTGTGAAGTGTTTATCCCACTCTGTCAATTTATCAAGGCTACCTTTCTTTAGTGGTCAAGGTGTCATCCAGCACTCCCTGCAGCTTGCTTTAACATGATGTGGAGATGCCGGCGTTGGACTGGGGTGGACAAAAATGAGAAGTCGCACAACACCAGGTTATAGTCCAACAGATTTATTTAATTTTACAAGCTTTCGGAGCAGTTCGCTCCTTCGTCTGCTGCTAAACTTACCTGACGAAGGAGCGAACTGCTCCGAAAGCTTGTAAAATTAAATAAATCTGTTGGACTATAACCTGGTGTTGTGCGACTTCTCATTTTTGCTTTAACATTGTCACACAATTACCAAGCGGCTTTTAAAACTGCCATGCCCCTTCTGTGCTTTACTCGGAGCAGCCAGCAATCTGCAACAAGGGTCGAACAATGTGCTTCCGCAGTGATTTATACTGACAGGCTGCTGTGCGGTGTGATGAATCTGCAGCGATACTGGGTTTTATTCCATTCAACAAACTGGAGTGCCTGAGCCCAGGGAGTTTGGCAAGGTGAGCAGATTTGTGTTTGTCATCAGATTCCTGATTTTTCCTCCATTTGCTGACTTAACGAGCACACCATTTCTGTTGCTGTCCACGAGTAAATGTCTTTTGCACGGTGCTCCTTTGGGTCGCTGACAGTCTGTTTGGAAGTTATAACAGGAGGAGAGTCCTCAGGATTTTGTCACCATTTGTAGACAGGTCCCCAGGAACGTGTCAACATTCACAGACATTCCCAACACACAAAAGCTCGAACACCACAGCAAGAGAAGACCAGCTATGACGGCTACCTCCCCCATCTTCTTTCCTTCTCTAAACCAACGCTTGCTGGCGTATGGTCCATGGGTGTTGGCAGCCCGGTGCCTCGCACAAGAAATCATTCTTTTTTTGAGAGACGAGACCAAATCAGTCTCCTAATCAACTGTCGAGGGTGCTGCAGCTGAACAGGTCCTCACCCAATATCCATATATGGAGTTTCCAACAGGGAGCATCAGATATCAAATCAGCAGTCAGAGTCCAGGACACTGAGGCCAGTTGCATCACCCCAAGCAGGGGCAGATGACCGAGCACAGACCAGGAATCGAACCTGTGCCCTTCTGGTCTAAAAGGCTCCATTCCACACCAGGCCTTCAGGGCAGTTTAATGCCACTGTCATTCTGTTGCTGCTTAAAACATTCTTGCTCAGTGAACACTCAGGGAGGCCTCTCCTGGTGGGTAAATGAATCATCACATGTTGTATTTCTGAACCATATAGCTGAAAGGGCTCAGTTTTGATTCTCAATCTGTGCTTACTCAGCGGAGGCAGTAGTAGGGGCACTAGAACTGGCAGTGTCATCTTGGGGGAAGTAGGGAGGGAAAGGGGAGAAAAAAAAAGTCAGCAAGGGACAGTTCTCCCAGTTACTATCCAGTGAGCTGTAGGTTAAATACAGGAGCAGGGATCGGCTGTTGTACTCCCCACTATTGAATAGTCTGCCAACACGTCCTGCTGACGCACGCAGGAGAGAAACCACTTTAGCATGGTACAGAGAACTCAAAACATCTGTGAAACTGAATCCCAGCACAACGGAACTGGAAATAGTCAGTATCCAAGGATGCTGACTGGGAGGGGTTAGAGCCCAATAGTGTGAGGAAGTTGGATTATCAGTAGAGAAACAGTCAGTAATACAGGTTGTTGGTTGGAAGGAGTTACTGAGCCAGACAGTGAGGGAGAGTGTGTTGAATCGTTAATCCGGTCATCTTCAAAAATTACTGCTATTTCATTATTGTGTTAATGTTTCACCTCTCGCTATATAATTGAAAAATGTAGCCATAAAAGTAAAGAAACAGAAAAAAATTGTTAACATTAGAAGTTAATCCCAATTCTTTCACTCCTTATGGCGTTGAGCTCCACGGGGAAATGGCTGCCTGGGCACAGCCCCCTTCCAAAACCCCTAGCCATTATTAGTTAGCCTCAAAACCAACATCGTGGGCGAGCCCAAACTGACCCTCACCCTGCATCCATGCTCACAAGCGCTTTCATGGGAACGGTAGCATATTGGTTATGTTACTGGACCAGTAATCCAGAGGCCTGGACCAATAATCCAGAGCTCAAATCCCACTGCGGCAACTGGGGAATTTAAATTCAGTTAAGTAAATCTGAAATAAAAAGCTAGCATCAGTAATGGTCACCATGTAGCTACCGGATTGTCGTAAAAACCCATCTGGTTCACTCATGTGCTTTAGGGAAGTAAATCTGCCGTCCTTACCTGGTCTGGCCTATATGTGACTCCAGACCCACAGCAATGTGGTTGATTCTTAATTGCTCTGTGAAATGGCCTAGCAAGTCACTCAAGGGCAAGTAGGGATGGGCAATAAATGCTGGCCTTGCCAGCGACGCCCACATCCCGTGAATTAATAAAAGGCATGGGACCTGGGATGGCCGTCAGGAGTGGGAACCCTGACCGATTTTTCCCCATCCCTAACCCGGGGGCACGGAGGCTAATTTGACCACCCTTACTGTTTCATATCTGAAAGAAGTACTGAATACTTTCACTGCAAGAGCTTAGATGTATCAGCATATGTAATATCTCTGGAACCTAATCCCTCTGAATCAACCGAACAGGTATCCTACTCAGGGAAAAATATAATTGGCAATCCAATAATTACAACTCGGCTCCTGAGGAAACCTCCCATACTACCTTCTGGCACTTGTGCAAACTGACTACTCACTTGCAGACAAGGAAGATTAGGTTCAGAACAGGAACTGAATTGTCAGAGATAAAGATTCAGTGTTAAAATATTGACGAGATGTAGGAAAGTGTAGCAACGGTCAGTATTTGGTATTATGTACACGTGATAACCAGCAGCTAATATTGAGCACAGTCTAGTTTGGATACCGATTGCCTGCTTTGAGCAGGTCAGGGTGGGCGAGTAGCAAATAATGGCAGGCAGCACAGGAAGAGATGCAAGTGACTCAGTAGCAGTCAGCGAGGAAGGTCCCGCAGAGTAATTCTGGAGAATGACTAGCGTTGTCAGTAATCCCACACCCAAGTGCATATCCCCAAGAGATCATTGTATTGCATCTTCACACTCTACCCTGCCACAGGCTAGACACACCGTGGCATTATTACTGGTCCCCAAGAGCATTAAAAGCATCTCCGCGAGAGGACTGCCCTACAGGCAAAAATCACATGCACACCAGCGCACTGCTATCGATTGGAGGTGACCAGGTAAGTTGGCAAAGAGGCGAGGCCCCTGATGGATCCTGATTATAGGTAAAAGCCGTTTATAAGCAGTTTAATACAGGTTCAAAGACATTTTCTATCTGATACAATGCACATCCTGCTTCAGCAACCCCTCCAATACTCCAGTCCTGCAATACTGCAAACATTCAGGCCCCATATCAATTCCACCTTTCATTTAATTCATTCACTACACTACCAGAAGCATTAGGAACACCAAAAAGCTATTGGGACAAACACCTTACTGGTAAGATTTTAAAAAGTATATATTTGAACAAATGCACACCGTACAATGCAAGGGATAATAAATGCCCATCAAGTTACAGGCAGCAATTCACCACATCCTTTTTAACCACACACCTTTCGCTCTCAGTGTCATCAAAATGAATTGAATTAGCTAGCTCAGCACATAGGGCCCCCCACCCATTACCCTCTACGTGATTCTAGGTGACCCCTGCCTGTCCGCCTCGAATTCTTGCCCCCCGTGCCCATTACCCTCTGTGCAATTCTTGCTTGCCTTGCCAATTACCCTCTGCAGGAATCCCCTGCCCGCTACCATTCATTACTTGTAGCCCCCTGTCTATTATCCTCTGTGAAACTTGCAAACCCTTTCCCTCTGCCAATCTCTCTTGTTGCTCATAAGTTCAATTCAACTGTGGGGGGAAAATTCTGCTCTTCTCTGGGTACAGCCCTTTCATATTCCCAAAGTATCAATCTCACACTCCTCAGATTTCTGGTAAAAATATGGATCCTGAAAATCTACAGCGTTCAATGTGAGCACCAGTCAGCACTACGGAAATTACAGCCTACCCATTAAGAGGACTGTTTCACTAGAGTGCATTGCCTGTAAGGGTGGTGGAAGCAGATTCAATAGTAACTTTTAAAAGGGAATTGGATATGCAATTGAAAAGAAATCATTTGCCGGGCTATGGGGAAAGAGCAGAGGAGTGGGTCTAATTGGATAGCTCTTTCAAAAAGAGCCGGCACAGGAACGATGGCCCGAATGGCCTCCTTCAGTATTGTATAATTCTATGATACTGCTGGATTAAAGACTTAAGAGTGAGTACAGAAACTTGTAAATTCTATTAATAATTAAAAGCTTCATCCCATAATTCAAAGGATAACAAGCACGGTTTAGGTTTGTAATTTCCAGACCGCCTAACTAAAGACTCACAACCAATACTGGGATATTTGCATTAAATTTAGAATCAAACTCTGGACTCCCCTTATATTTCTTCACACAACTTGGGATCGTTAAGTATTGCACTGACAAACAAGTAATAGCCTTCCCTTCCCACGAGCTGCAACAACTCTCATTCCAGGATCCTCGGGCATCGGCTACACCGAGCTGATCCCAACACAGCCACACTGACACGTTTAGTGACTGGAACTTCACGAAGATGACATTTACTGGAAAATTCCATCAGCAGCAGCCCCAGGGTCACTAGGTCATTTCTAGTGTCCCTCTACCACCGCCCCAGTTGATCTGGGAACTTCTCGTTGTCTGCTGCCCACAAACACACCTTGTGGTGCATTTCCAAGGCAACTGTCCAGGTTTCGTCTCGAGGCGCGGATCTAGATTTGCTTATTTCTCCGTAATTGTTCTGTGGCTGGCTAGCCAGGCGAAGGAGGAGAAGGCGGCGAAGAGGAAGGCGGCGACGAAGAACAACAACAACAACTTGTGTTTATATAGCACCTTTAACGTAGAAAAACGTCCCAAGGCGCTTCACAGGAGTATTAAAAGACAAAAAATTTGACACCGAGCCACACAAGGAGAAATTAGGGTAGGTAGCCAAAAGCTTGGTGAAAGAGGTGGGTTTTAAGGAGCGTCTTATAGGAGGAAAGAGAGGTAAGCGAGGCGGAGAGGTTTAGGCAGGGAATTCCAGAGCAATTCAAAACACATGCAAGTTGGACTGCACTCACTGCTGCCTGCAGCTTCTGCCCGGCAAGGTGAAACAGCTACTTGGGACACAGCAGAACTGCTTCAGTGCCCAGCAACCCCGAGGTTCAAACCACCAAACCGTCCTCGCTTCAGGTACTGGGCCACTTCCAAGAAATCCTTACTTTACTATTTACCATACAACATTAAAATTGACACAGCAACAAGAACAGTAAATAACAGATACCCAGGAGTAATTACAGGGTTAAGTCATCAAGGGTTCATAAGCCTTCACAACCCACAAAACGACATCACCGGCATGTATATCTACTTTCTTACAATACACAGTTTAGAGTAGGTGGAGACAGTTTTATTTTGATTCATGTTTTTCCTCTCTTCCCCCACCCACCTTGATGCCTGGTGACAAATTGGATGGGCAGGACAATCCACAGAGGAGCTATTTGCCAACGTCCTCACCGAATAAAATTGTGACACATCTAAACGTACAAGTTTACCAGAATTTAATCTGGAGCAAAGTACAGGCAAATAACACACGCAAGTGCATTGGCACTTTCACCATTCCTACCACTGACATTTCTCAACAGTGAAAATAAAAGGATTACACATGTGAAACCAGGCTGCCAACAGGTGCCATACACACTGCATGCTTCACATCTCCACCCACAGATACCACAAGGGCAAAGGAATGTCAACAGCAGATAAATCCTTACAGTTTGCCGCTGGAAGAACCAGCAACGCAACTGCTATTCTGCAAATAGAAAGTAGTTTAATTAAATTTCTGGTTTGGCCTCATTTTCCACATTGGGGTTGTGGGTGTCTCTCACTTTCATAATAAAGACAGGCACAACACTACTGCAAAGATCAGAACAGGTAAGGGTGACCATTCAGCCCAGTTAGGTCACCCTTCTATACATGCCTACAACTTCCCAACAAAGCACCTAACCCAACTCGTGAACTATGTTTTTGCCTCCACTACCCTACTAGAACTACAAATACTAATCAATCTTTCTATGAGGAAGTGCTTCTGACTTTAGCCCTGAGCCTGCCTTTTATTTGTTTAGATTTGTATTTTATATAGCTTCACTTGGATTGAAGTCTCATTTACTGCTCAAAAACACAGCTCCTGGGGAGGCTTAGTGAGTAAATAAATCACATGGTTAGGTGTAGAACTAAGACATATAGGCTTGACGGTCCCTTGTTCAATCTTCACTGTGCGCAGTTAGCGGATGTCAGCTAGGACATCTGCAGGGGTGATGCAACTGGCTCCCAGCACCCTTGGGTTGGAGGCAGAATCAGTGATTCCCCTCTCCCAATGGCGCTGGAAAGTGCTTGCGAATGTCCGGTCAGAACAGGACAGAGTTCGGCTGCGATGCCCTCCAAAGTTGAACAACCTGCCTGCACTCAGTCTCTGACAGCACTTTAAGGAGAGGAGGGAATTAAAGAGAGAGGGGAAATAAAAAGGTCTTGAATTTAACTCCAGGTGAATTCTTAAATACTACCAGATTAACCAGCTGTGCAGCGATTCAGAATTTAAATACAATTTTTTTTTTATTGCCTTCTGCAATTGCACTTCAAAACAAAATACAATTTACAAGCAAGTCAAAGGCTGACTGAAGCCAAACTGAGGTACTACCACCTAAGTGAAAAGATGCTGCTGAGCTTGATGCTTTTTTCCTCCCAAAACTGAGGGATTTGCTGATAATTTAACTGTTTTTATGCAATTTTCCCACCCTGAAACTAACCCACCTGGCAATTTCACAGTTAAAGGTCAAAGAGAGCTCGAGTCCTGGAGCTGGTAGCTATTCAAGCTCACTTCCCTCTGTCGCTCCAGTTTTCAGGTAGGTCGCACAATGCAGTGACTTCATCTGGTCGGGTGTTGGGGTGGGGGTGGGGGGGGGGGTTTAGAAAAAGGTGGGAGGAGCACAGGGAAAGTTGAGCTGTAGTTATATTGGCCGTATCGACCAAGGAGCCGGCACAGGCACAATGGGCCAAATGGCCTCATTCTCTGTGCTGTATCATTCTATGAGAGGAGCACGCATGAAGGTCAGTGTGCCCTGACTGGTGAAGGCCTGCCAGCACTTCTAGGGGCAGATGTAGCATCATCTTGGATCCAGAGTAAAGTCTCTTTATACTCTGCCCCATCGAGCAGTCTTAGACCCAGTACAGGGTACTGTGCCGCAACAATGTACCTTAAACATAAAGGAGCAACTCTCACTGCGCCAGTGTGACATTTGTGTTTCACACTAGCTGAGCGAGATGAACGACAGTACATGCTGAACTGTGGGGTAGTTGTACACGGTGCTCTCGCACCCGCTGATTACCAACCAGCTCTCAATCCTGAACAGCACTGCACCATGGCTACTGGAGGAAACTCACAATTCTGAGCAGCGCTCAGTCCCGAACAAAAGCACAAGGTAGGTGGGTCACTGGGGGTTGTGTCTACCAGTCACTGTGGTCTCCTGGAGTTACCGGATTGCTTTCAGGGGTTTGGAGAGGAATATCCCAGAGTTTATTTTCTTAATTGTCCTAAGATTTTTTTTCTGCCTCTCCCAGGAGATTGTTTGCTTGCATGGTTGGGGGGTGATGCTGTGCAAAAGTTACGGAAGAATGGGGCAGGCTCGACTGAACCAGCTGGTCTTTTCCTGTACTCTTTTCTCATATGTTCGTAAACTGAACAGAGGGGAGGAGCATGGCTTTGCCAATATCCAACCAGCTGAAAGAGCAGTGAGATGAGTTAGATGCCTGTCATTTGGTGTCATAATAACTTGATGATCTATGGTTGTGCAGTACAGGTTTATGGTAGGAAAAACACAACTCAGTGGGCAAATGGAACATATGGCGTGGGATTAAACCATACCCACAAAGCTGCGAGTTCAGTTCCAGCTGACCTCGCTGACAGGGGGGCTGGGGAGGAGGGAATGAACAAGAGGAGGTGCTTGACTCCTGATCACAATCCAATAAAACAAGCTGAAATGTGTGCACGCAGACATCAGGCAAGGACAGGAGCCGACTTGTCTATAATGCCCTATGCAGTGGCAGGTACTCACTGTCCAGGCTCATCCATGATGAATGGCCAATTGGGTGAGGTACCAAAGCGTACCAGCAGCCTTGGGAACGCCATCCCAGCAGAAATCAACGCTCTCATGAAGGGGAGAAAAAAAATAATTTCAAAACCAAGTTTAAAACAGTTAAACTGTAATTAGATCAAGTCCTTGCACGATTTGTACGAGGAATCTATGTCCATCATCAAGAAAGTAAACTAGGCCTGGGGTCAGCTCCCTTTGAGATCTCCCCCGATAACGCACCTTTCAGCTGCACGTAAACGGCAAGCCATTAATTAAGCAGGAACACATCAATGAGCCGCAGACTTGTACTTCCTTGGGCAAGGCATTTGCACGTACAAACACACACATCCCTGCAGGCAAGCTGCCAGACACCTCCACCCCTCCGAGGCAGATTGACACACGCCCACTGGCAGACAGCTGAACTTTCTCCCCTCAAAACACTTCCTGAAATTGGAAATCTGCAATACCTCATTTTGACTTTGCCAGCCCTTGCTTCGTAGATCTGAATGCTGCCGTTGGACTGACTGCTGTTCTGTGCTGATTTACTTCCATCAACCACAGGAGGAGAAACCAAGTCGGCTACTAACTGATTATTTCCATCTCCCGCCTCCTTCACCTTCCCACCCACCTCCCCCACCCCACCCGGTAAACAAGTGGAATTATATCCAGTGGTAAATTTCCTTTAAAAAAATGTTGTTACTACTACTTACGACTTGTCCTACTTATCGCGGAGCAGTGAAATACAGAACATAACCCACACGTGATGCAGATTGTTTAGCTCACTCGACCCTCAGACGCGTGTGTTGTGCAGCGAGTGTTGATCCAGTTCTCTCTCACCATAGGGTTCAGTAACTCCTCCCAGCCAGCACCCTGCGACACTGACTGTATTGCTGCTGATGTTAATCCTGCTTCATCACACCATCCAGTTCAGTAACACCTCCCAGACAGCACCCTCCAATACTGACCATGTCTCTACTGATCCAGCTTCATCACACCATCAGTCAGGCTTAGTAACTCTTACGACTCAGCACTATGTAGACAAAAATATTCACAAAAATCAACTGAAATGGAGTGGGGGAGGGGGGGGGCAATCACAAGAATGCCATTGTTGATTTTTTACAATTTTTTTTTTTTTAAAAAGGGGTCCTGGTACAGAGATTTCTGCTTTAAGCTGGGGAATGGGGGCTCTACGCTGTTGCCAAAGAAACCCCTTATGAGACCACACCCCAAATAGTTCCAAAAAAATTCTCCCATGAAAAACATTTAAATAGATAAAAACGTTACAGAATTAATTACTTGTGTGAGTAAATAAGCAAAATGGTCCCTGGATAATGTTTAATAATCAGTGGTGGCTGTTAAATCATAAGCTGCATAATGTAAATGGAACAAGTTAATTATCACAGCGCTTAGTCATCATGCCCTATTTTCTAAAAATAAATGTAAAAATTCAATCCTGTAGTGGCAGAATGATTTATAAAATGCACCCATGCTGTCCTTAACATTTCCTCGTTAACAGGACAACAGAGACCCTTCACCAGAACTCAACACTCATCCTACAAATGTCCGACTGAGCAGAAAATCCATGGATGCTAGAAGCAAGCCATCCCCAAGGTCAGACCATTAGAGATGATGTGCTGTGTTTTTTCCACCCGCACGCACCCCACCCCCCTCAACCTTCAAGGCAAAAACAGTGACGTAGATTTTGCAAACCCAATAAAATGGGGAAGGGGGATTCATCCCCCACCATGAGACACACACACACTTCCACCAAAGCATCTTGTACTCAAGACCTTGGGGCAGAAGGGAAGTTTGCTATGCCAGTTTCAGCAAGCTAAGCGCGACATCCTCCAGTTCAGAACACCACTTCCCTTTGGATGCAGATACTAAAAAGCTTGAAACAAAGCCAAGTTCTATTTTCCTACACTGCTTTGCTGGAAGGGTGATTGCAATTGGCGAACAGAACAGGATCTCGACAAGCAAGTTACAATCAGAGGGCGTTAACGTGTCCCTAGCTGTACTGCGTGACATCTACAGCATACTGCAGAATATATTATTGGGCAACGTTAAGTATGGCAGAATACAAATGACTTGGCATTCTTTTACTCTTATAAGCAGAACAGTCAAGAAGAATTAACTGACAGGTTAGAGTTATGATCCTCATGATATAAGGGAGCTGATCACTACAGCACTCGTGTTAACAACTGCATCTCTACTGGTGTCCATTCAGCATGCTCGCCGTCAAAATCAGTAGTTCCATCCAGCCCGCAACCCACCTAATACCAACAGCACCGTGTCTCAATGTCGGGCTCAATAACTCCTCCCAGACTCAATGCCAGTCAGCAGAGTACCTTAGCGTTAGGCTCAGTACTTCCTCTCATTATACCTAACCTGGGAGCACTGGATGGGGTCAGGTAGACAGGGAGCTTCACTCTGTATCTAACCAATGCTATACCTAACCTGGAAGTGCTTGATGAGCAGCACAGAAGGAGCTTTACTCTACATCCATCACTATGGGCACTTGTTGGGGCCATGTATTGGGAGCTTTACTCTGCTTGCAAACAATTCCAAACCTCGCAATATTTGATGGGGCTGTATAACTAGGAGTGCTTAATATGGTCAACGAAGGCAATGGGAGCAGGAACGTTTCCCTTCCCTAACCTCCAGAACCAGAAAACACAATTTATATTTTTGTAGATTTTAATATAAAAAAGTGGAAATAGAAACTGCTGTCGCTGCAGTAAGTTGTGTTTAAACCCCCTTTGTGTCATAGAGCTAGTAACTTGTGCGTATAACTGCTTGTGGTTTCCTGCAGACCTGACTGAGCTTCAGTTATCTATTAGATTGTCTTTTGAGGCTAGTGTCCACCTGCTACAACACTCATTTGTATTGATGGACATTGGTTTAAAATATGGCAGCGGCTGCTGCCAACAAAGTAGTTGCGCGTGCGCAGTTTGCGCTTTTTCGGTTGTTCGCGAACTGAAATGAAAATATTGTCGCCATCACAAAGAAAACACTTCGAGAAAGGAGGGGAGGGGGTGGTGAAAAGAAATTGCTACTGCCGAACAGAGCCAGGTCATGAAAAGAAAATCTGCGCCAGCAAAACACAGTAAACGTCAATTTTTATTCATTTTCTTCTCCTTGCCCATCACACGGAGCTCATGCTCTGTACAAATAAATCTCTGCAACCCCCCGCGAAATTGTTATACACCAACCCGCGCTATTATACATTAAACCAACCCATAGCTCCATAGATTTAGGCATGCAATATTATTATACATTCATATTTAAACCACCACAGATTTATGCGCAGAACGCTTCTGCGCAGCTTCCAGTCGTTGGCAGCAGTACTGTTAAAATATCACCCATTTTGATGCAATATAAACCCCACTTCATACATTTAAAAACTGCTGCGCTCTTTTTGGTAACTAACTTTCACCATTTCCTGCCCAGTGTTGACAGTGTAGTTACAGTTGATGTGTATAGATACACATCAGTGTAGCCCCCAACATGCTCACTTGTGGAAAGACCACATCCAAGTAGGACAAGCCATTAATGGGGTTAGTTAATCATCTATGAATATTTGATATGCTGGGGCAGAAGCACACCCTGTTGTACTTTTTAATGCAGGGCCTGATGAGTTTCAAGGTTGCTGTATCACTCAAGGTACTACCAGAAGATTTTGCTTTCAAAAGGTTGTGAATGCCAACTTATCAATTGCGTTCTATGGACTTTCAGTATCTTGAGCAATCTTTATTTCTGGGTTCAAAGCATCTGTGTCACAATAAGGTCACACAGGCAGTCTCACAAATCTGTGAGATGTCTATCTACAAGCTCCAGCTGCAAACTGGCAGCATGGTAGCTCCAGAAGTCTGTAGGATTTTTTTTTTTTTTTAATTCATTCTCTGGATGTGGGAGTTACTGGCAAGGCCAGCACTTATTGCCTAATCCTAGTTGCCCTAGAGAAGGTGGTGGTAGGCCTTCTTCCTCAACCGCTGCAGACCATGTGGTGAAGGTGCTCCCACAATGCTATTAGACAGGGAGTTCCAGGATTTTGACCCAGCAACAATGAAGGAACGGCCCTGATATATGTCCAAGTCAGGATGATGTGTGACTTGGATGGGAACTTGGAGGTGATGGTGTTTCCACACTCCTGCTGCCCTTATCCTTCCAGATGGTGGAGGTCGCAAGTTTGTGAGGTGTTGCCGAAGAAGCCTTGGTTAGTTGCTGCAGTGCATCATGTAGACAGTGCACACTGCAGCCACGGTACGCCGATGGTGGAGGGAGTGGATGTTTACGACAGTGGATGGGGTGCCGATCAAGTGACATCAGAGTTTATACGCAAGTTTCACGCTACGTATTGCAAAACCAGAATATGAGGCAGAGAACACATTTGGGAGTTACATTTGGTGGTTTATTTTCCATAAACCACCCATTACTCGCACATATCCTTCAAGTATCGGGAAGGGGAGGGAACGTATATGTAAGAGATTCCAAACGCCACCTTATTCACTACAGAAATTTCTCTTCAATCACAGTAAGATGCGTACCCTAAACTTGCTGGGTTATTCTTGAGGAATCGGTGAGCATGTCTCTTTTGCAGAATAGTGCAGTCCATAAAAACATTTTTACTACACTATAATAAACTCAGGATCAATGCACACTTAACCTGTGAGTTATTGCTTTGGATCGACACGATCACTTCCCATTCACCCCAATACAAAACTCTAATGGGCACAATCACTCATAACAATCTCCGATAAATCAGACATCTGATGTAACTGGTATTCTTGGTGTAACACGTCTTCAGCACAGCAATTTTGAATATACCTTAAACTATGATGATTAAAAAGCACTGAGAAACCTTACACAGCATTTTCTTTACAAATTTACTCCATGATAAAATGCTACACGAGGCACACATTCTCTGGAACACATTTTTCGTCTGGCTCCTGAAGACATCATTACAGAGGGCCGAATGTGCAGTTATTTCATAGGCCGATTTTATATTGTTAGCGCCATTGGCAATACAAAAGTATACTTGAGGGATTCACGAAGGCCAGTGACCAGAAAGACAGTTTTTATTTTTAAAAAAGGGGTCTTCCCAAATGCATGCTTGCGTGAACCTGGCAAGTGCACTTCAGTGTTGCCACAAGCTACGCAAGACCTGCATACTAGGAACTGGCAGCACTAGTAGGACACTACAGAAATATAAAAGTGGCTATAGAAAACCAAGACAGTTGGAATTCAGTATCACTTGATTCATAATTACCAACATGCATATTGGCACTGCATTAAGTGCTTTACTATTGGTCAGTGGTAGCACTCTCGCCTCAGAGTCAGAAGGTCTTTGTTTCAAGTCCAGAGACTTGAGCACATAATCTAGGCTGGCACTACAGTGCAGCGTTGAAGGTGCTGTCTTTTGCATGAAACATTTAACCAAGGTTCCTTTCGGGTGTACATAGAAGATTCTACAGCACTATTGGAAGAGGAGCAGGGAAGTTCTCCCAGTGTTCGGGCCAACATTTATCCTTCAACCAACACCTAAAACAGATGATCTCGTCATTTATTTAATCGCTGTTTGTGGAACCTTGCTGTGTGCACATTGGCTGCCGCATTTCCTATATTACAACAGTGACTTCAAAATGGAGGGGTTTTGATATAGCAAGTGGGAGAAACGGTTTCCTCTGGCAAGTGGGTTGGCAAACGAGGCCACAGATTTTAAATATTTGGCAAAAGAACTAGAGGGGAGAATTCTTTTGCAGAGGGTGGTGGAATCAGATTCCATAGAAACTGTCAAAAGGCAACTGCATATGTCCTTGAAGAGGACTCATTTGCAGGGTTATGGGGAAAAAGCTGTGATTCGAGACTAAATTGGACAGCTCTTTCAAAGAGCCGGCACAGGCACAACGGGCTGAATGGCCGCCTTCAGTGCTGTAAGATTCAATGATTACACCTCAAAAGTACTTCAATGGCTGTAAAGTGCTTAGGGACATCCTGAGGTTGCGAAAGGCGCTATATAAAAGTGCGTCTTTCTTAATTGATTATTTTATAGTTTTTAAATTGCTCCAGCTACCAACAACCTACCTGTGAATACACATTAATTAAAATACATAGCATATTCCTGGGTATTATAACACCAGATATTAGAACAACATCATCATGTACTTATGTAGCACCTTTAACATAGTAAAACATCCCAAGGCACTTCACAGGAGAGTTAACAAAATTTGACACCAAGCCACTTAAGGAGATATTAGGGCAGATGAGAGGTAGGCTTTAAGGAGTATCTTAAAGGAGAGGAGAGGTGGAGAGAAGCGGAGAGGTTTAGGGAGGGAATTCCAGAGCTTAGGGCCTTGGCAGCTGAAAGCATGGTTGCCAATGGTGGAGCGATTAAAAATCGGGGATGCTCAAGAGGCCAGAATTGGAGGAGCGCAGATAACGCTCCCTTTAAGCTGCGCAATGTTTCAACGTTAAATTTCGCGCAGGCGCAAAACTATGAATAGGCCGCGCAGCCCCTTAAAGGGGCCGAGCACCCAAAAGAAAAATTAGGGTGAACATTGAGCGCAGATATCTGAGGGTTGTGGGGCTGGAGGAGGTGACAGAGATAGGGAGGGGAGAGGCCATGGAGGGATTTGAAAACAAGGACGAGAATTTTAAAAGCGAGGCGTTGCTTAACCAGGAGCCAATGTAGGTCAGCGAGCACAGGGGTGATGGTGAACGGGACTTGGTGAGAGTTCGGACACGGACAACAGAGTTTTGGATGATCTCAAATTTATGGAGGGTGGAAGATGGGAGGCTGGCCAGGAGTGCGTTGGAATAGTCGAGTCTAAAGGCAACTAAGGCATGGATGAGGATTTCAGCAGCAGATGAGATGAGGCATGTGCAGAATCGGGTGATGTTACTGAGGTGGAAATAGGTAGTCTTAGTGATAGCGTGGATATGTGGCTGGTAGCTCATCTCAGGGTCAAATATGACATCAAGGTTATGAACAGTCTGGTTCAGCCTCAGAGTTGCCAGGGAGTGGGATGAGTCGCTGGCTAGGACCGGAGTTTGTGGCCGGTACCGAAGACAATGGCTTCAGTCTTCCCAATATTTAGTTGGAGGAAATTTCTGCTCATCCAGTACTGGATGCAGTCTGACAATTTAGAGACAGTGGAGGGGTCAAGAGAAGTGGTGGTGAGGTAGAGCTGGGTGTCGTCAGTGTACATGTGGAAACTGACGCTGTGTTTTCAAATGATGTCGCCAAGGAGCAGCATGTAGATGGGAAATAGGAGGGCGCAAAGGATAGATCCTTGGGGACACCAGAGGCAACGGTGCGGGAGCAGAAAGAGAAACCACTGCAGGTGGTGCTCAGGCTACGACCAGATAGATAAGATTGGATCCCTGAGAGTTCAGTACAACAACGGCAACTTGTATTTATATAGCGCCTTTAACATAGTAAGATGTTCCAAGGCGCTTCACAGGAGTATTATAAGACAAAAATTTGACACCGAGCCACATAAGGAGAAATTAGGGCAGATGACTAAAAGCTTGATCAAAGAGGTAGGTTTTAAGGAGCGCCTTAAAGGAGGAAAGAGAGGTAGAGAGGCGGAGAGGTTTAGGCAGGGAATTCCAGAGCTTAGGGCCAGGCAGCTGAAGGCAGGGCCACCAATGGTTGAGCGATTATAATCAGGGATGCTCAAGAGGGCAGAATTAGAGGAGCGCAGATATCTCGGGGGGGGGGGGGGGGGGGGGGGGGCTGTAGGGGCTGGAGGAGATTAGAGATAGGGAAGGGTGATGCCTGGATGGATTTGAAAACAAGGAGGAGAATTTTAAAATCAAGACGTTGCTTAACCAGGAGCCAATGTAGGTCAGCGAGCACAGGGGTGATGGATGAACGGGACTTGGTGCAAGTTAGGACACGGACAGCTGAGTTTTGGATCACCTCAAGGTTACGTAGGGTAGAACATGGTAGGCCAGTCAGGAGTGCATTGGAATTGTCAAGTCTAGAGCTAACAAAGGCATGGATGAGGATATCGGCAGATGAGCTGAGGCATGGGCAGAGATTAGCAACGTTACAGGAGGTGGAAATAGGTTGTCTTAGTTATGCCGCAGATGTATGGTCGGAAGCTCATTTCCGGGTCAAATATGACACCAAGGTTGTGAACAGTACCACCCAGCTGGACAACGGTGGAGAGGCGTTGGAGAAGGATGGAGTGGTCAACTGTGTCAAAGGCTGCATGCAGGTCTAGAAGGACGAGTAGGGATAGTTTACCCTCATCAGTCATATAGGATGTCACTTGTGACTTTGATAAGAGCCGTTTTGGTAGTGTGGCAGGGGCGGAAACCAGATTGGAGGGATTCAAACATGGAGTTCCGGGAAAGATGGGCACGGATTTGGGAGGCGGCAGCACATTCAAGGACTGGGAGGAAAGGGAGGTTGGAGATGGGGTGGTAGTTTGCAGGGGTGGTAGTTTGCAAGGACGGAGGGGTCAAGGTTTTTTTTTTTGAGAGGGGTGATGATAGCAGATTTGAAGGAGAAGGTGACAGTACCCGAGGAGAGAACACCATTAATATCAGATAACATGGGAGCCAGGAAGCGATGCTGGGTGGTCAGCAGTTTAGTGAAAATAGGGTCGAGGGAGCAGGAGGTGGGTCTCATGGACAAGATGAGCTCGGAGACGGCATGAATACACTGCATATTCCTGGGGTATTATAACACGTTATATTTTAAAATACACTCTACATTAGTGGGTTATTATAACACTCCATATATTAAAATACACTGAACATTACTGGGGTAAATATTTAAACATCAAAAAACTTTTTTTTAGGAATATTACTTAACACACTTCTTCCTGTCCACTCCATTTCATGCAGGAGTGCTTGGAGCAGAGTTGGTTAAAAGAACCAGTCAGCCTACTGCCCTCCAGCAACTAACTGCACGAGCTGAACTAACTGAACTGCAGGAGATATGCCAGAATCACAACTTTAGACGATTGCGAGAAACGTGAGCCCAATCAGTTGGTACAGAAGGCAGAGGCCAGCAAACCAGAAAGCTAGCAACACAGCTGACTCCTGAAAAGGGTTAATCACACAGAAGCATCCATTCATTGCATCAGTTCCCCCCGCGCAAGCTCTTTGCCCTCTGTTTACCGGCTGTATTGCTCTTCGTCTGGCTGACTGATGGGCAAAGCTACTAAATATTTTTTTCCCCCCTTTTCGCTCGATGCACAGGGTCTGCACCTTGAGTGTTAGTTATGCAGCAGCTTATGTGCTCTACAGGACACTTAAATCACTCCACACAGCCCTGACACACAGTGCTTAGTTTATCTAACTGCTCTCGGAATGTATTTTGTGGTTGTTTTAAAAAAATCCCTGTGCAAATATTTGGCACATTTCCACACTCTACCTTGTGGTGGTGATGTGAGGGTGGGGGGTGGGGTGGGGAAAGAGTGAATGGTTGAA
Organism: Squalus acanthias; assembly: GCA_030390025.1. NCBI lineage: Eukaryota > Metazoa > Chordata > Chondrichthyes > Squaliformes > Squalidae > Squalus > Squalus acanthias. Next base: position 130,743,324 of record CM059427.1, read on the forward strand.
TTTTACAAAATGATAAAAACAGTTTTTACTGTCTGGCTTCTGGGCCTTTAACTGCAGATTTGAATTTTTTTAAAAGAAAACTGGTCCTGAATCGGCTGTTTGCGTCTCAGCAACAACATGGTGCTGGATGTACTAGATTCTGCAACAATAAAGCAGTAACCTCCCTGCCGATAGCTCTGAGGAGTACACAGAAACCACTGTTCAAGCCTGTGTTCAAAGAGCGGCAGGAACAGTAGCAAGCCAGCTGCTGCAACCCCACCCTGACCTTACCAAGGGGAAAAAAAATCTATCCCCTCCCCCTACAACCCAACCCCTTGCAACATCAGTACGGCATAAAAGAACACTACAAATATTTGAAGGCCTGCATCTAAAAGGTGCAGAGAAGAACCCCGGGAGAGAGAGAAAGAGAGAGAGAGAGGGAGGAACTAACCTTGCATTCCTGTCTTTACAGCTTTCTCCACAGACTAGGCCAGTCCAGGGAAGCAATGGAGAATGTGCAGTGTGTGGATCTACTCACTTTCCACACACACACATACTGCCTCAAGACAAACCAATCAGACGCAGACATTATTCAGTGCCAGCCAACCATGACAAAGCTCATTAGCTATACATCTTGCTCTTTTGGTTAAAGAGCCCGAACCACTAACAGTGGATTTTATTCAGTGGGATTTTTTTTTTTTTAAGCCATTAATTCCCATCGGGAAAAATCCGAACAAAGCGTCAGTCAGCTTCCCTTGGGAGAGGCTATGGATAAGATGTCGGGAGCAGCACAGTGGCTTTGAGATAATTCAGCTGGCCCCTCTGCCTGCCGTCTTGCAAGAATGTGCCTTAGCCGTACAGCCCACAGCACCAACAGGAATAATTACTGTAATATGCTTGTAATTACTCAACAAGGAATTTGTAGGTCACTTCTCAAGAATAGCCATCAGGTTCCTGAATATTAAAGAGAACCAGAAAACTACAGAGTTCCAGAAATTCCCAACTTTAAATCATAAATAGATCTGAAGACAAACTTAAACTGTGAAATATACTTTTGGTCCACTGTACAGCAAAACACAGTGTCCTCTTAAAACTGTTTGCATCCTGTTCTTAATATATTTCAATTTTTTTTTGGCCTCATCCAGGAGATGCCCACTCTGGGGAGTGGGGCCTCATACATCAGACTTAGCCCAAGTCACAGACAAAACTCCAAGAGTTTACATTGTCCAACCCCAGGTTAGAAAAAAAATAGGAGCAGGAGTAGGCCATTCGGCCCTTCCAGCCTGCTCCGCCATTCAATATGATCATAGAGTCAGAGTGATACAGCACAGGAAGAGGCCCTTCGGCCCATCGTGTCCGTGCCGGCCATCAAGCCCTATCTATTCTAATCCCATTTTCCAGCACTTGGTCTGTAGCCTTGTATGCTATGGCGTTTCAAGTGCTCATCTAAATGCTTCTTGAATGTTGAGGGTTCCTGCCTCTACCACCCTTTCAGGCAGTGAGTTCCAGATTCCAACCACCCTCTGGGTGAAAAAGCTTTTCCTCAAATCCCCTCACCTTGAAACTATGCCCCCTGGTATTGACCCCTCTAGTAAGGGGAAAAGTTCCGTTCTATCTACCCTATCTATGCCCCTCATAATTTTGTACACCTCAATCAGGTCCCCCTTCAGCCTTCTCTGCTAAGGAAAATAACCCCAGCCTGTCCAGTCTCTCTTCATAGCTGAAGCGCTCCAGCCCAGGTAACATTCTGGTGAATCTCCTCTGCACCCTCTCCAATGCAATCACATCCCTCCTATAGTGTGGCGACCAGAACTGCACACAGTATTCCAGCTGTGGCCTAACTAGCGTTTTGTACAGCTCCAACATAACCTCCCTACTCTTATATTCTATGCCTCGGCTAATGAAGGCAAGTATCCCATATGCCTTTTTAGCCACCTTATCTACCTGTCCTGCTGCCTTCAAGGATTTATGTACATGCACACCAAGGTCCCTCTGATCCTCTGTCCTTCCTAGGGTCCTACCATTCATTGTGTATTCCCTTGCCTTGTTAGTCCTCCCAAAATGCATCACCTCACACTTTTCAGGGTTAAATTCCATTTGCCACTGTTCTGCCCATCTGACCAACCCGTCTATATCGTCCTGTAGCCTGAGGCTTCCCTCCTCGCTATTTACCACCCCACCAATTTTTGTGTCATCTGCGAACTGGCTGATCCTCTCTCAATACCATATTCCCGCTCTCTCCCCATACCCCTTGATGCCTTTTGTGTCTAGAAATTTCTCTCTCTCCTTCTTAAATATATTCAGTGACTTGGCCTCCACAGCCTTATGGGGTAGAGAGTTCCACAAGTTCACCACCCTCTGAGTGAAGACATTTCTTCTCATCTCAGTCCTAAATGTCCTACCCCTTATCTTGAGACTGTGACCCCTCGTTCTAGAACCCCCCCAGCCAGGGGAAACATCCTCCCTGCATCCAGTCTGTCTGTCTAGCCCTGTCAGAATTTTATATGTTTCAGTGAGATCCCCTCTCATTCTTCTAAACTCTAGTGAATATTACAGGTACAGGTTAGGTACAGCACAAGTTAAATTCAGCATAAAGCTCCTTCTTTGGAACATGTCCAGGGTAAATACAATGCACTAGTTTGATACTGAACATCAGTTTTTTGTTGTCACTTTTGTATACCTCTCCTGAAGACATTGACGACCTCCATAGACAGCGGCCACTATTCCCTGCATCACCCCACTTGCCAACGCAGTAGTCACTGATTTATTGGATACAAGTATTCGGAAAGGACAAGAAGCACATTCTGTTTAACAATGGTGCAGAATCTCCAAGTGACCAGCTGAATCAGATTTCAACAGGAAGAGTGGGGAAGAAGAGTAGAGTGACCCCCTTAAAAATTTCCCAAGCCCCTTATTATCTGGAAGGGAAACCTCACTAGTGTTTTGACATTTGCCATGGGGAAATTAGGACATGGGGTAATTTTCCAATTGTTGAACAAGCACTCTTACTCCTGAGAAGTCGCATAACACCAGGTTATAGTCCAACAGCTTTATTTGTTGGACTATAACCTGGTGTTGTGCGACTTCTCACTTTTGTCCACCCCAGTCCAACACCGGCATCTCCACATCATGACTCTTACTCCTGGCAGAGATGACATATACCTACAAAAAATGCTAGCTGGAAAGCAATGGCCAGAAGACTATCTGCCCACATTTGTGTGTTCCACGATAGCACAATTCAGGAGCTTGTCGTCAATGCCTGTAGTCTCTAATCAAATCTCAGTAATTCTGAGAAGGTTGAGCATGAAACACAAAATTGTACTGAGGTCTGCAGATTTGACAACCATGGCGGAGCTGGCACTACAAGCACACACTATGTTAACAAACCTGGATCACCAAACATTGGGAGCATTCGGGGGACTGGTAGCAGATACAAGTCCTCAGGAGTAGTTACTTCAAGGGGAAGAATTAATTGTAGCCAGGGAAGATACCAACAAAGAGCAATGACTACCTTCAGGTGTTTCTAGGAGAGGGGGAATCAATACAAGACCACCACGGACCAGACAGGGGTGGAGCAATAGAAGTCAAATTTTTCACTTTCAGAAAAACGAGGGCTTGACAAACAGGATTCCATGCACGACTCTACATTAATATGTAATTAAGAGCCCGATTGGGCACATATGCATCACATTCTCTGTGAGGACAGAATTTGCATACAAAATTCCAGGCTTAATCAGCAGATCATACGCAAGTCCCAGCCCCTGCAACGACAAATTCTACAGGCACCAGAACCACTGGGGAAAGTTAAGAGATTTTTAATGCCGGTGAGTAAAATTAAATTAGGATCATCTACTAATTGAGAATTTGTCAGCAGCTTTCCTGAGATTTCATTTGTCAGCATAGGGTTACAATTGGCCCATATCATAGAATCTTACAGCACAGAAGGAGGCCATTCAGCCCATCATGCCTGTGCCAGCTCTTTGAAAGAGCGATCCAATTAGTCCCACTCCCCTACTCCTTCCCCAATTACCCTGCAAAACCTGCCCTTTCAAGTATATATCCAATTCCCTTCTGAAAGTTACCATTGAACCGGTTTCCATCACCCTTTTAGGCAGTGTATTCCAGATCGTAACAACTCACTGCGTTAAAAAACTCATCTCCCCTCTGATTCTTTTGCTAATTATCTTAAATCTGTGTCGGGTCCAACTGCCAATGGAAACAGTTTCTTCCTATCTACTCTTTCAAAACCTTTCATAATTTTGAACACCTCCATTAAATCTCCCCTCAACCATCTCTGCTCCAAGGAGAACAATTCCAGCTTCTCCAGTCTCTTCACATAACTAAAGTCCCTCATCCCTGGTATCATTCTGTAAATCTCCTCCGCACCCTCGCCAAGGCCGTGACATCCTTCCTAAAGTGTGGTAACCAGAGTTTGATACAATATTCTAGCTGAGGCCTAACCAGTGATTTATAAAGGGGAGCATAACTTTCTTGCTTTTGTACTCTACCACTATTTATAAAACCATGGATCCCGTACGCTTTACCAGCCTTATCAAATTGTCCTTCCACCTTCAAAGGTGCAATTTGATTACAGATGGCGGGTGTCATTAAAATAGGTTTCATAAAAGGAAGAAACCTAGAGATAGATCCAGTGAGCCACAGACAGCAATACCACAGAACCTCTTGGTTAGGTTTGCTCTACAACTTAGAGCATATACAACAGAAGATAGCCAGACAACTATTTGAGGAAATAACAGAAAACGCTGGAAAAACTCAGCAGGCCAGGCAGCATCCGTGGAGAGAGAAAGAGAGTTAACGTTTCAGGTCGATGACGAAAGGTCATCGACCTGAAACGTTAACTCTCTTTCTCTCTCCACGGATGCTGCCTGGCCTGCTGAGTTTTTCCAGCGTTTTCTGTTGTTATTTCAGATTTCCAGCATCCGCAGTATTTTGCTAACTATTTGAGGAATATGACTTTACCAGAGGATGTTGAACAGTTTGAATTAACTGCCAAACAGGCCTCTGGGAACATACCAGAGAAAAATAAAAGTTCTGAAACCCCAACATTAATTCACTGTGTTTTCTGACAAATCAGGACAGACAGATATGATTATATTGACATGTCGAGGCTGTTCACATTGCCATAGCCCTCATAAGGGCATTTGTAGGCCAGAAACACAATAACTGAACAAGCACGTGGCTTCTATGTTTAGCTATCGGAACTGCACTTCAGACCAGTGCAGAAGGTTCACCAACATTCATCTTCTTTGAAAGGAATCTTGTAACCATATTGACTTAGTTGTAAACCTTCGTCTAACATTCACCAATTACCCGTGCTCGCTGACCTACATTGGCTCCCAGTCCCCGAACACTTCCATTTTATAAAACTCATCCTCATGAAATCCCGCCATGGCCTTGCCCCTCCCTACAGCCCTCAACTCTGGCCTCTTGTCCACCCGCCATGGCCTTGCCCATCCCTACAGCCCTCAACTCTGGCCTCTTGTCCACCCCCCATGGCCTTGCCCCTCCCTACAGCCCTCAACTCTGGCCTCTTGTCCACCCGCCATGGCCTTGCCCCTCCCTACAGCCCTCAACTCTGGCCTCTTGTCCACCCGCCATGGCCTTGCCCATCCCTACAGCCCTCAACTCTGGCCTCTTGTCCACCCCCCATGGTGTGCCTTCAGCCGTCCAAGCACCAAACTGCAGAATACACTCCTTAAACCTCTCCTCCATCTCCACCTGTGTCTCCTCCTTTAAAACTACCCCTCACCTGATCCTAAAATTTCCTTCTACGGGTGTCCAATTTTGTCTGATAACGCTCCTGTGAAGGGCCTTGCATTAAAGGCGCTATATAAATGCAAATTGTTGTAGAGGGTCTCTTGCAAGCCCTGCCTCAACAAAGTATTGGCGGATATGCATGTTAGTGGCACATACCACTCAAAAGAATTATAACAAGTCCATTCTAAATTGTAGCTACTACACCAAAGTACATTTGAAAAGCGACTGCACCGTACAAACATTCAAGTACTACATAAAGCCAACATCTTTCAATTATGAGTGAACATTTACAAGTTTTTAACTAGGACTTCCTTTCATAATTGCACATCAGGCTTCCTTTACGTAGTTCTATTTTGCTAGCTTTATACTTAGTTACTTTGCTCCTGAAACATTTTTGTCCTCTAGGCTTATCTGAATGGGATCAACAATAGTTAAGACTGAAAGCAACTGTCGTCGCAAGTACATTCGATACCCTTGGTTAAATCCCTCACGTCAGATAAAAATTAATTCTGGTTAGACTGCTGGAAAGAAATGTTTGGCCCACAGCTAGGAGAAGCAACTTGCGAAAAAAAATTGCCTTCCATCTTCAGCATAGAATGGATGAATATAAAAGAGAGAGTCTGGAGTCCATTTTAGCATGATGTAATAGAACACATGATCAAAAATGTTGGTGCCGCAGGGCTCCGGAGTTTGCAAGTAAATGTAAGTGGTTTGAAACTGCGCCATACAAAATTAGCAACAAAGCATTAAGTTGTTTAATTACCAACATTCCATGGCACAGCTTCGAGTGTCAACGGTGAGAACTTGCCTCAAATTGATGGAGATACTTCTCTTCCCCAATTCGCCATTCCTCTCTCCTTTCCATAGAGATGAGAAGTCGCACAACACCAGGTTATAGTCCAACAGATTTATTTAATTTTACAAGCTTTCGAAGCAATTCGCTCCTTCGTCAGGTAAGTTAGCAATGAGAGAATCTCCCAGAATTCACAATTTAATTCCATAGAGATGCAAGCTCTTTCTTACCTCTCTGGAAGCTGTAACTCATGCAGAGGTACAATCCCACAAGCCCTGGTAGCCCTTTAGCACCTTTTTCACGTGGTAACCGAGACGGTGACTCAGCTACTCAACTAAGGGGTGCATCACAAATGAGTCTGACCCCATCATTGTCAGACCTCCACATACATGTACTTTCCAGCAGCGATCACTGGAGAGCTTGGGGGCTCTGGGACCAATTGCACGGCTGTGATTAGCTACATCAGCACAGACTGGACCTCAAACCCACGACATTCCAATCTGTATAGTTCAACACCACAACAGGTAATATATTACCAACCTTCCCATTCTAGTTTAACACATTAGCTGAACCCAAATTAATCCAGATTCAGAATTTCTAGCCAACAGCTCGAGTTCTTTTGCACCACTAAAGAAACTTCCAATTTGTTATTTTGTTAGCGCCACCTGTGAAGTTTAAATTTTAAATTAAAAAAAATACAACGGAACAGTTTTGGAAAAAAATAATTTTCAATTGGGAATAACAGCTTTTCTTACAGGTTGTGTGAAGGTTCAAACTCCATTCCAGGACTTCAGCGCATAATCTAGGTGGACACGCCAGTTTAGTGGGGAGGGAGTGCTGCATTGTCAAGGGGTGCCACCACCTTTCAGCTGAGACATTACAACGAGGCCTTGTTTGCCTGTTCAGTGGACGGTAAAGATCCCACGGCATCAAAGAAGAGCACAAAGTTCTCCCTCAAACAACATCACCAAAATAAGATTGATCATTCATCGCACTGGTGTTTGTGGGGCTCGGCTGACACAGAATAGCTATGCCATGGTCTACAAACAACTACTACACTTCAAAATTTGAGACGGAATAAGGTGCTATATTAATGCAAGGCTTCTCTTCAGTACAGTGTCTAACCTCACTTGTATCTTGTGTACTAGATCAATTCAAAAATAAGAAAAAAGTAAACAGACACATTTACACAGGATATTTCATTAACTTCCTTGACACCCAATAAATATCTCCACAAGACAGACAGACCAGATTGTCAGAATTGATAAAACTAATTTTAATCACTAGTAGCAGATTTTTGTTTGCACTCAACAAGATGAGGCTGGGAAATACATCACTTCTCCATTGTTTTACTCACTCCTCAGTGTCGGATGAACCACAATCCTTTCTACAAAAAGATTAGTCAAGCACGATTTACAAAAGGTAAATCGTGCTTGACTAATCGACTGGAATTTTTTGAGGATGTAACTGGGAAAATAGATAAGGGAGAACCAGTAGATGTGGTGTATTTGGACTTTCAAAAGGCTTTCGATAAGGTCCCGCATAAGAGATTAGCGTGTAAAGTTAAGGCACATGGGATTGGGGGCAAGGTATTGACTTGGATAGAGAACTGGTTGGCGGACAGAAAGCAGAGAGTAGGAATTAATGGGTCTTTTTCCGAGTGGCAAGCAGTGACTAGTGGGGTACCGCAGGGATCGGTCCTTGGACCCCAGCTATTCACAATATACATTAATGATCTAGATAAGGGAACTAAATGTAATATCTCCAAGTTTGCAGATGACACAAAGCTGGGTGGGAGTGTGTGCTGCGAGGAGGATACCAAGAAACTCCAGGATGATTTGGACAGGTTGGGTGAGTGGGCAGAAGCGTGGCAGATGCAATATAACGTGGATAAGTGCGAGGTTATCCACTTTGGTGTCAAAAACAGAAAGGCAGACTATTATCTGAATGGCAATAGATTGGGAGAAGGGGAAGTGCAACGAGACCTGGGTGTCCTTGTGCACCAGTCGCTGAAAGTAAGCATGCAGGTGCAGCAGGCGGTGAAGAAGGCAAATGGTATGTTGGCCTTCATAGCGAAAGGGTTTACGTATAGGAACAGGGATGTCCTGCTGCAGTTGTACAGGGCCTTGGTGAGACCACACCTTGAGTACTGTGTGCAGTTTTGGTCGCCTTATCTGAGGAAGGATGTTGTTGCCATGGAAGGAGTTCAGCGAAGATTCACAAGGCTGATACCTGGGATGGCAGGAATGACATATGAGAGATTGGGTCGATTGGACTTATACTCGCTGGAGTATAGAAGAATGAGAGGGGATCTCATCGAAACATATAAAATTCTGACAGGTCTGGACAAACTAGATGCAGGAAGAATGTTCCCGATGGCCGGAGAGTCCAGAACCAGGGGTCATAATCTAAGGATAACGGGTAAGCCATTTAGGACAGAAATGAGGAAGAATTTCTTCACCCAGAGAGTGGTGAACCTGTGGAATTCTCTACCACAGAAGGTAGTTGAGGCCAAGTCATTAAATATATTCAAGAATGAGTTAGATATATTTCTTAAAGCTAAAGGTATCAAGGGATATGGGGAGAAGGCAGGTACAGGGTACTGAGTTTGGATGATCAGCCATGATCTCATCGAATGGCAGAGCAGGCTCGAGGGGCCGAATGGCCTACTCCTGCTCCTATCTTCTATGCTTCTATGTTTCTTTCCCCAAACCAGAAGAGCACCTATACTACCATTTCCACTCCCCATGCTGCTCATTCTGACAGCCAGAGTGATATTGCCAAATTGCACCAAATTACAGGCAATTGTGTGTTGTGGTGTGGTTAAGACGGCCCCACACTCATTACACGTACATACAAATGTACGTATTTCAAGGCAAGAAAAGACCAAGCACGCCCACCACTGCTCACTTAACTCATTAGACGATGGCATCTTGTGCACCACCCTCCCCAATCGCTAGTAATGCTAACTCCTGGGGAGGCAAATAAAAACCTCTCGACAATTCCAGAAAGGAACTCTGGAAAATGCCCCCCCAATTCCCTAAAGCAATCAAGCAAGCTCCAGGAGACCATGGTTGCCCATGAGGAGTCACCTGACAATTAACCTACACACCCACCCAGTACATCTCAAAGCCCTTAAGAATGTAAGAGTTTACAGGATTGCAGAGGACCATTTCTATCCATTGGGTTAGTTCCAGACTTCATATCCGACTTAATCTCCCATACCATAACATACTTAATCTCACAACTTTCACTTTATCTTTCGCATTCAATAACCCAGTCAGTGATATAATGCATCAAACTTCCTCTTGAATTTTGCCCTGAGGTAGCACCCTTACAGAGAGCAGACAGAAGGAAATTTCACCATGTCAGTCTTGGCTGGATTGAAACTCAGGTGAAAGGACAGCAACTCAGTGCACAAACAGGATCTTTCATAGATGTTTTCAACTGGAAAACAGCAATTTTGAGTATTTTTTAAATTCACAAAAATAAGATGAAGCTGCTTTGTCCTGATCTTTATTTTCACAAACAAACAATTTATAATCAACAGCTATCTTTATAAGGTGAAGCAACAGCATGTAGTGCTCAGGATTTCCCAAATTTTGGCATACAGATGTCAAGTAGAGGATGGATGACTAGCTGGTTCTCAATAGAGATGGGGAAAATTAAAATCAGACAGCACATCATTACACTCTCACACGCCTGTATTTGGTCAGTTCAAGAGCAGCACTGACACAGGCCTGGAAATGAGTCACCCAGCTGCCCACGCAGGCTCTGAATGATGTGTAGCAATGAGCCCAAGTGAAGGATACTGAATAAGAGTAGCCTAGCAGTATAGACAGCAAGAGACCAGGTGAGAAACCTAGCAATGCAGGCAACAGAAGAGCTCAACTTGAAATTGGAACATCACAAATCTAGGTCCAAGGAACACTGTCCATTCTACCATTGACCACTGAATGGAGCACCAGCAAAACAAGTTTATTACATCAGGATGGTTTGAGAATACAATCTGCAGTTTATCCCATGTTAAATCCACAACGTATCCAACTGACATTTTTAGAAGGGATCTGCACTGTGGTTTAAACTCTAGCCAAGCTGGCAGTAGTTCACGAAATGCTGGAACTTGCTAACTGTCAAGTTGCAGAGCCAACACCAAGTACTTATTGAAGGTGGCAGTTTGTACAGTGACTGCCCTCTGACCCTTTCTATAAATAAATGTGGACAGTCAGGCATTGGAAGGACAGTCAGTCAGCAGAGCACTAGACCATACCAATGTGAAGAGGGGTTTCGTTGGAGAGACATAAAAGGAAGGCAAAGCTGCAAAGTGACTATGACAAATACATTGATGTTCATATACCAGGTACAACACTACATCTGGTTATTACGGGAACGTATCCAAGTAAAACAGTTTGAACAAATATACCACAAACTTGGACAGAAGTCAAGAATGGGAACCAACAATCAAGAATGGTGTCAGGGATGAAAGACTTCGGTTACGTGGAGAGACTAGAGAAACTGGGGTTGTTCTCCTTGGAGCAAAGAACGTTAAGGGGAAATCTGATAGAGGTGTTCAAAAATCATGAAGTGCTTAGATAGAGTAAATAAGGAGAAATGGTTTCCAGTGGCAGAAAGGTCAGTAACCAGAGGACACAGATTTAAGGTGATTGGCAAAAGAACCAGAGGCGACATGAGGAGAATTTTTTTTAACGCAGCGAGTGGTTACGATCTGGAATGCACTGCCTGAAAGGGTGGTGGAAGCAGATTAAATAGTAACTTTCAAAAGGGAATTGGATAAATACGTGCAGGGGGAAATTTGCAGGGCTGTGAGGAAAGAGCAGGGGAGTGAAACTAATTGGAAAGTTCTTTCAAAAAAACAGCACAGGCATGATGGGCCGAATGGCCTCCTTCTGTGCTGCGTCATTCTAAGACATCACACAGTTGCAACTATATTGGCTCAGTTAGTAACGCCATTGCCCGGTTGGTCAGAAGATTGTGGGATTGAACCCTATCCAAGGGTTTAAGTGTACAATCTAGGCTGGTACTCCAATGCAGGACTGAGAAACAACTGCACTGTTAGAGGGACTATCCTTTTGTTTCATGTCGCATCGAAGGTCCAGTTTGTCTGTTAAAGGAAACATTAAAGCCATAGTGGGAAGCTGGTAGGGTAGGTATTTTGCAAGATTGAGATGCCAGGGACAAAAGATCTAGGCCTGTTTCAAAGCATTTTTTTGAGATACAGCACAAAAGGAGGCCATTTGACGCATCGAACCTGTACCGGCTCTTTGGTAGAGCTATCCAATTAATCCCACTCCCCTGTAAAAGTTCCTCCCTGCAAGTATTTATCCAATTCTCATTTGAATGTTACTATTGAATCTGCTTCCACCACCCTTTCAGGCAGTGCATTCCAGATCACAACAACTCGCTGTGTAAAAAAATTCTCATGTCACCTCTGTTTTTTGCCAATCACCTTAAATCGGTGTCCTCTGGTTACCGATCCTTCTGCCACTGGAAACAAACAGTTTCTCCTTATTTACTCCATCAAAACCATTCATGATTTTGAACACCTATCAAGCCTCCTTTTAACCTTCTCTGCTCCAAGCAGCACAACCCCTGCTTCTCCAATCTCTCCCTCATCCCTGGTACCATTCTAGTAAAATGGCATGTGAAAGAGGGGTGTCAACTCTGGTTGGACATATTCCTGTAGGTTTCAACACATGACCTCTTGCCCCACGCCCCTGCCATTGGTCACCCCCCAACATCCATCCTCACAGGGCATCCCAAGAAAAAGCCTCAAGTGAGAGGGGATCACGTGATATTAAGTTTGTGACAGGAACAGGAACCAACTTTCATTTTAACAATGAACTTTTCACGTTAGGGTCATCAACCCTTCAGGATTGTCCTGGAATCTCCATAAATTAAAGATTAATCTCCAGGGCAATTTTTTCTTCCTGGCTGCTGCAAGAGGCTTTACAAAACAGTTTTTTACCCCCATTTTCTTTGAACACTTTTGTTTATGGGTTATAAAAAATATTGGAATGGGCAAAAAAGGCCGTTATACAAATCAAGTAATGAAGTCTGTTCACTTTCCAATTGGCACAGGAATGCGGTGCCCTGTGAGGATGGATGCGGGGTGCCCAATGCAGGGGCATGGGGTGGGAGATCATGTGATGGATGTGGGGTGGGAGGTCATGTGATGGATGTGGGGTGGGAGGTCATGTGATGAAACCGCCAGGAATACGTCCAACCAAAGTTAGCAACCATATTTCTGAAGCCGTTTTATTCAGAGTACTCTGCTGACGCAAAGCACGACACTACACTCAACTGTACTCCGCCCAAGTGAAGTACAGCGGTACATTCACAAGATCAGTTTAGATGAAGAAAGTTCTTTGGCTCATTTGATCTCATATTTCCAAAATATCAATTCTGCATTCTCCCCATTACAACATCGAATTGTTTCATAAATTGAGTTGAGTGCCTTAGCCACCACCACCCCTTCTGACAGCCCATTCCAGCTGTTGATCATCCTTGGTGTAAAGAAATACTTCTGACACCTGTCCTAAATTTGCCCTTCATAATCTTGAATTTTTGCCCTCCCCAATCCTACAAATGTGAAATGCAGGATAATATGCAATTTTGATCTCATTTAGGATCCGAGAGAAAGAAAACAAACATGACTTTTGATGCTTTGACAGGCTTAATTTTTTCTTTAAAAAAAAAAACTTGAACATCTGAAATGTACAAGGATGAGAGAATGCTGACCTTCCATTCTCTGTGCTGGTGCTCAGTGCCCTCCCTGCCTTTGGTTAAGGAAGTGTCAGGCCACATAGTTAATCTTAAATATTGGGTCTCTGAGGGCAATGACCAATGATGCAATCGTGCACTCACTCGGTGACAACTAGTTAACTTTGCTGCAGAGAGATATAAAGGGAAGTTCACAGCATTGCAAATATTTCCCCATTCAGTATTTTTCCCCCATTTCATTTTTTTAAAAACTAGGTCAACACTTTTTGTTAAGCTATGACAGTGGTATCTGCTTGAAGATGTTAAAAATTGCCCAAGTATTTCCTATTCACAAAAAGCAAGACAAATATAACCCAACATATTACCATCTCCTTCCAATCATCAGTAAAGTGATGGGAGGAGTTATCAATAGTGCCATCGAGCAACACCTATTCACCAATAACCTGCTCGCCAAAACGCCGTTTGAGCTCCACCAAACCCACTTGGCTCCGAGACCTCATTACAGCCTTCACCCAGACAAGTACAGGCATAGGTGAGAGCAACTGCCTTTGACATCAAGGCAGCATTCAACAGAGTATGGCACCAAGGACATCTAACAAAACTGAGGTCAATGGGGGTCAAGGAAAACTTTCCAGTGGCTGGAGTCCTTGTTGACACAGGACGATGATTATGGTTGTCAAGAGGCCATATGTTGCAACCCCAGGCCTTCGCTGCAGGAGTTCCTCAGGGCAGCATCCTGGACCCAACCAGCTTCAGCTGCTTTATCAATGACCTTCCAGTCATAAGATCATGAATGGAGCGGTGTGGTAACAATTCTAGTGTTCAACTCCATTGACAACTCCTTCAATGCCAGCCTACAGCAGGACCCGAATAATATTTAGGCTTGTGCCGACAAGTGGCAGATAACATTCACCTCACCTAAAAAGCGTCAGCCTTGGTTTAGTGGTAGCACTCTCGCCTCTGAGCGAGAAGGTAGCAGGTGCAAGCTCTACTCCAGAGACTTGAGCACACAATGTAGGCTGACACTCCAGTGCAGTACTGAGCAAGTGATGCACTGGTCAGATTTGCCTTCTTTCAGATGACACACTAAACAGAGATTCCATCTGCCTGCTCAGGTGGATGTAAAAGATCTCACAACCCTATGGAAAGAGGAACATGGAAGTTCTCCTAGTTTCCTGGTCAATATTTATCCCTCAATCAACGCCACTAAGACAAGCCATTAATGTCATTGCTGTTTGTGGGACCTTGCTGTGCACAAATTCGTCTACTGTTTTCCTACATTACAACACTTCCAAAGTACTGCATTAAATGAAGCATTGAGGACACGAAAGCTGCTATATAAATGCAAGTTTGTTCTTTCTTTTCTTTCAGCCAATGACCATCTCCAACTAGAGAAGGCCCAAATACCTCCTTGACCTTCAATGATACCATCATGGAGTCCCTCACTATTAACATCTTGGGTGTCACCCAGAAGCTTAACTGGACCACGCATATCAACAACATGGCTACTGCGATGAACAGCTTACCTCCTGTCCCCTCAAATCCTTTCCACCATTTAATAGTCTCAAGTCAGCCACAACTACATTTAAACTCAACACCATTAAGTACAGAGCAGTTCACTTGAATGTCACCCCTGCCACTGAACACAACAGCCATTCCCTCCACCACACTGCGGCAGTAGTACGTGCTATCTAGCATTATCCGGCCCAGAATTATCTAGTTTTGGTTACCTATGGGGGTGGTAGAGGAATTTCCCAGGTTCTTTTCTCCCAAATTGGCCTGGGTTTTTAAACTATGGTTTTGCGCCTCTCCCAGGAAATCACACGGTTTCACGTGTGGTGGGGAGTGTATGTATAGCGATGCACAAGACATCACAATTGTGTGGGACACACTGGATGGACCAGAGGGTCTTTTCCGGTCTGACATTGTTCGTATGTTCTATCCACTCACATGGATACAGCACAGTCAACAATCTATCCACTCCCACCCATACAGCACCATCCCAGTCTATCTACTTCCACTGATACAGCACTGGCACCCTCAGTTTAGCGGTCAGCCGTGGCTCAGTGGTAGCACACTCGAGTCAGAAGGTCATGGGTTCAAGCCCCACTTCAGAGGCTTGAGCACATACTCCAGGTTGTCACTGCAGTACGGAGAATGTTGCCCTGTCGGAAGTATCGCCTATCAGAGGCGACGTTAAACTGCCTTCTTCACTGAATGCAAAAGGTCCCATAATGCCAATATTTATCCCTCAACTAGCATCATCATTAAACCATATTATCTCATACTGTATCTCATGGTTGTTTGTGGGAACTTACTGTGTGCAAATTAGCTGCTCCATGTCCCTACATTACAACATTGACTACACTTCAAATGAACTTCATTGGCAATAAAGTGCTTTGGAATGTCTGATGTCATGAAAGGCATTACATCAATGAGAGTCCTCTGCTTTTTCTTTTACCCACTACCAACTGAGAGAGTGAGTGGCTGTTTGAGAAGCAGTTTCTTTTGTTATTTGTCTTCATTCCCATGTCTAGGTATTGCTGTACTACACTTGTAAAAATCTAATTTGGGGACTCAACTATCTGCTGATTACTATTATTTCCTCTAATCTGGCCAAAATGAAGATTCCATCGTACTAACTGGCAGCAAAGCTCAGGGTATTTTGCATACACATGTTTTAATAGAGAAGTGCTTTCATTATATGGCTAGAAACTGATTTGTAGTTGACCAGCAATTTTTGTATGTATTTCAGACCATTTAAAACAAAAACAAAAATTACAAATTGGTTTCACCTCCAAACTCGTAACACTTCAACAGTAGCAATCCAGAATAAGAGAAATGCTGCGGTCAGTCAATGCAATGCGCTACTCTGCAGTCAAAGCGAGACTTCGAGTGGTTCACTGACTCATACCCGTATGCATGGCAAGTATAAGTGCCCCTCGCTAGAAAACACAACAGTTATACAATACATTCAGAATAATTGAAACACCACCCTGCTTACAATGATGAGCATCGCACTCAATATATTAGTGGTGTACATTTGAGTTCAATAAGGATGTATTTCTGGATTTTTTAATTTTTTTTATTTAGCAGAAAGCAGTGATGAGTATTATTCTACATCTAATAGATGGGTTTCCAGAGCAGGAGAAGATGGATACGATAAGATGTGGCTGAGAGCAGTCAAAAAGGGCAGACTTGTTGAGCCAGAAGGCCCAAAATCTGTTGCTAAAAATGTTCTTTTTGCAGGGTACCACTTACATAACGCAGAATTCTGAACGTGACCAATCCCTCTGGATAACCCACAACCCTAACCAAGACATAATCTAACCCTGGACACCAAGTACTTGACATTTACAACACTTTGGGAGTTCACCCGCACCCCCCCCCCCCCCCCCCCCACCCACCTTTAAGGATTGAGGTTTTATCATCCATCTCAAGCAGCGGACACAGCATTCTTGCAGTTGATATCGTGTTGGTTCAACCCATGAAAAATATGCACAGATCAAAATTGATTGAGAGATTTCAAATTTGACTGCCCTGTTAATTTTAAACCCAGCTATGATTAGCTGAAAAGCTAGGACCAGGCTTAAGGAATTCACAAGTACAATTACTTCTGCATTTTAAATGCACAACAATAAATGCGTTGGAGACGATGACACGACCAGAAAGAATATGTCCATCAGATTGCGTAACTGTGCAATTGGGAGGTGACATTTTACCACTATCACAACGTGCCTGTGGAAAAGGAAGCAAGGATACTAGATATGGAACAGCTGGTCACGAGTCAATGTTCCACCCATTCCATTACACGCTTGTGCTTCAGTTCACCACCCTGGCCTCTGAGGCACTGGGACTACCTTCAATCCAAATGTTACACATTTTTCAGGGACACATGTCATCACTAGACAAGCTTTGGGGACCCAGTCTTCAGTGACATCACAAGGTGGGGCAACATGTCCCATCACAACTTTGACTCCCGCACATCAGCCAACAGTGCAGGCAAAAATTAATGTGTGACTGTTGCTGGCGGTGTTACTAATTTTCCCCACCAGGTGTTGCCACCACTTCCCCACAGAGCGAGTAAAAATATATGAGCTAAACTCACCACTCTAATTCAGGGCAAACTATGAACAGTCCACCCACCCCAAGCTACAGACACTTCCGCCTGTAACCCTGGAATTCTTAAACTACCTGTCTTTTTTATGTAAAAAAAAAGTGTGGGGCATCAGTGCTCAAGACTAGACACAGTTTTCCAATTGCTGCACAAAGTGTCATCAACAGGTAACCCCAGTCAGGTATGGGCATCTATCAGCTGCAGAGTTAGATTCCCTCTACATGGCCCACAATAATTCCAACTTCAACAGAATCCTGTCCTCTCCACTGCACCAGTATGACATTTCCATTTCCCACATTGCTAAACATCACAATCCCACTGAACGAGACTGCAAAGTGCTGTGGACCTGCACCTCTCTGGATTGTCGAGACTGCTCAAAAGTAATTTCACTTTGGAGCCTTACAATGAGGAGATTTTCAATCTGTCAGTCTGGATTGGATATGAATCCATGCCCCAAGGATACAAGGACAGTGTGCTACCCGCTGCATCACTAAGCTTCCTCGCACCCTTTTTGCTTACATTTGTTAATTCCCAGAATACGAAGTCAATGGCGTGGTAGCTGGATTTCAAGAAACCAGCTTGTGAACTTTTTCCTGTGACAATATGCTGATGTGTAGAACATGGATGGTCTAAACACAAACATCTCCTAGAAAGACGAGACGAGATATGAAAAATCTGAAATGGACAGGCCTGTTGCAGGTGGGACCTAGTTAACAGGCAAATCTCCGCTTATACCCATGATAAAGGATCAACAAAGAAACTATTCAGTACATGTAATCTCATCAAACCATGCATATAAAGTAACTGAAAGCAAACCCTGAAGTGAAATCTGCAATACAAAGGATTAAAAAAAAATCTCGTCAACTGCAGATTAGTTGTCAATAAACTTGTTGCAATGATGTCATTCATTAATCCTATGATTTGAACATCATGTGCCGCACCCTGTCAGACAACACTGGTACCTACAGATGCTGCTGCTAACTTCCTTGATGGCTCAGCAGGTTTATCCAAGGGTGACTAAGTCACACAGGCCAGGAAAGTCCCAGGTTGCATCCCTGGTCTGTGTCGAGTTAGCGCTAAGCTGGGGCATGGCAAGGATGCTTCAACTGGTGTTAGCACCCCTGGGTTAGAGAAGGAAATGGCCAGAGCTCCAAACCTGATCGCTACCGAGCAATCCTCGCTAGAAATGCACAAATGTGGACGTTTGAGCAAGACAGTGAGAGAATCAGGTTCAGCTGTGACGCAACACCTTCCTCTACACACACACACATATATACACACACACACACACATATATACACACATACACACACATATACACACACACACACATATACACACACACACACACATATATACACACACACACACACACACACACACACACACACACACACACACACACATATACACACACACACACACACACACACACACACAGTCAAATAGCCGGGCGACACGATCAAGGCTTAATTCAATAATGACTACTTGGCCAAGGTATTAGAGGGTAGCCAGCAATCGGGAACAATACCCCAGCAGGAGTCAGTATCGGCAGATGAGGAGTGGCGTAAATTGGCGAGGAAAAACAATGGTGCTGTTGGCACAAACACCACACATGGCTTATGAAGCACATTAGGTCAGATACACTTCAACTGCTGTGTAATAATCCGGCTACTGTCTATTGGTTGGTGAAAAAGCATTTTATACAAATGGAGGCAAAGCTTACCCATACTACTAAGGAGAAAGGAAACCATTCTATAATCACGAAGTCACAGAGCAGTATTACTGAGTATAGAGGACCCTCAGTATGAGCTGAAGGATCAATCCTTCCTCGCAAACAGTGGACAACCATCAACCGCCTTAGAACCGATCATAGTAGATGCTGCCACCTTCTCCATAGATGGAAGATTAAAGCATCCCCATCATGTGACTTCGGAGCTCCTAATCAGATCCTGGAGCACATCATCGAACACTGCCCTGAAGAAATTTTCATACAGCATACAAGATATCCATGCCGTTACACTGGAAGCTTTGGCCTGGATATCAATATTCAATTTGTTTTTTGCTGCTACCATACGAAAGAAGCGACTGAGGAGTATGGGTGAGCTTCACCTCCCTTACCGTGATTTTGACTGAGTTTCCTTGCAGACGTAGCAGAAGAGATAAACTGATAAAGTAAACTATAGAAACAAAAGAAAGAAATACTAGGGAGTGGGAAATAGTGAGTAACTTCATGTGCTGGACAGTGGCTCCTAACATTACGCTTCACCAAACCCGCCATACAATCCAAAACTGGACAAACTCCTCCTCCCCTTCCATATACAAGCAGCGCACAATATTACAAACAAAATACCAGAGGGCAACTAATAAGACTAATCTAATGTGAGGATTTAAACTAGGGCTGTATTCGCTAGAGAAGAGAACATTAAGGGGAATCGAATAAAAGTATTAAAAGTTTTGAAAGCATTTGAGAGGGTGAAAGAGTGAAAGATTATTTCCACTGGTTGGTGAACCAGGAACAAGAGGGCATAAATTTGGGATTAGTACTGAACACTTAGAAGGGCGAGGTTAGATTTTTTTTCTCTCTATGTAAAGGATTTAGAATATGGAATAAATTACCTTAAGTGGCTATTGGAGCAGGATCTATCAAGATATTCAAGAGGGATTTAGACAATCACTTGAAAAGGAAAATATTAAAGAATACATAGAAAGAGAAGGGTTGATAGCTGAAGTGGAGCAACCAATGACTCGTACGTGAAGTGGCCAAATGGCCGCCTCCTGGTCGAAATTTATATTCTACAAAATGACAGGCAGTAACTATTAATAGATTTTTTTTTTCAAACTTTCAAAATTTGCAGCTTTCTTTTTAGTTCTTGAATAAATTTATTAATGTTTAACCGCTCCCAGTGATTCATTATTCGCCATTTAAAACAGACACTTTAACCTATGGCTGCAACAGTGAAGAATCTGAGGGACCACATACAGATCCAGTTAATGAGAGCACTCAACAGGGTATTGCTCCAAGTGTCAAACCACAGGTAGCCCCATCTGGTATTCATTGACTTGGGTCAACGACACAAGTGTTACTGCTTGAAAGAGCACGCGCTGTCTCAAAATTGTCATCTTCTGTTATTTTTGCTTCTGGTAGATACAAATTCCAAGCACATTATTGGGAAGAACTAACGTTTCCCAATATGGAGTAGTATCAAAACATTTTTTTTGAAGGAATACTGCAGGAGGCACCCTCAAAAGTTGTGATCCTTCCCTCATTTAGTACAAGATACAATTAGAAAAATCATACTAGACAATTTCCCTCACAAAAAAAAACTACAAATTATATTCCATGCCCTTCCTTTTACTCAGATGTTGCTTTAACACTGATTGCTGTTAAAATTACCCTGAAACCCTTCTGGCCTTCTCTCACTGAACCACGTAGGCAATCTTTCCTCCAACTCGGGAAAGGATGTCGACTCTGCACACTCAGCCTTTTTGGTGGATGCTCTGCAGCGATTTTTTTTTGCAGTATCAAAGCCATAGATTTGCATTATTTACCTGGAACTGAAGCTCAGAGGCTCTATTGCCACATGCATTGACACACTAGACATTCCTAAACTTCGCCGCTGTACTGCAGCATTTGCAAAAGATGCGTGGTTCGATTATTTAACAGTTTTCAACAGTCAGAAAATTTGGGGTGCGGGCAAGAGAGTGTATTAGACAAATAAGAATTTTCCAAAAATTCATGGGCCTTAGTGGGGGGGATTCCCACACGAAAAAAATTATACTCAAAAGATTAATATTTAAATCCCAACATTTCCATGAGCACTGGGCATTTGGGACACCTGATCTATCTCTCTTTGATTTTAGAAGGGGGTGGCGCTTCAAAACAATGCATGATGACATGGGAGCCTTCAATGCTGAGTTCAGCCCTTCTTCGAAATCATCGTGCCGAATCTCAATGACATTTTATAACAGCACCCGTCACGGTGACCCAGTAGGCAGTACTTTGAACACTTTTTTACCTCAGACCTGTGTACGTCATTGATTCCCTGCACAGCAAGTTCCAGAACCTATGCACGGTAGCCAAGTACAAGGTAAGCACCAAAAGACGTGAAGCAGTAAGTTGCCAGCCCTCACAGAATGAGACCAAAACAAAATTCAGAGGAGGAGATGTGAAATAAGCTAGTAAATAATCATGTGCAATATGACCAAGTATATTCTACTTCAAAACATATAATACAACACAGAGGCACAACTTCACGAGATGTCCTTTTCAACTTTAACCTCTTACCTTCGCAAATGCGATCGAGACGTGCTCGCTTTACTTTGTGTTTGTCCATGACGGGCACGGACATGAGGGCTACAGGTCAGAGGTCGGCACGACGATGACTGAAGGTGGATTAGTTTTTATCCACACCAAAAACCGGAGACACCAGACATCAAAATTCACAGGTTTCAATATTCCCAAAAGCTCCCGTTAGCCTGTTTTTTCAAAAAAAAGATAAATTTAAATAATCTCCTGTAAGGTGTAGGTAGGATTTCCCCTCCCAACACCCCCCCCCCCCCCAATTATTTCCCACATGTGGTTCAGTCAAAAAGCATTTTCAGAACTGCAGATGGCAAGTTAGTGTATACAGATGACAATTCCCCATCGCCATGCTGCACCACTCATTCATCCTGTACCAATCAACCCATGTTCATCAGACTCCCACACAAGTGACATTTGAATGTTAATGTAATGTTCCTGTCTATTTACACAGTGTAATTACACAAGTACAACCCATAGCTCCCCGGTTACCTTCCTGTACACACACTACAATTTGAGGTAGTGCCAAGTTGCACGGCCAAGCCACATTGCTGTAATTCTGAAACAATTCAGAGGACACGCCCTTCTGGCCGGCCTCCCATCTTCCAACCTCCATAAACTTGAGCTCATCCAAAACTCTACTGCCCGTATCCTAACTCACACCAAGTCCAGTTCATCCATCACTCCTGTGCTCGCTGACCTACATTGGCTCCCCAGTCCAGCAACGCCTCGATTTTAAAATTCCCATCCTCATGTTCAAATCCCTCCATGGCCTCGCTGCTCCCAATCTCTAACCTCCTCCAGCCCTGCAACCATCCGAGATCGCTGCACTCCTCCAATTCCGGCCTTGTGCATACCCGATTTAAATCACCCCACCATTACCGGCCGTGCCTTTGGTTGTATAGGCCCTAAGCTCTGGAATTTTCTCCCTAAACCTCTCCACCTCCTTTAAGACGCTCCTTGAAACCAACCTCTGTCCTAATATTTCATGTGGATCGGTGTCAAATTTTGTCCGATAACGGTCCTGTGAAGCATCTTGGGACGTTTTACTACACTATATAAATGAAAGTTGTTGTTACATAAAGCACAGAAGTAAAGCTTGAGCGGTTTAATACTGTCATTTGAATCCAGACACTAAGTCACTGCCTCACAATGACTTCCATGAATTCCTTTTGATTTCTGTAATATACACTATGGAGTTGGCAGCACAGTGTGTTTGACAGTGGACAGATGACCAGGAAACTCCCCGGATTTGATGCATAACACGCACAAGTGAAGGATTAACGACCTTGATGTGATCGCAGCAAATCAGAGTGATAATCTGCAGTTCATTGCAAACTTCAGCCGGTAGGTAGCACTTCCTGTTGAACTATTTGAATATAGCAACTGACCTACAGTTCAAACGTGCATTTCCTCAGTAGGAAACCTCAGAAAGCAAAGGCTCCACCAGAATCTTTGACTTGTCTGGGCCTGGATAAGACACCACCCAGGTCTGTGCACATTTTTTTCCCTCAATAATTTCATCCCTTCTCCTTCCAAAGCTGTCAATTGGGTTACAGTTTCACCATCTGGTACCACGCTCTAGTGGCTGTTCTTCATGTGTGGACCTCAACAGTGAGCTCTGCGAGCTATTCAATTGTGGAGGACGTCACAGCTGCACCCTATCCTCTCCCGACATCCACACATGCCTTTCTAGGAAAGGTTGCCAGGTAGCCATCAGAAGCAGGGACTCTGGCTGATTTCCCTTCTCCGACCCTGGGACCGATGGTAATATACCTACCGCTGCTCTGGCAGAGGTTGACTAACACAGCACAGACTGGGAATTGAACCCGGAGGCTTCCTGATCTGATTGGCTCAAAAATGATCCCTTTACCCCCAAGCCATCAGGGAATTAAATCCGGAGAAGTGTGAGGTAATGTATTTGGGGAGGGCTAACAAGGCAAGGGAATACAAAATAAATGGTAGGATACTGAGAAGTGCAGAGGAACAGAGAGACCTTGGAGTGCATGTCCACAGATCCCTGAAGGTACCAGGACAAGTAGATAAGGTGGTTAAGAAGGCATATGGGATATATTCTATGCCTTGGCTAATAAAGGAAAGTAAGAGCAGAGAGGTTATGCTGAACTGTATAAAACACTAGTTAGGCCACAGCTAGAGTACTGTGTACAGTTCTGGTCACCACATTACAGGAAAGATGCGATTGCACTAGAGAGGGTACAGAGGAGATTTTCGAGGATGTTGCCAAGACTGGAGAATTTTAGCTATGAGGAAACACAAGAACATAAGAAATAGGAGCAGGCCATTCGGCCCCTTGAGCCTGCTCCGCCATTCAATAAGATCATGGCTGATCTTCTACCTCAACTCCACTTTCCTCCACTATCCCCATATCCCTTGATTCCCTTAATATCCAAAAATCTACTGATCTCAGTCTTGAATATCCTCAATGACTGAGCCTCCACAGCCCTCTGGGGTAGAGAATTCCAAAGATTCACCACCCTCTGAGTGAAGAAATTTCTCATCTCAGTCCTAAATGGCTGACCCCTTATTGAGACTGTGACTCATCGTTCTAGACTCCCCAGCCAGGGGAAACATGCTCCCTGCATCTACCCTGTCAAGCCCTGTAAGAATTTCATATGTTTCAATGAGATCACCTCTCATTCTTCTAAACTCCAGAGAATATAGGCCTAGTCTACTCAATCTCTCCTCATAGAACAATCCCACCATCCCAGGAATCAGTCTGGTGAACCTTCGTTGCACTCCCTCTATGGCAAGTATATCCTTCCTTAGGTAAAGAGACCAAAACTGTACGCAATACTCCAGGTGTGGTCTCACCAGGGCCCTATATAATTGTAGTAAGACTTCTTTACTCTTATACTCTAATCCTCTTGTAATAAAGGCCAACATACCATTTGCTTTCCTAATTGCTTGCTGTACCTGCATGTTAACTTTCAGTGATTCGTGTACAAGGACACCCAGGTCCCTCTGAACACCAACATTTCCCAATCACTCACCATTTAAAAAATACTCTGATTTTCTATTTTTCCTACCAAAGTGGATAACTTCACATTTCTCCACATTATATTCCATTTGCCATGTTCTTGCCCACTCACTTAGTCTGCCTATATCCCCTTGAAGCCTCTTTGCATCCTCCTCACAACTTACATTCCCACCTAGCTTTGTATCATCAGCGCACTTGGATATATTACATTTGGTCACCTCATCCAAATCATTGATATAGACTGTGAATAGCTGAGGCCCAAGCACTGATCCTTGCGGTACCCTAGTTAAAGCCTGCCAACCTGAAAATGACCCATTTATTCCTACTCTGTTTTCTGTCCAATCCTCAATCCATGCTAGTATATTACCCCCAATCCCATGATCCCTAATTTTGTTTAATAACCTCTTGTGTGGCACCTTATCAAATGCCTTCTGAAAATCCAAATACACCACATCCACTTATTTCCTCTTATCTATTCTGCTAGTTACAACCTCAAAAAACTCTAACAGATTTGTCAAACATGATTTCCCTTTCATAAATCCATGTTGACTCTGCCCAATCCTATTATTTTTTTAAGTGCCCTGTTATCACGTCCTTAACAACAGATTCTAGCATTTTCCCAACTACTGATGTCAGGCTAACTGGTCTGTAGTTCCCCGTTTTCTCTCTTCCTCCTTTTTTAAATAGTGGGGTTACATTTGCTACCTTCTAATCCACGGGAACCGTTCAAGAATCTATGGAATTTTGGAAGAGGACAACCAATGCATCCACTATCTCTTTCGCCACCTCTTTTTAAAACCCTAGGATGTAGGCCATCTGGTCCATGGAAATTTATCGGCTTTCAGTCCCATTAATTTCTCCAGTACTATTTTTTTTTTACTAATACTAATTTCTTTCAGTTCCTCATTCTCGCTAGACCCTTGGTTCCCCACTATTTCCGGGAAGTTTTCTGCGACAAACACAAAGTATTTGTTTAATTTTTCTGCCATTTCCTTATTCCCCATGATAAATTCTCCTGTCTCAGCCTGCAAGGGACCCACATTTACTTTCGCTAATCTTTTGCTTTTTACATACCGATAGAAGCTTTTACAGTCTGTTTTTATGTCTCTTGCTAGTTTACTCATATTCTATTTTCCCTTTATCACTTTCTTGGTCCTACTTTGCTGAATTCTAAAATCCTCAGGCTTATTACTCTTTTTGGCAACATTATAAGCCTCTTCCTTTAATCTAATACTAGCTTTAATTTCTCGTTAGCCACAGTTGGACCATTTATCCCGTGGTTTTTATTCCTTAAGGCACGACAACTGGCCCCGTTTTCACAATGGCTCATCGTGTAACCACAAAGTGCAGCACAAAGCCAAAACAGACCAGGAAGGTCCTACGTTTGGGCAACTGGCTGCAGTGAAGTAACTTATCGCAGTCAGGGCAGCAGTGGACTCCAAACAAGGGTCATCATCTCAAGTAGAGAGAAAAGTCACATGATAAAATAAGGCAGGTCCCAGGTTCAATTCCCAGTCTGTGCAGAGGTAGCTGATCACACCCAGGATGGCAATAGGGAGTTTCAGGGTCCCTCCCTGTGCTAGGATATATATATATAAAAAAAAAAAAATATATATATATATAAACAGCCAGAGACCCCACTCCGTTCACTATCCAGTGATTCCCACTGAAAAACGTGAAATGTGTGGATGTTGGGTGAATATTATGGTTAAACTGCCTGCAAACACACCATCCTGGTTCACACACGAATGGCCACTGGGTGAGTTACTGGATGGGGCTCGTGTCATGGTACTGAACCCCAGGAGAAGCCAAATCCAAAAGGAGTGGGGAGAAGTGCAGAGGTTAGACTTTCTCCCCCTTCTTTTAGTTTCTTCCCCTCCCCAACCCAGCCAACCGTGAAAGACAAGCTCACTGACCCACTCACCGACCTCTGGCAGTACTGTTCCAGAGCTGGCTGCAAAAGCAACTTACACCCCCATAGGCTCTCTTTCCTGCTGTCCCCAATAAGCAAAGCACCAAGGGTCTGCTCAAAACCTGCCCCGAGCAATACAAATGTGTAGGGAATATGTGAAGCCGTGTGCCGCCAATTGTATGAAGCAGCACAAGAGCCACAGATGCCTCAAAGGATCTGGCAGGTAAAACAATGTTAGGAAATCAAGTGAAATGTGTGGGCTCTTGATTTTTGTAGGGGTGAGGGCAGGTTGGAGAAAGAGAAGCAGAAACAAACAGTGACAGCTAGCATCAAACTCAGAAGATCTCTACACCAGTTGAGGTACTGGGAAATGCTGAACTAAGAAAAGGCAATGGAGGATGATGGTGCGGTTGACTGTCAAAGGCTGCAGAGAGATCGAGAGGGAAATGTGCTGGTGACTTTTTTTTTTCTATTGGGCCTCTGGTAACACAGCTGAGAACGCAGAGCTCTATCTCCAAGGGGCAGGCACCTGACGTCTGCTCAACACCAGATTTCAGTAGTGCAGCTTAGCTCTACATGGGGGCAGAGGAAGCATAGGGTAATCATGACTGGTCTGTGTCTGAAATAATCCCAGCTGTGCAAGCAGGGCAGAGGCATTTCACCTGTGTTGTATTATTTCACAGGGTGAACGATCAGTTCGACACCAACAGCTGAAATGGAAGCGCCCTATGGCAGTCTTTCAAATCGTTCAGAAGAGCATATGCAACTTGTAACCGAGGGTGCAAAAGATTGTGGCTGTAGTAGCTTGTATGCTTCTGCTTAGTCTACCACAATCAAGTGCAAATCAAATGCAGTCAACGGTCACTTTGCTGATCTGTGAAATTACCAACAGCGTGCAAAAAATAAAGTACAAGCAACAGGTCCCTACCCTGAATGCACAATTGGGATTATTTCAGACACAGACCAGTCATGATTGCCCTATGCTTCCCCCACCCCCATGTAGAGCTAAGCTGCACTGCTGAAATCAGGTGTTGAACAGATGTCAGGTGCCTGCCCCTTGGAGATGGAGCTCTGGGTTGTTCTTCTGCACCTCACAGCAGTGTTACCAGAGGCCCAATAGAAAAAAAAGTCACCAGCACATTTTCCCTCCTCGACCTCTCTGCAGCCTTTGACAGTCGACCACACCATCCTCCTCCATTGTCCAGCTCAGAGGGACTGCCCTAGCTTGGTTCCACTCTTATCTCTCCAATCGTAGCCAGTATATCCCTAGATATGGTCTCTCTTCCTCCGCCGTTACCTCCAGAGTCCCCCCGAGGATCTATTCTTGGCCCCCTCCTCTACCTCACCTGCATGCTGCTCATTGGCAACATCATCCAAAGACATGGGGTCAACTCCCACATGTACACCGACATCCAGCTCTACCTCTCCACCACCTTTCTCACCCCTCCACTGCCACTATGTTGTTAAACTGCTTGTCCAACATCCAGTCTTGGATCAACTACAATTTCCTCCAATTAAATATTTGGAAAAAATGAATCCATCATCTTCGGCCCCCACCACAAACTCCGTAACATTCCACCGATTCCATCCCCTGCCCCAGCCTCTGTCACAGGTTGAACCAGACAATTCGCAACCTTGGTGTCATGTTTGAACCAAAGTTATGCTACCAAAACAATATCCTCACCATCACAAAGACTGCCTACTTTTATCTCCATAACATTACCTGCCTCCGGCCATCCTCTGCTGAAACATTCATCCATGCCTTTGTCAACTACAGACTCTACTATTCCAATGCTCTCCTAATCGGGCTCTCATTCTTCATGTTCTGTAAACTTCAGCTCATCCAAATCCCTACTGCCCGTATCCTATCCCGCACCAAGTCCCACTCACCCAGCACCCTTGTCCTCGCTGACTCCCGGTCACCAAATGGCTCGAATTTAGAATTCCCATCCTCATATTTAAATCTCTTCATAGACTTGCCCCTCCCTATCTCTAATTTCCTTAGGCCTTTCAAGCTCCCCCCACCACCTTTGTTAATTTCTGTTCCTGGCCTCTTGTGCACCCCCCTTCATTTTATCTCATGATTATCAGCTGTCCAAGCCCTAGCTCTGGAATTCTCTCCCTAACCGCCTCCGCTTCTCCACCTCGTCCGTTAAGGACCTTCTTAAAACCCATCTCTTTACCCTCCCAATATCTCCTTTGGTTCAGCGCCCATATTTGTCTGCTTACACCTCCGTGAAGTGCCTTGGGACGTTTATGAACTTTAAAAGGTGCAATATAAATGCAAGTTGTTGTTGTAAAACTACAGATGAAGGCAAAGAGATTTCAAACTAAAATTCTACCCACCAATTTTCCCTCCCTCGACCCTGGGCGAAGCAACTATAGCAAACATACTGAGATCAGCTAACTCAGCATACACTGGAGATGGAACCCAGGGACCTTCCTGGTGTGTGACTCGGAGATGGTGTATTCACCAGTGTTTGGGGAAACAGGACACATCCCATTAACAAAATACAACAGAGATACATACTCTAATCTTGTCCTTGCCAGAGGTTCATGCACACACACACACACACACACACACAGCTCCCAGCGCCAATCACTGGATAGTTGGTTTTTCCCTCTTCTGTTGACAGTTCGACTGAGCCCAGCCAATTTACCACAAACCAGGGATATAACTTTACATGTCTGAACGGCTCAGTATCGCACTACACAATGTCTTTATACACAAAATTATCATAGTCTTGCAACAGATACAGAAGCAACATCAGGAGTTAGTAAACGCGTCCAAAAATAATTCAGATCCAGTACTGAAATTAACCTTCAATAGTTTATTTTCTATCATAAAGTAAAAATATCAGCAATGAAGGCACTACAAATGGCCTCAGTGTCTCCAATTATACAGAGGGAGACAAAGAAAAACAAAAATTAGGCAGTGTTCCTGCACTTTAGCATCCAGGGTCCCCTGCTGAAAAGAGCACGTGTAGAGAAGTGTGGCAAGGAGAGGACCGGCTCAGTTGAATATGGTCCCAATATAGAACATCAAGAATCATGTAAAAAGAATGGCCACTTGGGCAAAAGATGCCTGTGCCTGCGGGACTGTACCCCAACAATAATCACTGACTTCAAGAGAAAGGAAGAAACTTGGAATTGAGGGAATATTTATTAAAGACACATATATGAAACAAGCAAAACTGTACAACCACTGACAGACACTAGCATCAGCAGTATTTTAAAAGAGTTGAGTGAAATGAAAAATGTGTACTGTGCATGCATATATACCAAGGGAAGTGAAGATAGAAAATTCCAGTACTCCAAATACCATCAACACAAACTGGTAATACTTCCACACAATGACATCAGTTACTGGTATCTGACGAGATATTTTTCACAAGAAACACTAGAGCAGGGATAGCGACCTGGTGCAGCAAAACACCCTGTAACTTGCCTCACTTACCACCGCACTCAATTTGTTGACGGAATACCACAATTCTGCCCGTTTCTAAACAGATCTCGGCAATAATAAAATCACTTGCCCCACTCTCAGGTTACGAGCACACTGGGTAGACTTTGGTACTGGCTCTCCTAGCTCTATAGCTGGGATATTCAACCTTTTCAAGCAGTGAATTAGAGAGAGAATGATTGACTCGCTTCTGAGTTAAGCAGAATCATGATCGAGACCACTAATTTATGATGGTTGAATAGATCAAATTCGATCATATGTATGTGCTTCAAAGGATCTTGTTCGGTGATTTATCCATCCATTTTTGCGAAAAACTACAAACCAGTGGCCTTTATCATGATTATACACCAACTCTCAACCTTATTTGCACTTTTTGTAGGTGTTGAATCAGGTCTTTTCTGCCTCCTTCACTTTTGTTTTAAGTATATTCATTCTCTCGATGTGGACATCGCTGGCAAGGCCGACATTTGTTACCCCAGCCCTAGATACCCTTGAGAAGGTAGTGTTGAGCCGCCTTCTTGAACCACTACAGTCCGTATGGTGAAGGTGATCCCACAATGCTGTTAGGTAGGGAGTCCCAGGAATTTGACCCAGCGCGTTGAAAGAACGGCGATATATGTCCAAGTCGGGATGGTGCATCACTTGGAGGGGAATCTGAAGGTGATGCCGTTTTATTGCACCTTGTCCTTCTAGATCTAAACACTTAAATTAACTGCAGGAAAGTATTAGTGTTCAGGGAGAGCCCCACAGGCTATTTTTAAACTCAGTTTGGTACTGCACTGGAATTACACTCCATGCGTCGTCAAACCAACGTGATGCCAGTCTACCAACCCAGGAATTTGGTACTTGCATAATTTTGATTTTTGTGTGTGTTGAGATCCATTTAGGGTCCATTTACCCTATTGCTTTAGTTGTTGCAAAGGACAAAACACTTTGCAGCAACTAAAGCAATAGGGTAAATGGACCCTAAATGGATCTCAACACAAAAAAAATTAGATTATGCAAGTACCAAATTTGTCAATTTGCAAGTGCAAACAGTTGAAAACCGAGTCAGATTATTTTTAAATGCAGCAATTTAATCAGTAAGACAGGAAAAAGGTGCATTTTTCAATTTAATTCACATTCCTAGGGTGTTGGATTAGGAACAGCTAACAATGCTGGCTGCCTTTATTGATGTAAATCCTTTTTTAATATGTGAAATAACTTGTGGCGAATTTTAAAGACCAAAAACGAGCTTGCAAGATCCAAGTTATAACTTTTTCTCTAGTCCTATTTGTGGTGGGCCTTGGAAAGTTCAGAATCGCAACAAGGCTGTGTAACTGCAGTAAGCGAGCACGGATTGCGCATAATTTAAACTTCACCCTTCCTCCCTTAAAAAATAAGGAAAGCCCCAAGCTTCCCCCTCCCCCTCTCTTCATGCTGCGTTTATTCGTTACCTTAATCCTTTCTCTTTCACAAAAGTGCTCTAGCTCCTTAAACCATGCTGCTTCCTGTTGGTGCCCACAGCGAGGCTGTTCCTACCGGAAATACAAAGAGGGGAGAGAGGAAAAAAAAGAGATTATAAATAAATAATAAAACGCGTGCTTGCTGCCACTAAGTTCATTAACGTTCAGTCAGACAAACTCGAGTGTGCGCGCTGCTTGCCGTCAGCAGCAACAGCTTGACGGCGCGGTTGCTACACTCACATTGATAACACCGCGTTCCACACTCACTCGCTCTCGCTACAATGTTGCCGCTCCGCACATCCAAGAAACCCCGCGCGTGACGTACCACGCAGAAATACGCGCCGACGTCACTCCGCGGCGTCAGACACCGCCTCCGAACGTAAAGCTTGCCTCTGTCTGACGTCACGCGCGCCTTTCGCGCGGTGAAGGAATTCCCCAATTCCGGGGTAGCGCGCGATTACCCTTCGCGCACGTGTGGTCCGGGAAAATACTGACGATTTGAATCTTCCCGCCGCCGTATTTTTTCTAACTGGAGATGTCAAACATACCGGGCCGCAGACGTCGCCTCAGAGGCGGCTTGGCTGTCTGGACATTTTCCCGAGTGCCCCCCCACCCCACCCCACGGCCACACCCAAAACCTCGACAGCTGAAATGGGAGCTCTCGAACTTTCTTTCCCCGGGCACTAAGGCGTTTTCCGACACCGCCGCCCGCGCTTCTTACCACGTGCTGTTGAGTTGCGTATGCACCTCTCGCCCGCACGTGCTCGCTGATCGTCCAATCACGGCTTCACATTCCACCCCACCCCCCCCCCCAAGCCGCCAATCACAGCTTCACATTTACACCCCCCCCCCCCCCCCGCGTGCTCTCTAGCCACCAATCACAGCTTCATATCCCCCCCCCGGCCGCGCTTTCCAGCCACCAATCACAGCTTCACATTCCACCCGCGCTCCGACCGTTGGGTTGGAGTGTTGTGCTGCGCTGCCGCCCGTCTCTCTCGCCGCCTTCACACTCGCTGCGGCGGGCCGCTCTGCTCCACCGTTAAATACCGTTTTCTGATCATGGAAAGGCGGAGTCAGGGAAATGGACAAGCAGAGGGAGTTCGCTGGGGAGAGAGGTCCCGCTTCGCCCCTGCATTTTAAAAAAGAGCAAAGCGGGATGGGCTGAAAAAAAGAAAGATGAAAAGCTGGTCGAGTGAAGCGGACTTGGATGAGGAAAAGAAATAACTTGCATTTATATAGAACCTTTCAGGACATCCAAATTTTACAGCCAATGAAGTACTTTTGAAGTGTAGACACTGTTGTGATCGCAGCAGCCAACTTGTGCACAATAAGATCCAACAAACAGCAATGACCAGTTAAACTTTTTTTAGTTATGTTGGTAGAGGATAAATATTGGTCAGGACATAGGGGAGAACTCCACTTTCTCTTCAAAATAGTGCCATGGGATCTTTTACATCCACCTGAGAGAGCAGACGGAGTCGCGGTTTAACGTCTCATCCGAAAGACGGCGCCTCCGACAGTGCAACACTCCCTCGGTACTGCACTGGAGTGTCAGCCTGGATTATGCGTTCAAGTGTCTGGATTGGGAGGTGGTGACAGCGAGCTTCCTCTCAGAGACCAAATCCAGGGACCACTTCCACTCCAACTATAAAATGGGAATCAGAGTGCCTCAGTATGGCCAATAGTCATGGTGGTGAAACCAGCTCTAGTGAAGGCGACAGGCGGGTAATGGATGAGGATATTGTGGTGCAATCAGTGATGACTGGTGGGGCCTGGTGGCATGTTATTGTTAGGAGCCTTTTGCAAGCAGCCTGATGATCGGATGTAACCAACACAGCACCTGGACCCGCATGTTCTCGTTCCAAAATCACAAAGTCTAATGTCCCTGATGTCTTTACATCTCTACATTTCTCACAGATAAACGAAGGGAGGAAATCAGGCTCAGGCCAGAATGTTCCTTGAATGAACAAATCATGAGCCTGTTTTGTGACTCATCTGCATGAAGTAAAACATGAAATGAAAAAGGACGTGTCTAGTGACAGTGGCGTTGTCAATAATGGTTTCTAAGTCTGAAACACCCTAACCACTAACCCCAGTCCTAACCAATAACCACTAACGCTAAATCGTGCAATGTCAACACCGCGATGCAGGGCCGTGTTATGTCAATAGTCATTGCAATGTCACAGATGCTGTAGGTCGTTCACGTTGTCAGTCGTCACTCCGAGCGGGGAAACAAGGTCATCCAAAGAAACCTTGAAAAAAGCCAGGAGAGTTAACTTTATTTGAACAGTAAAGATTACAAAGTGAAGCACGCAGATTGCCATGAGAAAGCAATCCTCAGTGCCCCTCTTCTTGCAGTTTTCTTTCCCATTGTGAAGGACCCAGAGATAATGCTTACAAGGTGTGCACAGAAAATGTTATGTGCTTGTGGCTTATAGCTAATAATCACTAAGGCAGCAAGTTGTGGTTGTATAACAGATCAGGAGTACAGGAAGTCAAACAAGGTAGGTGCATTCCTGACCAGAAAGGTAGGTGGCTCAGTCTCAGGCCCATTCTGACTTTGTGCCCTTTCCGTTTGGACTCACCCTTCTCATATTCAATACATATTCCACGGTGATATGATAGAAATATTTAAAATTATGAAAGATGGGATGGAATAGATAGAAGCAGGCTGTTTCCAGTGGTTGAGGGGTCAAGACGAGGATCCATAGATACAAGATTAAATGTAAGAGATTAAGAACAGTGATCAAGAGCAACTTTTTTACACAGGGAGTTGTGAGGCTGTAGAATTCACATCCAGGGCTAGTGGTTGGGGCACAAAGTTCAGTGGTGACAAGTGGTCCTCATGTTTTTATCCAAGGCAGGCCTCAGCCCAGTCATTTATTTCAAATTTTGAGACAATGGTTCAAGCTAAGGAGGTATCAGGGAGCACTAGTAGCAGTAAATAAGATCTAAATGTAAGCAAGTACCAATCAATGTTCCCTTTAATTTTTTTTGGGTGGGCGGGCCATTCACAATGCTGTGCATGCACGGTTTTTCCTATTTAAAAGCTGGTGAGCCAGCTGCGATGGAGCAGCAGAGTACTGCGCGACCATACAGCTTAAAGGGAATATTGGTATCAACATAGTTTATTTCTATCTTAATAACTTTTGCTGCATGTGGCCCAAGCCAAGTGCCAGGATATTGGATGAGGGCAAACCATAGAAAATAAGTTTGGCACCCCTGGTTTAAACCATCACTTTTTTTTGTTTCTTTCCCTCCTGTCATGGAATGTGATCACACACACTCACTGCATCTGGAATACTGCATACAGTTTTGGTGTCCATACTTAAGAAAAGACATACTTGCTCTCGAGGCAGTACAAAGAAGGTTCACTCGGTTAATCCCCGGGATGAGGGGGTGGACATACGAGGAGAGGTTGAGTAGATTGGGACTCTACTCATTGGAGTTCAGAAGAATGAGAGGCGATCTTATTGAAACATATAAGATTGTGAAGGGGCTTGATTGGGTGGATGCGGTAAGGATGTTCCCAAGGATGGGTGAAACTAGAACTAGGGGGCATAATCTTAGAATAAGGGGCTGCTCTTTCAAAACTGAGATGAGGAGAAACTTCTTCACTCAGAGGGTAGTAGGTCTGTGGAATTTGCTGCCCCAGGAAGCTGTGGAAGCTACATCATTAAATAAATTTAAAACAGAAATAGATAGTTTCCTAGAAGTAAAGGGAATTAGGGGTTACGGGGAGCGGGCAGGAAATTGGACATGAGGCTGAGTTCGGATCGGTCGAGGCCCTGTGGGTGGCGTAGCGGGCCCAGGGGCTGAGTGGCCGGGTCCTGCTCCTACTTCTTGTGTTCTTTAGATTTGAGGTGTGGATCAGATCAGCCATGATCTTACTGAATGGCGGAGCAGGCTCGAAGGGCCGATTGGCCTACTCCTGCTCCTATTTCTTATGTTCTTATGTTTGAAAGCCGAGTCCAGACTGACACATTTCAGTGGGTTATAAACCCTTCCCATACTAAATTTTGCTACTGCTCAAGGTAAACTCAAGAGATTATTCTTACAAAACTGGGAAAAGCTGACACAGTCCCCTCCACATCCCCCACTCGAAAAACATGGTCCAACTGAAAAACAATCCTGAATAAAGGCCTATCACCAAGGCCATTGCTTCAACGTAGCTAGATAAGTTCAAATCCTTTTTATTAAATTGGATTTCAGGATTTTTTAATGTGTTTGGACATCACGTGCCACAATTCAGTTTGTTTTTCTGTGAAATGTTGCTTTTCATTTACCACTACCCTTAACTCATTCTCTCCCCATCATTAGTCAGCATCTGCTAAATCCTGCACATAGAATCTTGTAGCACAGAAGGAGAACATTCAGCCCATCGTGCCTGTACCGGCTCTTTGAAATGGCTATCCGATTAGTCCCATTCCCCTACTTTTTCAATTTTTTCTTGATGGTTTCTGAGGCCCAACCATCTTCAGCTGCTTCAACTATGACTTTTTCCTCCATCATAACGTCAGGGATGGGGCTGTTCACTGTTCAGATCCACTCACCATTCATCCAATAATAAATCAGCTCATGCAAGCCTACAGAATAGAAGTTACAGGACTTAGATGACATCCAGGGTTGGGCTGACATGTAGCAGGTAATATTCACGCCACATAAGTTTCAGGCTATGACCATCTCCAAGAAGAGAAGGCCCAACCACGTCCCCCTGACCTTCAATGGCACCATCAACCCAAGTCTCTGACCATCAATATCTTGGAGGTCAGCATTGACTAGAAACTTAACTGGAACAGCTGTATCAACACTGTGGTTACAAGAGCAAAGGCTGGATACTCTGCAATGAATGGCCCACCTCCTGATCCCTCAAATCTCATTCAGGAGTGTCATGAAATCCATGCCTGAATGGGTGCAGCTGCAACAACACTCAAGAAGTTTGACATTCTCCAGGACAAAGCAATACGCTTGATTGGCGCCCCTGCCAATTGACTCATTATCCACTCTTTCACCACCAGTGCACTGGCTGCAGGATGCATTGCAGCAACTCACCAAGGTTACTTCAACAGCACCTTCCAATCCCATGACCTCTTCCACCCTAAAAGAACAAGAACAACAGTATCATGGGAATACCATAACCTCCAAATTCCCCTTCAAGTCACATGCCATCCTGACTTGCATATATATATATATTGCCTTTTTTTCA
Organism: Squalus acanthias; assembly: GCA_030390025.1. NCBI lineage: Eukaryota > Metazoa > Chordata > Chondrichthyes > Squaliformes > Squalidae > Squalus > Squalus acanthias. Next base: position 130,780,059 of record CM059427.1, read on the forward strand.
TTGTCACTGAGTCAATATCTTGGAATTCTCTACCCAACACCAGTATGGGAGTACCATCAACAGAAGGATTGCAGCAGTTCAAGAAGGCGGCTCACTCTTGACAGGACAACTAAGGACTGGCAATAAATCCAAGCATGCCAGCACCGCCACATACCGTGAACAAATAAAAGACAAGCCAAATTTTTGAGTATTAAATGTACTTTGCAGTTTTCTATTATACAACAGCTGCAAAATACCCTTTCACTTTGTACAGATGATTGTTGCAAAGTAAGACGAAAGTAATCTAAAAATACTTGACAGCAAATTCATCTGCTGCTACACTATACTGATGGTTATTGCTAGGCCTATTGCTATGTTCATTCATCGTCTGGAAAGTCCACTTTGATAAATCCATAAGTAGTGATGTTTTTGCAAGACCACCAGCAATAATAATCACAGTTTCCAACTCTTTTCCACTAGTGGCACCGGTAGAGTCAGTATTATTACCTACCATTTGCCATAACTACATTATTTTCTGTCATATTAAAAAATAAATTGCTCTTTTCTCCCTATAATGTGATAAGTTGCTGGAAAATTCCACTAAACTCCAATGAGATTACTCCAGGTCATAAATGTAACTTGTGGCAACACATTTGCCGACAGTGAAATTGGCATATGACACTTCATAGAAAGGACACTAATTTTCTGATAGAATTAGACGCTTAACTGGATTTGGAAGCACCTGAAGCCGATCTTATCCCATTGCCAATATTAGCATTTTTAGAGATTTAATCCCCTTGGAAGTGACTCTTGATTGTCCAGTAGGATGGTTAATAAGGTGTGATGTTACACTGTGGTAGGTGTGCACAGATCAATATGCCCTAGTAACCAAATGTACATTTTCCCCAAGATCTACCTCTTGTGATAAATGGATATATTCTAGAGTTGCATTCCAGAGTCTTGTACCTTTTAATTTCCAGTAAGAACAAATTTTAGCACAGATTACTGAAATCACAAATTTTCCCTGGACTGTATAACTCAGCAGAACATTAAATTGTTATATCTAACTCTCAACAACCATCTCAGAAATAGATTCATAATAATTGAAACCAAATCCAGGCTGCTCTGAAGTAGCATTTTGATAATAGGTGACATTAATAGTTGGGTTTTTTGTACCATATTATTACAATACGCAGTAAATTGTACTTTTTATGAATGGCTCCTGTGCTTTTTGAAGGGTTGCAAGCCATGGAAATTATATAGTGTGATTCCTTTGCTGTTGTGGAATTTTGCTACACGTTATCAGATGGTCCATTCATTTTACACAGGCTGAAGGCAGTTTTGATATTTGAACCCACACACAGACCTTTCTACACGGAGGAAATTTGTCAGTAAATGAATGTCAAACTGAAACTAGAACAGTATGTTTCAATCAGAAATTTAATTGCACATTAAAATAAAGGAGAAAGAAAAGCATCTATTTGAAAATTTAGAACACTGAATCTATATTAAGCTACTAATGTCATTCATGTTACTGCAGTCTATTCTGTCAATATATTATTGTTTGCACTAAGAAATTGATTGGAAGAGGCTTATCTTACCTTGCATAAACGAAAAATGAATACAAGAGCCCATGTTTTTGGTTAAGTAAAGTCTGGCAGATTCTTCTTTATTTCATTTGATTCTATCGCATTCAACATTTTGGATGAGTCTGTTGCATCCGGGGCTTGACAGAAACCTGTCTTATGGGCAGTGACTCCTTTCTCTCACCAAATGCCCCAGCTGCCTATATGTTCCAGCATATTCCCCACCCAAACTGTGGCTAAGGTGGTGTGGCTCATCACCAGGTCCCATATCAGCCTCTTCCTGTACTCTGGCACGTTTTCCTCAGTCACGCACCAAAATGTTTTCCATCCCTCCTGCTCCTTTTAAGTCCTTGTCATCCATGGTCCTCCAAAGCCTCATAGTGTTTTCCTCACTGAGATCTCTTCCCTCCTTCTTCCTTCAGCCTCTAGAGAGTGACTCCTCGTCCTCAGTGATTTCAATTTCCACGTTAATTACTCTTGCTCCCTCTCTTCTGGCACCTGCCCTTCTTTGCTCACTCAATCTTACACATCACATCAAGTTCCCAACCCACATCCATTAGCGTGAAATCAGTTTCCAGATATGAGCTGATGACAGCAACTGTATATCTTTACTACTTCCCTCAACTGCATAACCACCTCTGTGTTGTCAGACTGTATTCAATGCCTCTATATACAAAACCAAAGATTCCATTTGCCTTTTTTATGCTCTTAGCCACTTGTACTACCACCTTTGATGACTTGTGTATCTTCACCTCCGCTCCTCTACTCCAATTAAAATCCTAACATTTAAGGTGTATTTCTGTTCCCTATTCTTCCAAAATGTATGGCTTCAGAGTTTTCTATGTTGAACTGTATCTGCCCATCCTGTTAGCCTCTCTATGATCTCTTGCGGCCTTCCACAATCTTCATCACAATTTGCCGTATCCCCAATTAGGTGTCATTAGCTAATTTTAATATTATTGCCTGAATTCCTAGCTCTAGATCATTTATGCATATAATGAATAAGAGCAGTCCAAACACGAACCCTTGTAGAACTCCACTCAATACACTTTTCATTCTGAGAAAGGTATGGTGAGTCCTATGAGGATCAAGGTAGATGGGTGCCCTCTGGTAACTTACCCAAGTGGCCATTCTTCATGTGTGATCCTACACTGAGTTGGCAGGCTATTCGGCTGCAGGGGGTCACCTCTGGTTCTTTTGCCAATGACTTTAAACCTGTGTCCTCTGGTTACCGACCCTTCTGCTACTGGAAATAATGATCCATATAACTTAGAACCACACCAGGTGTTGCATTCACCCACTAGATCATTGGGAATATGTTAAACTTTAACAGTGGGTACCAGTCAATGATGCAGGGTTATACATTCATGGTGGAATTGTTTTTAAGAAAATAGAAAATAAGTGACAATTCGTGTGAGTGTCTGGAGAACTGTGTGATCACTATCAGTAATACTGAGTGGGATAGAGTTATGAATTGTACAACACTATCTACTTTGATTATAAACCTGACACTGGATGTACAAGAACCAGTTAGTCAGAAGAGAAATTTTCCCCCACACTTCAGAACCTAGAAATTGCTGTTTACAGTGTTAGTGTGCAAATACTTAATTTGCTTGTATGATGTTCCTCTGTCTTATATTTTACCATTTCATATAAACAGAGGAATACCACAGAAACTCATTTAGTGTTTGTTTGCTAAACTCACAAACAGTGATTTTTAGGCTGTTTTATCTTTAATTCCTCATTTAAAGCATTCCATTTTCTCTTTCCTTTGTATTGCATGAGAGGACGAACATTAAATATTTTCACCCTGTGAAATCATGGATTAGAAGTTAGAATGAGATAATTTAGAAGAGTTCTATTATGCAGATTTATCTTTTCCCTAATTTTCTCTCCTTTCCTTGTCTCCTCCCGACTCTTACTGGGGTTCCATAACCACCACCAGGCGCTGCTGCCTCACTGAAGCAAGCAAGTGTGAGCCCAGACAGGGAGTCTTGATATCCTATTCTACCATGGATGGCATCATAGGCAGTGCACACACATGTACTTGCAGCAGGTGTTACTGGATAATGATCAGGAGCAGGAACTTGGGCTAATTTTCCCCTCGTTGGCCCAGGGGTATTGAGGCTAATTGTACTGCACCAACTGCTATCTTGGTTGAGTGTCCTAGGCCCAACCATCTTCAGCTGCTTCATCAATGACCTTCCCTCCAACATAAGGTCCGAAATGGGGATGTTCGCTGATGACTGCACAGTGTTCAGCGCCATTCACAACTCCTCAGATAATGAAGCCGTCCATGCCCGCATGCAACAAGACCTGGACGATGTTCAGGCTTGGGCTGATAAGTGGCAGGTAACATTCGCGCCACAGAAGTGCCAGGCAATGACTATCTCCAACAAGCGAGAGTCTAACCACCACCCCTTGACATTTAACAGCATTACCATCGCCGAATCTCCCACCATCAACATCCTGGGGGTCACCATTGACCAGAAACTTAACTGGACCAGCCACATAAATACTGTGGCTACAAGAGCAGGTCAGAAGCTAGGTATTCTGTGGCGAGTGTCTCACCTCCTGACTCCCCAAAGCCATTCCACCATCTACAAGGCACAAGTCAGGAGTGTGATGGAATACTCTCCACTTGCCTGGATGAGTGCAGCTCCAACAACACTCAAGATGCTCGACGCCATCCAGGACAAAGCAACCCGCTTGATTGGCACCCCATCCACCACCTTAAACATTCTCTCCCTCCACCACCGGCATACCATGGCTGCAGTGTGTACCATCTACAAGATGCACTGCAGGAACTCGCCAAGGCTTCTTCGGCAGCACCTCCCAAACCCGCGACTTCTTCCACCTAGAAGGACATGGGCAGCAGGCGCATGGGAATAGCACCACCTCCAAGTCACACACCATCCTGACTTAGAAGTATATCGCCGATCCTTCATCGTCACTGGGTCAAAATCCTGGAACTCCCTACCTAACAGCACTGTGGGAGTACCTTCACCACACGGACTGCAGCGGTTCAAGAAGGCGGCTCACCACCACCTTCTCAAGGGCAATTAGGGATGGGCAATAAATGCTGGCCTTGCCAGCGATGCCCACATCCCATAAACGAATAAAAAAAATCAGATTGGTGATGAAACTTTATCACAGCTACTCTCTGCTTTAGCCAGGCCAACCAAATGGGAGCTATGTGAGCACCTTTTTGTTTTACAAACATGTTTTATAGAGATCTTTTTAATTTATTACTGGAACATATGAACAAAATTGACAAACACTGGCCGTGCAAACAGTTTGAGTTATGTTTGGCCTTGCACACCAAAATTCAGAAGATAGCTTTCAAATCTAATTCATTTAACTCAATCAAACTTTTGTAAATATAAATAAATAATTTGGACTGAATACAGCACAATATCAAAATATGCAGATGACACAAAACAAGGAGAATGAAGAGGATGTTTGCAACTTCAGGAGGACATACAGGTTAGCAGATTGGGAAAATGGATGTTAAACTCTAATTCCAACTCCAACTCTAGCCTTGTGTATCCCCCATTTTGTTCACCCCAACATTGGCGGCCCTAAGCTCTAAAATTCCTTCCCTAAACCTCACCACCTCTCTCCTCCAAGAGGCTCTTTAAAACCTACCTCTTTGACCAAGCTTTTAGTCACCTGCCCTAATGTTTCCTTCTTTGAGTCGGTGTCAATTTTTGCCTGATTACACTCCTGTGAAGTGCCTCGGGATGTTTTCCTACATTAAAGGTGCTATATAAATGTAAATTGTAAAAAAAAATGTCATGAGCAGAAATGTGATGTGATGAATTTTGGGGGGATGAATAAGGAGAGGACATATACACTAAAATGGTAAAACTTTAAAAGGAGTAGACGAGCAGAGAGATTTAGGGGTTCAGATACACAAATCTTTAAATGTGGGATGACTAGTTAATAAAAGTATAATAAAATAACATTTTGGATCCTAGGTTTAATAAATAGGGGCATAGATGCTAAACTTACTGGTTAGGCCTCAGTTAGAAAATTAGTCCTCATTTGACAACCTACTTTGAGGGTGTCAAGGCCAAGGAGAGGAAACAGAAGAGGTTTACAAAGATGATCAGAGGATGAGAGGCTTCAGTTATGAGGAGAGACGAGAGAAACTGATGCTCTTTTTACTAGAGCAGAGAAGATTAAAAGGAAATCTGATAGTGGTGTTCAAAAATTATGAGGGGTTTTGATAAGGTAAATAGGAAAAAAAACTTTATAATAGCAAAATACTGCGGATGCTGGAAATCTGAAATAACAACAGAAAATGCTGGAAATACTCAGCAGGTCAGGCAGCATCTGTGGAGAGAGAAACAGAGTTAACGTTTCAGGTCTGTGACCCTTCGTCAGAACTGGAAACAGTTAGAGATGTAACAGGTTTTATGCAGGTGCAGAGGCATGGAAAGGGGGAGGGGAAGAAAGAACAAAAGGGACAGTCTGTGATAGGGTGGAAGGCAGGAGTGGTTACATGTTGCAAATGGGGATGGCAGAATAATCAACAACTGCGGCCTGAAAAAATAGGGGCAGAGGTTATAGTCTGAAATTGTTGAACTCAATGTTGAATCCAGAAGGCTGTAAAGTGCCTAATCGAAAGAGGAGGTGCTGTTCCTCGAGCTTACGTTGAGCTTCACTGGAACAGTGTAAGAGGCCGAGGACAGAGAGATCAGAGTGGGGGTAGAGCGGAGAATTAAAGTGACATTGGGGAGACCAAACGCAGATTGGGTGACCGCTTTGCGGAACACCTCCGTTCAGTCTGTAAGGGTGACCCCGAGCTTCCGGTCGCCTGTCACTTTAATTCTCCGCTCCACTCCCACTCTGACCTCTCCGTCCTCGGCCTCTTACACTGTTCCAAAAAAACTATTTACACTGGTTGATGAGTCAGTAACTCGAGGGCATAAATTTAAGATCATCACCAAAAGAAGAAAGGGAAGTAGGAGAAATTATTTAATTGGAAGAGGGTTTTTTGGGACATGCACTGCCACCCTGGAAATAGTGGTGGAAGCAGAATCTAGAATAGATTTTAGAAGGGAAGTGGATATATATTTGAAAAAGAAAAAAAGAAAAGGGCATGGGGAGGGGAATCACCAGGGGAATGGGACTAAGTGGATAGCTCTTTCAGAGAGCTGGCACAGGTGTGATGGGCCAAATGGCCTCATTCTGTGCCATAAAATTCATTTTCTCATTTTCGAATAAGAATAAAAGGTGAGTGGGAATAATTACAAAACAAAATTCTTATCAAGGACTTAAAATAAGATTATGTAACTTGTGGTCATTTGATTCCGAGACGAGTTACTTTTTGTTTTAATTATTTTATTAGCAGTGTTTCTTTGAAAAATAACATTTAAGTTTGACTCACGTTAGTTTGGGGGTTTTTGTGGGGGGGGGGTGGCGGGGAGGAAGCTATGCACAACATTGTTGGAATGACCTATACGCAGAAACCAATTGTAACCTTGTTAAATTCGCAGGTGACACTAAAACAGCGCATGGTAGGAATAGAGTTAATGATTTACAGAGGGATTTAGATCCGTTGCACAGTTGGGCAGACAATTGTCAAATTAAATTTAATACTGAAAAATGTAAGGTAACTGATACTGGGTAAAAAGAATGTAAAGAATGTATATAATGAAGGAAACGGAATTGGCATACTAAGGGCTGGATTTTGTCTTGGGGTCGGGTTGGGGTCGTGTTACCCGCATTTCGTGTTCCCCCCCCCCCACCCCCGACTCCAGATTAATGTGGATGAATGATGCAATTTTAACTTAATTGGGCAATTGAGTTCCAGCATGTGGGAACCCATGAACCAATTAGTGGTTTCAGTCTGAAAGTCGCCTCTGATGATGTCATCATTGCAGGTCAGAGACTGCCGGCAGTCTCAGACTCTGGCCTTTGGTGTGAGAGGACCTGGATGCAAAATGAGCAGCATCTGAGAGAGAGAGAACTTTTTTTTCCATCCAGGTCCTCTCACAGCAAGGCCAGGCAGTTTCTGAAGACATTCAACATTCAATGCAGCAGCATCAGAGGCGACTTTCACACCTAATACTACTACTACCTTCATCACATCTCCGTTGTAATAGTGGACCTGCAGCTGATAGTCAGCTATCCACTTGTGCTCCCGCCAGGTTTCACTGGAGTGTTTTACATCAGGCGTACTTCACGTCGGAAAAGGGTTAAACTAGCTAAAATGTTTCAAAATGGCATTACAGAGCCAATTTAGGGCATGTTAAGGCCTTTAATGGCCTCTCCTGCCTCTTGGAGGCGGGACGGAGTCGGGAACCCCACCACCGATTTTGTCAAAATTGCGTGGAGGCGTGTTGGAGTCGGAATGGGGTCGGGACCCCCGACCCCGCAACTTTAACCCCCCACACGGCTCCAAACCCGCCTCCATGGGTCATTGAAAATCCAGCCCTAAGTCTCAGAGATTGGGAGCGGAAGTGGACTTATTGCTCCAGACTGCTTTCCGTTTGTTTTTTGTTCAACGATAACGTATTGGGGCCGATTTTTGTTTGTGCAGGAAATCGGGCGGCTGATGGATGAAAATGTGCTCTGCTCGCCTAATGACATTGGTGGGACACCCGATCAATTTTCTCCTTTTCTTCTAGCTAGAATGGAATTGCTGCAAGGACGCCCATTTTATAAATTCATTAAAGGGAATTTCCTCGCAGCTGCCTGCACTCCGCTGCCATAACTTTGCCAGAAGTACAGGGGAAACCATGTGTGCGCGTCTAAGCGGGGTTACCATTGTTCTTCCGGCGAAGTTACAGTGACCGAGCGGGAGCAACTCCGAGGAAATTCCTGGCCACAGTTAAATTAATGAAAAGTACATTTAAACCAGATATATAGCAGAAAAGTCTTTATTCGAAGGGTGATAAAAATTATGGCTAACCTGCCAGATAAGGCAGTGGAGACACATCCAAAATGCGAGTAGATGCTAGGCTGGAATCGTTCGAATACCAGAAGAATAGCCTTATCTCAGCTGTGACTTTTCTTCTGCTCGCTTAGACTCTCCAATCAGTCGTGGTGATGACCAACGCACCAAACTATTTACTATATGGCATCACTGCATGGTTACTGGAATGAAATGAGCTGTGAAGGTCAAGGCATTTCCCAATGGAAAGGAGAATCTGAGGATGAGTCACCCGAGTGTGCTCCCATAAACCTAACAACTGGCTTAAAAGCAACGCAGGAGGGGACATGGCAGCAGATGACCTTTGACCAAGCTTTTGGTCACCTGTCCTAGTATCTACATCTTTGGCTTGGTGACAATTTTTGTCCGATTATGTATAAATGCAAGTTGTTGTTGACTGGGTACAGTACTCAGCATGGGAAGGAATACAAACAAATTTTAAAATAGGGGAATTCATTTTTAACAACAGATCTCACCAATCCTGATTTGAATCAACGTGTATTTGAAAATTCTGTCTTTGAACTCTCTGTCCATTGAGGTCTATCCAAGTTCATCAAATACATCTCCAATCTTATGAATTAATCATTAATGTTAAATTACTCCTTTGAGTTTTTTGGGCATTAATGACTATTAATAATGTACTGCTAATATTAAAATATATGCACATTTGAGAATGTTCAATTATAAACATGTAGGAGTGACACTAAAAACATGATTTTTCATTTTGAAGATTCATACACACTAAATATAATCACTCGTGACTGAAGCTACCTTTAACATGTTCCTCTAATCTTTTCCGCTCCAATCCTTATGGTGCGGACTCTTGCTGGGGTTCAGTTACGTGGCTGCCAGTTGGCCTCTGGTACGTCTCCCACGTGGCCAGTCTTCATGAGCTACTTGACCATAGAGGGCATCGTAGCCAAGCTTGATCCTGTTGTCACCCAGTGTCCACATACAAAAATGTGCATTGCCAGCGAGGATAGCAATCAGGAATGGGAACCCTGGCTGATTTTCCCCTCCCTAGCCCAGGGGTGCTGAGGCCAATGGTAGAGTTGCTATTGTTGCCCAGGCCGATGGCACCCAACTCAGCAGAGATTAGGGATTAAATGTTGGATGCTCTGGTCTGTGTAGCTCAGTTACAAATTGTTGAATTGAGTTGTATAGAGCCTTTGTCAGACCCCATCTGAATACTGCATTCAGTTTTGGGCACCACACCAAAGGAAGTATATATTGACCTTGGAGGGGGTGCAGCGCAGAGTCACCAGAATGATACCGGGATTTAGAGGGTTAAATTATGAGGACAGGTTGCATGAACTCTGCTTGTATTCCCTTGAGTATAGAAGATTGAGGGGTGAAATAATCGAGGTGTTCAAACTGTTAGAAGGATTCTATAAAGGTAGACACAGAGGGCTGGATTTTGCCAGCCGAGACAAGTTAGGGGCGGAACTGCTGCCTTCCGGGTTCTAGTCCCGCCCCCAGCGACGTCTGATGAACGCACGCTATTTTCCCTTGAGAAGCTGCCAAACACTGACAATCTCTGTTCTAAGGTGAGCCCATGCACATAGGCTCACCAAGACCTCTCTCCTCAGCAGAAAGCAGATGGCTGCAGCATCTGTGAATGCAGCAGCCATTCTGTCATCTCTGCCGTTGAGACGAGGCACCTCCGATCCTCAACGGTTGAAGCCTGCAGAAAGAAGCAACGGTAAGGAAACTTTTTCCAACACTTTACACTCACCTCTCATACATACCTGTCCACACTTGCACCCATCACTCACCTCTACAGCTGACATTTTGACGCCTCTCACCTCCGCAGACCCACTGCTCGCCTCGCTGACCCTGGCGAGGTTCGCAGCCGTCGGGAAGCCCGCAATTGCAGGCGTAAAATGGGGAAAAGCCTCAAAACTGCCTGTTAACTACCTGTTAACAGGCAGTTAATTGGCTCTAATCCCCTTCCTGCCTCGAGGAGATGGGTCCCTGCACGACTCGGGGACCCGCCTCCTGGGAAGATGGCACGGAGGCGGGTTGGGAGCAGGGTCGGTATCCGCTCCCAGTTTCTGCCATTTTCCTGGCAGTCCCGCCTCCAAACCCGCCTCCTCAGGGTTGGGAAAATTCCCCCCAGGGAAACTATTTCCTCTGATGGGGGAATCAAGAATGAGGTGAGATCATCTTAAAATTAGAGCTAGGTCATTTATGAAAGAAATTAGGGTGCACATTTTCACACAAAGGGTAGTAGAAATTTGGAATTCTCTCCCGCAAAATGCTGTGGATGCTGGGTCAATTGGAGCTTTCAAGATGGAGAGTGATAGATTTTTGTTGGATAAGGGTATCAAGGCCAATGGGTCGGTCAAAGGTGAGTAAATGGAGTTGAGGTACAGCTATGATCTAATTGAATGGTGGAGCAGGCTCGAGGGGCTGAATGGCCTACTCCTATAGTACATTATTGAGCCATTATGGAGTGTGACAAAATGTAGTAGTTTGCAAAACTTAATTTGTTTAATCAATACAGGTACCAATGCAGTCCTACAGCAGCATCCAACATCAATCTGGGGATTGACTATACAACAAAACAAAACCAATTTCACTGTGTTTTCATGCATGTTTTTCTGAACAATTTCAGGTCATTTATTGAATTAATCCACAGAATTTAAACACCCCTAACAATAAAAAATCATTCTTGTAATAAGAACTAAGAGAATGTGATCCTAACATCTGGGGTACCTAAATTGGTAATTTAGCTCCATAATAATTTGAAATTCCTGCCAAACTCCATCGGATCGTGTAAAACTCTTTTCCCTCCTCCAATGTTCTCTTCTCCTCTCCTAAATGCACTGACCTTGTGCTGGTTACACACTATTTTTACTAACTGATCCATCAGGAGAGCTCCACAATAAACTATTTAAAAAATAAAATAAACTTTTGAAAATTGTACTGATGGTCTCCTTCAATGAGTCAGTTAATTGGATGATTTCAAACATCATTAGAAGATCTAGACATAAAACATAAGAACAGGAGTAGGCTATGCCATCCAGCCCCACGAGCCTGTTCCACCATTAAATTAGAAGTCGCACAACACCAGGTTATAGTCCAACAGTTTTATTTGAAATCATGAGCTTTCGGAGCGCTGCTCCTTCGTCACTTTACCTGACGAAGGAGCAGCGCTCCGAAAGCTCGTGATTTCAAATAAAACTGTTGGACTATAACCTGGTGTTGTGCGACTTCTCATTTTTGTCCACCCCAGTCCAACACCGGCATCTCCGCATCATGACCATTAAATTAGATCATGGCTGATCTATATGTTAACTCCATTTACCCACCTTGGTTCCATAACCCTTAAAAACTCTTGCCTAACAACAATATCAATCTCAGTTTTGACATTTTCAATTGACCTAGCCTCAACTGAGTGTTAACTTTTTTCTGAAGCATTTGGCCAAGGCTATTCTCTGCCAATTATGGTTGAGCGAAGTTGGATGAATTTAAATTAAACAATTTTCCTCAGTTTCCTCATTGATACACATTCCCACTTTTGATACTGAACATCAGCAGCACCAAGCACTCAGCTCATTTCCAACATAGTTGTAGAGTAAAGCTCCCCCTACTGTTTCATCAAACAACCCAGGCCAGGTATAGTACAGTTGGATGCAGACTAAAGCCTCTACATTGTCCCATCAAGCGGTCCCAGGTCATATACAGCAGGGCTTAGATGCAGAGTGAAGCTCCCTCTATATTGCCCCATGAACCATTTTGGAGTTAGGTGTAGCACAGGTTAGATGCAGGGTCCTTGTCAAACCCCAACAATAGAAGAACTCCACTGCTACACAGCCATCCCTATGAATAAGCATGCCTGTTTAGTAACAACCAATGCCAAATTATGGGTAATTTTGTACGAAGAACTGGCTCAAGACTAGTCAAAACTCATTTCATTAAGGACCCTTGCAGCCACTGGAGAGAGAGGAGACTTTCATTTCACCAATCGGTGCTGGATTTGAACCCATTTCACGTCGTTTCCTGCTAAGTGGCTTGTTGGTTTTACTTCCCTAATCACTGACGTTATTGATAAAGGTATTTTGAAATGAAATGTTTGAAGAGTCACTGCAAGTTGCATTTAAATTGCCAATTATAACAAGCTGATTAAATCTAGCCAGTATTCGCCTGAATATGATATGATGTACGTGTGTGAAATATATTCATCAATTAAAAGCACATTCTGTCAAGCAGCAGCTTTTTCCAGACAGTGTCAGGATTGGAAAATACCAGGTACTTTTTCCACATACCCTTCAGCAGAACACGAACGCTAACCCAAACCACAAATCCATCCTGGAACTCCTTAAGAAAAACTGAGTGAGCACTATTTGTTGAGAAACTGGATAACACGCTGCTGCTGGTAAAATTCTCTTTGTTGAAATCAATCAAACCCAGTGAGTTTATGAACTTTGCAGCCTGATGGAGTTTGTACAGTTACAGAGTTCTGATGAACTGCAAACAGATGCTTCATTGATAGCTCAGTGAGCGACTGCCTTGCTTAATAATGGTACTAAGTCATAGGACGGAATTTTGCCGGCACTCAGAGGGCGGGATTGGAGGCGGGTCAGAGGTTAAAATCACAATGATTGACGGTGGGTTCCGAACCTGCCGTGATCCCGCCTCCACACATCTTTCTCGAGTGTCAGGTCTCCGATTTGCAAACGGACCTGACACAATCGGCGGGAAAGGGATTCAAGGCACTTAACTGCCTTTTAAGTGGTACTTTAGAGCTTTTTTCACAGATTTTCCAGCTTCTGGGTCGGGTTTCACAACGTTCCAACAACACACCAGGTAAATGTGGCGTGAACACCAGCGAGCTGGAGACTTCACAGCTGCAACTGCAGTGTAAAAGCTGCACTCTCAAATCTTGTCATTTAGAAATCTGTGAGGTTGGTGATTGAATAATTTGGGGGGTACATTCTGTGTTTAGGCTGCAAGTATGTGTTGTGCACTATCGATCCACTGTAACCTACATTGCTGGATTTTAAAGGTGCATTTACCTTAAACTGTGCCACCTCAAATTGTCAGCACGCATATGGCAATGATGCCAAACCTTCGTTCTACATCAATTTATTACAATATTGGCAAAGAACAGAAACTTTACAAATAAATCTATCATAACACCCAAGTGAGAACCCTTGTGATTATTAACGTGACATCTTCCTCTTACGCATGCTTCTACATTGTGAGACCCCTGTGGCTTCAGCATATGTGGAGGCAGACTGCTCACTTCCCTGCTGCTCCTGCTTAGACGCCTTTGCGAGCCTTGGAGGGCCCCGCCAAAGTCTGCTCCTCCTGCGGCTGTGCAGGGGCAGACTCGGCCATCTCTGTTGGCTCAGGCAGATGGGGCTCTGACCGAGGGCTCGGAAGTGGCAAGGGAGTGTGAGCACTTGGAGAGGAGCCCCCACTTCCTTGTGCGTGAACACCACCGTCCCTCTCATGGGTCACCCGCACTTCACTGCTAGCAAGTTGCTGAAGAGCACCTTGCTGCACATCGGTGGGGCCATGTGGACCCATCTCTGTACTGACAGTCCTCATAACCGGGACATCCATGTACCTCTGGTTCCTCTCCATGATAGATGGCCTTCTATCCTCCATAGCTGCCCATCTATCTAGAAGAGCCACCATGTTGGCTTGTGTCTGGCGAGTTAGATCCTCCATGGAGGTTGCCATCCTTTCCGTGGCGGCACCTAGATTGCCCATAGCGTTCACCACAGCATTGCTAATGTTTAAGATGGACTTCTCCATTCTCTGCACACTCACAGTTACCGTGGAAGCAAACCCACTCAGAGCCTCTTGCACTTGTTCCTGAAATTCCAGCACCGCTCTCTTTCTGGATGGCCCCAGAGGCTCAGCGTCTACATGCAGCTGAACAGAGCTGGGAGAGCCCTGCGGCCTCCGACGAGGACTCTCCACTGCTGTACCTGTCGCCAACATCTGCTCCTGCTCACTTGTGAGCTGTGATACACCAGGTGACAACATTACTCTATCTCTGTGCTGGTGCTGGGTGCGCTGAATGCTGGTGACGCTGCTCCCTCAGAGGCTGTTGATTCATCTGAGGAGTGCTCCTGCTCTTCCTCCTGGACAGTGGGGAGCGGGGCTCTCGATGGTCCTGTGGAGGAGTAAAGGTATGAGTTAGACAAGTGAAATGTATGTTGCAGACACATCCCATTGTGCAGATGCTTAGCACTCAATCTCTATGAACATCATATCCCATATTAGTCACTCATGAATGCTAAATCAGAGGGTTGGAAATCAATTCTGTTACCAGCTTGCTCTTCTACGCCTGTCTCTCCGTCCCCTACTTCCAGCTCCTCTGCACCTTCGACGATCTCCAGGGCTGCCTCCTCAGTGCTCATTAGGTGCGCCAGGGATGGTGGGCTCCTCCTGTCCTCTCCCTCTCCCTTTTATTGTGGGCTCTCTTCTCCTGTAATGAGGGACACAAGTGGAGTTTGAGAGAGATTGATGGAGTGAGTGTAAAGAATGGATGACATAGATGTTTAGAGGGAGACTATGAAGGAGTGAGGTGCACAAACCAAGTTCCCACCCGTGCGTTGTTAGTTGTTGGCATTGCATAAGAGTGTGAGTGGTGCATAGTAAGATGGTGACGTGATTCTGTACAGAGAAAGAGAGGGATGGGTGAGGGTGCAAGGGATGTTAGAGTGAATTGGGATGTGCAGGGGAAGGTTGCCAATGCAGAATGATGGGGATGAGAAGAGATGGGAGGCAGATGGAAGCTAAGTGTGACGTTATACTCACTTTTGCTGATCGCAAAAGATCATTAAACCTCTTGTGACACTGCACCCAGGTGCGTATGCAGACCAACCTCGAACTGACCTCCTCAGCAATTTGCAGCCAAGCTGCCTTGGTATGCTGAGGAGGCCTCCTCCTTCCGCCTCCAGGGAAGAGGACCTCCTTACGACCTCTTATTCCCTCCACAAGAGCATGGAGGGAGTCCTCATCGAAGCGGGGAGCAGCCTTAGGTTTTTGCGCTGCCATACCTGCACTTCAGGGAACAAAATGGAAATGAATCTGCAGAGGGGACATGGCCCCTTTAAATAATCAGTCCAACATCGCTTCATCAGACACGAGCAGCTGACCCGCACCCAGCAATTGCCTTGGAGAACCCGCACGTCGGCCTTAACGAGGTCAATCAACGTAAAATTTCAACTGCAGGGCGGCGGAAACTGGGAGCGGGTCCGGAACCCGCCGAACAGCGGACCCGCCACCATCCCGCCTCCAGGCGCAAAATCGCAGCCATACAGTCCAGCCTCTGCTGGGACAGTTAAACACAGAGTCAGATTAAGAATTCCTGGGACCCTGGGCACTAAAAACATTCAGGGCCCCTCAGCAACCCCTATACAATTCCCCGCACCCCTCCCCTCCCCCCAGCCATTAAAAACAAAAGCATGAAGAAATAGGCCTGTAGAATGTTTACACACTACTGTCAGTATTTATATTGCCTCACCCCCTTATGACAGTATTTTTAAATGCTAGAGTATTTTGATCCAGCAGTTGTATACAGTTTTTCTATATTATGGTGAGTTTTACCGGGGGCCCCTGGGCATGGTCTCTCTAGTCCCATGCGTTAATCCGCCCTTGTAAGTACCAGCATAAATCCTATCACCTCGGAGAATGTAGGTAGTAAACTTGTGGAAGAAGCATTATTTACAAAGTCTCAAGCGAAAGGGAGCAAGTGGATCTGGTAGGAGACAACAGCAAAGGCCAGGTGAGGCTGACAACCACATGATATATCAGCTGTTTGGACAAAGGATCATGTTGGTAGTGTTAGCTTAGCTCAGTGGTAGCATTCTTTTCTCTGAGTCAGAAGATTGTGGGTTGAAGCCCCACTCCAAGATAGAGCACCTAATCTCGGCTGATACTTCAGTGCAGTACTGAGGGAATCTTGGAGGTGCTGTCTTTCAGATGTGAGGTTAAACTGAGGCCCTGCCTGCTTACACAGTAGAATGTTAAAGATCTCATGGCACTACTTAAAGAAGGACAGGGGAGTTCTCCCAATGTTATGGCCAACATTTATCCCTCAACCAGCAGCACCAAATAAAATGATCCAGTCATTGATCTCATTGCTGTCTTTGGGACTTTGCTGTGCACCATGTTTGCCCACATAACAATAGTGGCTACACTTCAAAAGTCATTCAGTGGCTGTGAAGCACTTTAGAATGTCATGAAAGCTGCTATATAAATGCAAGTTCATTCATTATGATATAGGGCCTCCCTTCAGACTGGAGTTCATGCTGGAGCAAAAGGCCGTTACATTTTTTGTGTCCACCTGAAGCAGCTGACAGATAATGTGCAGGAGCCAAGAGAGCTGCTAGTTGGGGGTGGGGGCGGGGGAAGGAGGGGGACGTTGGGGATCATGTTGCTCAGTTGCACCATAGCTTTATGGGACAGGCTCGATTGACCAGCTGGTCTTTTCCTGTCCATCATTTTTGTATGTCTATAGTTCACCAATGACGTTACTGCAGTCAGGTGTGAGAGGTTTACTCAAATGCAGAGTACCATAGAGCGAGTGGCATCTTCACAGCCATCTGCAGGGAAGGCCCAAAGCACAGAAGGAACCAGCACAGACCAACTTTGATGAACACAGAGACCTTGGGCATCCATTTAGATCAGTCTGTTGCTGCTGAATTTGGCAGAATGAGTGGTGGGCTTAACCCACATGGCAGATACCATACAGATTGTTGTCATGTACAAAGCTAACTAGCCAGCTTGGGTTCCCAACACCGGCAGCATAGCAGAAGGAGCAGATGAGGTAGGTTTCTCTCAGGGTGCACGAGAGCAAGTGGGTGCTGGCAGTCAGTCACTGTGTTGTTGAATACGGCTTCTGCACCTAGAGGTAAAAGGTCACCACCATCCTCACAGGGCTACAATATCCAACAGCAGTGTGCAACTACAGTTGCTCCTTCCACTAAAGGACCACTTAGACATGACCTTAAATTATATAGTAAGTCAAGGAAACCTTATCAAGTCACTAAGGAGAAGCATGGTGGTAGGTTTTAGAACACATAATTGATGTAAATATCACTAAATAACTATTGATGTTATTTATCCTTGGTATGGACAGTAGGGTAGGACCATGGAAAGACAGTAAGTGCTAGCAGATGCAAAAATATGGCAATTCAGCTTCCGTCCCAGTCCTTGAAGTTTTCTGTAAGTCAACCCACAACAGATGACATAGCTTGGTCACTGCCTCTACAATGAAGCAGAGGTGGCAAAGGCAGGTCTGCTTTGATATACCCAGGGAGGATTGTCATGGTCTATAAATACAGGTATTGATGAGAGCCAACACATTGGCCTAAGGTGTCATTGAACCTGAAGGATTTGTCCCTCGTGCTCCTTATCCAATCCATGCAATACAGTGGGAACAACGAAAGGATTCCCATCCTGCCAACTTTATCAGCTAAAACTTGTTATGCACCAGCAAACTAAAGGCCTTAGCAAAAATGCAGACATGCACAGGCAAACCAAGCTATGCAAGGTGTCAACAGCAAACGTAGATAAACGTGTTGTATAAAAAAAAACCCACCACCAATGCACAACACCTTGCTTTAAGGATTAGGCTAAAGCAGATCAGGCCCATTGAGCTGTCTTGCCGCCATTTTACATGGATGAGTTGTGTTGATGGAGTTGGAGCTTTGCCGAAACTCAAGTAATTCAGCGTGGTACTTTAATTAAACTATAATTCCAATTAAGACTAGAGTTCCATTAAAAGTGTTGCCTCCTTTGACTCAGAAAAATTTCATGTGGAAAAATTCAGTGTACTATGCATTGGATTTGTGAGGTCGGGCATTGTATCTAGTGACCTGCACCTGCCACCAGCAGGTTCTGCGGCGCAAGCAGAGCCTGGTAAAAATCAGAGGCTTACATCCCGGGTTAAACTATAAATTGTTATTGGAAGAAATATACACAGAAGCAAATTGAATCATCAAGTGAAAAGCAATACGGTGCTTAACTTTTACTGATCTATTAAACAGTTTTCTAAGTCCAACACAATAAGTTGTTTCAAGGTTCTTTAAGTTCTTTTCTCAAGAGTCCTTTACTTGAGCTTTTTAGGCAAGCACATAACTTTACACGCACGGAATTCTGTCTCGCTAGGGGGACCTGGCAATACAGTTGGTCTGCGGGAACAATTGACTCAGCCTGAGAGTTCCTTGGTATAGAACTGTCATACAACATAACTCAAAGACACAATAGAGCATCTGCAGCATTGAGGTGCTTGCAGAGCATTTGTTCATACCTTGTTCTGGCCTCATGTACCTAGGAGCTGCTTAACGCTGGAAACAATACATCACCCGCCCCAACCTGATTAATTAGCAGATCAAACAGTCTCGACTCCTTTCTTGCGGACAGACTGACCCCATTCTCAGCTGGTGGTCATATGAGGAAAGACATTTCGATTTTAACCCCAGTTCAAAATCATTCACATTTCCTGCTTTATAATAATAATTATTATAAAAGAGGGGGAATAAACAAATAATACCACAATTTAAGGGAATGGTAGCATAGTGGTTCTGTTACTGGACTAGTAATCCAGAGGCCTGATCCGGAGACATGAGTTCAAATCCCACCACTGGCAGCTGTGGAATTTAAATTCAGTTAATTAAATAAGTCTGGAATAGAAAGCTAGTATCAATAATGGTGACCGTGAAACTACCGGATTGTCATAAAAACCCATCTGGTTCGCTAATGTTCTTCAGTGAAGGAAATCTGCCGTCTTTACCTGGTCTGGCCTATATGTGACTCCAGAACCACAGCAATGTAGTTGACTCTTAACTGCCCTCTGAAACGGCCCAGCAAGCCACTCAGTTGTATCAAACCGCCACAGAAAACAATAATAAGAATAACATTAGACGGACCATCCGGCATCGACCTAGGCACCAGATTCGGACACGGCTCGTCCAAGTCACACACCATCCTGACTTGGAAATATATCGCTGTTCCTTCATCGATGCTGGGTCAAAATCCTGGAACTCCCTCCTTAACAGCACTCCCTCCCTCACCTTCACCTCACGGACTGCAGCGGTTCAAGAAGGCGGATCACCACCACCTTCTCAAGGGCAATTAGGGATGGGCAATAAATGGTGGCCTTGCCAGCGATGCCCACATCCCATGAATTAATTTTTTTAAAATTATAATTTGCAGCAAGGTGGAGTTTGCCGATCATCTTGGCTTCTAACAGAGTTATCCTAATTCCAAAAAGAACAAGGCTACTAATCTAGAGAGGTCTTGTCACTGGCTTCCTAACGTTTTGTGAAATAAGTGGTAAGCAGCAGCCCTGCTAAGAGCAGGCACCATCTATTTCCCAGCCCATAAAAATGGTTCTTTAGGCCTGAGGCAATCCAACAACAAATAACTTTCTGTAACCTACTTTTCTCAGGAAATTGCAAATTACTTCAAGGGACATAGGGGGAGAAATTCAGTATCGCGCCATTTGGGGCGCAATTATCGGCCGGGCGCAAAGATTAGCGCCTGGCGCTAATTATCGCCACCGACTGCAAACTTGACTTTTATCGCCCCTGGAGGTGATTGGAGCGCTAAATCAGGCGCTTCACACCTGTCTTAAGGCGCAAAGGCCGAGGAGCGAGGCGCTAACTCAGAGCGCTGGCGAAGCTCATGTGATGTCAGTCAGCAATGGAACACAGACACAATGGCTCGGGCCAGTTCTTAAAGGGAAGGGTTGATCTTGCTTTCCATCCACATCCTGCTCATTGCAGCCTTGAATCTCGGCCTGGAGAGACCTGTACATCAAATCTGCTGGAAAGAACAATGGAGAGTACCAGGGAAAGAGCTCAGAGTGCAGCCCCCACAGTCTCTTCTAAATCGATACAAGGAAGGGCAAATCAAAATGAACCTGCTCAGTACCCAAAACTCCTTCTCACCGCGTTGAATCTCTCCAGAAGTCAGTCTCTCTCTCTCTCTCTCTCAGAATGCGTGGTTCAAAAATGTCACCAACAATAAAAGGCAGGAAGCGGTCGCCTTTAAATAGCGCTCCCCCAGTCCCTTCCTGACTGCAAAACGCTCCCCTCAACCTGTCGTTGCCAGCAGGCAGGCGGTAAGGCAGGGGGCACCACTCAATATCCGCTCCGGGGCGTTGCGCACTCGACTGACGTCACGATCTGCCGGCGCAGGAGATCGTGGCGGTAGTGTTTAGCGCCGCCGCAAAAAGTCTAGTTAATTTCGCGAGCGGCGCAAACATCGCTGCGCCCGGGCGCTAGATGCTTTGCGCCCCATTAGCGCCCTCTTAAGGCGCTAACTGGAGGCGCAACCAACTGAATTTTTCCCCCATAAATTCTTCACCAGTTTGAAACGCAGGCCAGTATTTAAAGTGGAGCCCTGTTAACATTGTCTAGTTCAGTTTGCTAGTGCATAAAAGTGACAGTAACAGCACTTCACCCCAACCATTTAGAGTATTCCTCTCAGAGAAACATTCAGGATGAAACACTTTGTAGTGAAATCACTACCATGGTGACTGTCACTTCCTGTAATGTAGCGCATCAGTTTCATAAAGATTTTGGTTATATTGACTGACAATGGCTGCAAACAATGGTGTTTGAACAAAGCAATAAGGAAATAATGAGAAATTTTGGAGCTGTCTGATCATGTAACAAATGGATGATGATCACGAGCTGAAAACCACAAGTTGGGATAAAAAGAAATGGAGCCCAGTTGAAAAGAATTGGATCTTTAGACCTTTAATGTGGATTAATTGGATTTGAAACAGAACAAGATAAAGTACTAAGTCCCCTCAGTGACTCTAAATGAGCCTGATTTGACATCTACACACACATGCTTTCCAGCAAGAGTAACTGTAGCAATCAGAAGTGGGAAGCCAGTTTAATTTCCCCCCTCACAATCACAGGGACAATGAGGCCGATCATGGTGTCCATACAATTACACCAGCTCAGATCACCTAACATAAATCTGAGACATTCCTGGACATAGTGACACAGAGCATTTACCATCAAAGGAGTTCATTAGATGCCATTTTGTGTAGATCTTGGGAGAAAGAGTAGCCAATTTTTCTTCCCAAGTCACTATATTATATTTCATTCTCGCTCCTGGTCTCTGTTTCCTATTTATTACTAACAGAAATGTTTTAACAAAATAGTCTAAGCAGTGGATTATTGTAAGTTACGGTTATGGAGTTTACATCCATACATGATTAATAAGATGTATAAGAGGCACACTTCCTGTCCACAAACCTTACTTTCTGTTGTCACAATTTTTGGACACATTGTTTTGTCAACATTTACTGCTGTAAATTGCTATGTCAACATTTCCCATTCAATTTTGTTATCAGTTATCACAATAGTTACAGGATCTGGCCACTAGATGGCGCAGTGGGGTGTGTTTCTGAAGTCTCTCAGTTCTGTCACCTTAGGATCACAGAATAGTATAGCACAGAAGGAGGCCATTCCGACCGATGAGTCTGCACCGGCTCTTTTGAAGAGCAATCCAATTAGTCCCACTCCCTCGCTCTTTTCCCATATCCCTGCAATTTTTTCGCCTTCAAGTATTTATCCAATTCCCTTTTGAAAACTACTACTAAATTGGTTTCCACCACCCTACCAGTGCATTCAAAATCCTAACCACTCGTTGCCTCCTTGTATATAAAAGGACTTCTTGTATATTCATCAACTGACTGTGGGAATGTCACGGCCAATTCACCAGTTTAACAGAAATCCATTGAACAGCTTAAACAGTACAAGAATATTTCGGGGTTCAGCATTTCTTTGAAAAGTATTTGATACAGGTTTCTCCCTGGCTTTTCTATAGTGAGAGGTCGCACAACACCAGGTTATAGTCCAACAGTTTTATTTGAAATCACAAGCTTTCGGAGCTATCGATTGCTCCTTCCTCAGGTGAAGTAAATTAGATACAGAATCTATAGTGACCATGGTCAATGGTTTAACAGGTAACCTACAATGAAGCCTCATTTAAGATGGAGAAAAACATAATGAATACAGCTGAGGTGATCACACTTGGACACTCTTGCTAAGATTAGATCTAACTGTCCCTTAAATGACTTGAAGCTTTGCCTCCACTGCCCTCCCTACCTGTAAGATCATTCCAAGTGCTGATCACTCTGAGTAAAGAACTCCCCATGATCGGTCCCAAATTTGTCTTTCAGCAGTTTGCACCCATGTCCTCTTAACCTACAGTGAGGTTCACCCGTGAAATAGTGTTCCAGGTTTACTTTTTCTATACAGCTCAATATCTTATTGACCAAATGATTCCACTCATGTAAGTAAACATTTTGTACCCAAAGCGTTAAGGTCCCGTGTATTTCAAATGCACAATTACTTTTACATTCTCGCTTTGTTAATTGTAAAAATTCAGGAGCAAATTATCGTCAGCCATGGCTCAGTAGTAGCACTCTCGACTCTGTCAGAAGGTTGTGGGTTCAAGCACCACTCCAGGGACTTGAGCATAACATCTCGGCTGACATTTAAGTGCAGTACTGAGGAAATGTTGCACTGTCGGAGGTGCCGTCTCAGGCGGGTGTAAAAGATCCCATGGCACTATTTTGAAGAAGAACAGGGGAGCCACACAGACATACTTTTCAGCAGAAGTCACTGGATAGCAATCAGGAATGGGAAATTGGTCTTATTTTTTCGCGGCCAAAACCCAGGAGAAATTAGGCCAACTGTAGAACCCCAACTGAGATCATCGAAGTCAGCATAGTCCAGGGATCAACCCTGGTCTATATGGTGTCGTAGACCGCGATTTTTTCAATGGAGGCGGGTTTGGTGCGGGTCAGGTGGTTTCCGGCTTCCAGTCCCGCCCCCAACTGCATCCGGCCTACAGACGTGGTTTTACGCTGATTGACCTTGTTAAGCCCGCCCTGCGGGCTTGCCAGCCAATTAAGAGGAAGCCGGTCAGATGACATCATTTGATGACGCGTCATCTGCCGGTTTTCTTAAAGGGACCACGCACAATTTTTTTTTGACAGCTGATTTCTCAGTGTTTGACAGCATTGAGGTGCTGCAAACACTGACAATCACTGTACAAAGGTGACTTCTTGCACCCAGGCTCTCCAATGACTCCCTCCATAGGCTGGAATAGAGATGGCAGCTACAGGTGAGGTGACAGAAGCAATCTGTCACTGGTGAGAGAGGTTCTCCCAATGAGGTGGCACTGGACATGGATTTCAAAACTTGTTACCTAAAGAAATGTGTAAATGCATTAAAAATGAATTTCCCAACATTTTCTTACCTCTGAGACTCACCAGTGCAACATTGGATCCTTCACACCACTTCTGCAGTTGTCATCAATCCAGAAACATTACAGCAGACTCACAACACGCCACACTTACCTGGTGTGGTGTCCGGATGTTGGGAAACCCGAGGCAGAAGCGGCAAAATTAAAAAATAGCCTGTCAACTACCTGTTAATAGGCAGGTAATTGGCTTTAATCCTCTTCCCGCCGCTAGGTGTCGGGTCCATGCGCAAACCGGGGACCCGACACTTGGGAAAATTGTTTGGAGGTGGTTTGATGGCGGGATCGCAACCCGCCGTCAATCAAAATGATTTTACCCTTTGACCCGCCTCCAAACCCGCCCTCTGAGCGCTGGCAAAATCCAGCCTGTACTGTGTGACACTGACTGGTCACTTTGGGGAGATTTACAATCATTTCTTAGCTTCTGTACGATTTGTTTACTATTAAAACTGTAGCTGGTACTTGCAGTGTAGATCTTCCTTCCACAAGGTGGAGATGTGAATCTCTGGCCATTTCAGATTCTTAAGCGAGAGCTGCTCAAATGAAGTGGACTGGTATTTCTTGTGCCCATAGTTTCATTTGATTGGGCCTTAGCTAGGTCACTCAGTTAGGTAAGCCAATTGTTTTGCATTCACAAAATTCTAGTTCCCATCGGCCATCTTACTATTGGTTAAAATAACATATCTGTCAGAATTAGCTTTGTCATTTAAAGTGGCAGTCTTCATAAAAAATGGTTTGGCAAATCTTTTGTTCACAAGGACATGGTATTATTAAAGGTGCTCATGTTCTGAGAAGTGGGAGGATTGGGCCAGACTAGTCAAATGTTATTTATTAGGAGTGACAGTCATTCAATTGGATGTACGTCACTTCTACAAATAACCAGTGTGTTTCCCTGATAGCACAACAACAACAACAACTTGCATTTATACAGCACATTTAACGTAGTAAAACCTCCCAAGGCGCTTCATAGGAGCGTAATCAGACAAAGATTGATACTGAGCCTAAGAAGGAGTCAAAAGCTTGGTCTAAGAGGTAGGTTTTAAGGAGGGTCTTAAAAGTGCAGAGATAGGTGGAGCGGCGGAGAGGTTTAGGGAGGAAATTCCAGAGCTTAGGGCCTAAACAGCTGAAGACACGGCTACCAATGGTGGTGCAAAGGTAGGGGGGATGGACAAGAGGCCAGATTTGGAGGAACACAGAGTTCTCAGAGAGCTGCAGAGCTGGAGGAGGTTACAGAGATAGTGAGGGGTGAGGCCATAGAGGGATTTTACACAAAGATGAGAATTTTAAAATGGAGGCGTTTGGGGACTGGAAGCGAGCACAGGGTTGATAGGTGAACGGGACTTGGTGCAAATTAGGATATGGGCAGCAGAGTTTTGGATAAGCAGGTTTATGCAATGAGTAGCTGAGCCACACAAATCAGAAAGGTCCTAGTTCTAAGCCCTAGGCTGTGATGATGTCAGCAGGCCCAACGATAGGAGTGCTACAATTGACCTTTACCCCCTAACTTGGGGATGGGAAAAATCAGCCAGAGTGTCTAGCACCTGCTAGATATGTACATGTGTAGACATAACTACCCACTGGGTTCAAGTAGCCTGTCAAACCTTACATATGAATAATGGCAGCCTATTCCACCATGGGAGGCACCACATAGGAAGTCGATCCAGCCCTCACCCAATGCCCATACATGCTCACTTTCAGCAAAGGTCCACCCCACCAACTCATGAACATCAAGGTGCGAGTCATTCCTTTCTCATTCATCTCCCAATGCTTTGCTTTCATACCTGCATTGCTTCCAACTAATCTCTCCCTGTTGGCCTCGTCACCCCGAGTAACAAACCACGTGGTCCTTGTTATCGTTACATCATTTTCTGGTGAGACAGACCACTGCCTGAATTTGCAGTTATGGATTCATAACATACTGAAAAGAACAGATTGCAACATAGTGCACAAAACGAGCTATGACTGCACTCAGGCCGACCCACTGGTTTGGCATATTACCTGAACATGACATTGGTAGATCTGCCAATAGTTTTGTGGGCAATAGCAACATGTGGCGTGGTACTGAGCTGTACAGACCAGGAAGGTCCCATGTACATCCCCAGTCTCTGCTGAGTTAGCTGGTCTCAGCTAGAGGCAACAGTAGGGGTTCTACAATATGCCTAAGTGTCCTTGAACTAGAAAAGGGAACAAACCAATTAGGGTTCCTGCTCTTGACTGCTGGACAATGACTACTGTTGCAAAGAGCAGGTGCGGACATCATGCGGTGACAGGATTGGGCTTGATTCAACGGCTCTGAAAAGGATGAATGGCCTTCCAACACTCAAATTGTAGGCTCACACATAAAGAATAAATGAGGTATTGGAAGGTTGCAAGTGTCCAAGGAACTGTATCCCAGTAGGAGTTACTGCCTTCAGGCTGGATGTGGGGGAAAGGTGGAGAAAGAATTTTGGAACCATTAGCAAAAAAAAGAGTATCATAAAAAGTTTGCTGCATTTATCCTCAATTATTACTGCATATACCATAACATTTTGTTGTGTTACAAACTCCATGTCACTGTTTAGCTCAATTACTCCACTCCTAATGCCAATTCTCACCCACCCGCCCGACTCTAGCACTTAGACAGGAACCAGAACTTCTACTTCAAGCACTTATACTGTAGAAATACATCATCGGCATTTACATGTTTTTTTAAAATTAAAGGTCTGTTTCCCAGATCAGGTCTGAAAAACATACTTTGCGTTTTTTACAATTTGGGGAGGTGGGCAGTTGAGTGGGAGGATGTCGGGCTAGGGGGAAAAGTGAGGGTAAGGGGGAAAATGAGGGAAAGGGGTAAATTAGGGAAGGGGAGAGAACAGAAAACGCAAAGTGGAAGGGGAGATGGAGAGACGGTAGGGATGATTGTTGGGGTAAGAGTGGAGGATAAAGGAATGAGATGAGGGAAGGGGCAATGTGCTAAGAGTGATGGAGAAGGGTGGGGAACAAGGGAAAGGGGTGAGGGTGGAAGGGGCATGGGATGATGGAGTAAGGGCTTGTATTGATCATATGGAAAAGTAGGATAGGGATGGGGCAAAGGCAGGGATAGGCCAACTAAAAAGCATTTTAACCACTTTACCGCCCTTCACCGCTGAACCATCACCAGATAGAAGTAGAGTAGGCTGACTGACCATACGTCCCCGTTTTCCAGGGACAGTCCCCGGATTAGGTACTGTGTCCCCAGGCAAACAATGTCCCCGGAAGAGTCCACGGTTCAGAAAACTCGTCCCCGTATATAATCTATGTGTTTTTAAACGTGAATGTACAGAAACCACGTAAACTTGAGGTCATCCAAAACTCTGCTGCCCATGTCCTAACTCACACCAAGTTCCGATCACCCATCACCCCTGTGCTTGCTGACTTACATTGGCTTCCGGTTAAGCATCACCTCAAATTTAAAATTCTCATCCTTGTTTCCAAATCGCTCCATGGCCTCGCCCACTCCCTATCTCTGTAATCTCCTCCAGCCCCACAACCCTCCGAGATATCTGCGATCCTCAAATTCTGGCCTCTTGAGCATCCCTCGCTCAACCACTGGCGGTCGTGCCTTCAGCTGCCAAGGCCCTAAGCTCTGGAATTCCCTCCCTAAACCTCTCCACCTCTCTGTCCTCCTTTTAGACGCTCTTTAAAACCTACTTCTTTCATCTGCCCTAATTTCTCCTTGTGTGGCTCGGTGTCAAATTTTGTTTTATAACGCTCCCGTGAAGCGCCTTGGGATGTTTTACTATGTTAAAGGCGCTATATAAATACAAGTTGTTGTTGTTGAGGAGTGATATGATGGAGTACGCTTGACAAGACAGAGTGGGGGAGCGGTGATTGTGCACTACAGGATGTAGGTGAATCTACAACTGTACTCAGCTTTCCTGACCTGGTTAGGTCATTAAAGCGCTTCCTGCACTGGATCCAGATACAGGACACAATAGTCTCGCTGCTGACCTCCTCAGCCACCTCTAACCACGCCTTCCGCCTTCTTGGTGACAGCAGCAGGTTTCTTCTTCCCATTGTTGGGGAAGATTACCTCCTTCCTGCTCCTTACTGCCCCCAGCAGTACATCAAGTGAGGAGTCGTTAAAGCGGGGCGCAGCCTTTGAACATCCTGAGTCCATCTTGTACGTTTGCTGTCTCTATGCAAAACCTCCCAACTCCTTCAAGTTCCATCTTTGAATTGGTCGTTTAAATAGTCGAGTTGATATCGTGTCTTGTGGGAGCGCATCACACCTGCTGACGCACATTGGAGACGCGAAACCCGGCAGTAAAGTGATAATTAGGTATCCATGTTGAAATCGGACATTCCGACGTGCCAAAACTTCTTCCAGGTTTTGCGCCCACTATTGCACCCCTCCCCCCACCCCTCCCCCCACGCCCGCCTCGCTCAGAACCCGCCTCTGGGTTATTGGCGGGCTCCATACGTCCATCAGTCTTCAGACTTTAAAGTGTCAAAAATATTAAACAAGAGAAAGAAAGGTAGTCAACGACAAAAACTTGCATCTTTACCATAGTAAAACGTCCCAAGGTGTTTACAGGAGCATAATCAGACAAACATTGACACCAAGCCACAAAGAGACTTTAGGACAGGTGACCAAATGCTTGTTCAAAGAGGTTGTTTTAAGCAGCCTCTTAAAGGAGGACAGAGAGGCAAAGAGGTTTGGGAAGGGAATCCAGAGCTTAGAGCCTAGACTTCTGCAGGCACAGCCACCAATGGTGGAAGGAAGTGGGGGATGCACAAGAGGTCTGAGTTGGAGGAACGGAGGGCTGCAGGGCTGGAGGAGGTTACAGAGATAGGGAGAGGCTAGCCCATGGATGGATCTGCTGAACACCAGAATGAGAATTTTAAAACAAACATTTCCTGTCAGTTTCATTTGACCTGGAGCCAGTAATTTACAAGCACAAGCCAATCTACAAATTTCCCTCAACAACAGAATTAACTGTTAATCCAACTCATGATGTGCAGATTTACAGTAACTAGTTTATGGCCTTGCGGGAAAGGGCAGTTAAACATATCTCAACCCGAACAGCACAGTAACACATTTTACATGACGTGTATAATGTTCCTGTAGCATATCCTCCAACCCACTCTGAGGGCTGGATTTTCTCAGCCCCGAGGAGACGGGACTGCCGAGAAAGTTGCAGAATTTGGGGGCAGGTGGCAAACCCGCCCCCAACCCGCTCTCCGTGCCCTCTTGCCAGGAGGCGGGAAGCTGTCCGGCCCCGGGTCCCGTCTCCTTGGAGGCGGGAAGGGATTAAAGCCTATTAACTGCCTGTTAACAGCCAGCTGATTTCTGCAAAGTACTGTAGAAAAGTTTGATGAGTCCTGAACACAAGGGCTCATCAAACTACACAGAATGTCAGTGTTTGACAGCTTCACAGAGCTGTCAAACGATGACATTTCTTCTTTCAAAAATTCTTGACAGATGACACGTCTTACGTTGACGTGCTCTGTCAATGACTTCCCCCTAATTGGCCGGCTGAGCCCGCCGGGCGGGCTTAACAAGGTCAATCAGGGGAAATTCCCACTGGTTGGCCAGAAGCAGATGGAAGCGGGATTGAAACCTGGCAAGCAGCAGTCCCGCCTCCAAAAGCTTCTCATTCAGAAAACCCAGCCCTGAGCAATGGCACAAGAGGTCCATTAGTGCAGAGGATTTTGTGTTTCACGCTCCTCTGTCTCGTTTCCATTTTCGCTCTCTTCCACACTCTCTCATGCTTTCATTTATTGTTTCTTAATATTTAATTTAATGTCATCTGGGTGAAGCCTGTCCTTACTTGGAATGAAGCACTTTCCACTTTTATCACCCAGTGTTAGCATCAAGTGCTTCCAGATTAGCTATAGAACAATTTGATGCAAAGCTCCTTCTACACTGCCCAACCTCAGAAGAGTATCCCCTACTGCACCATTATGAATTTCTCCAGACAAGCCATCTTTATGTCTTCCCTGAGTGAGATTGTCAATTTGGTGCTGAATTATGGGTAGTTCTGTGTTCTGGGCTTGCACCCCCAAGACCTTGGTTGAGACTGCACCACCTGAGTTTCCACTATCCCACCCGAGAATGGCTGCCCAGTCGCACCGCAAGTAGCAAAATATGGAAATGCCCCTGACCTTGGAGTTAGGGCGCAAATAACAGGTGGGCAGAAGTTCTGCCCCACTGAGGATCCCCCGCCATTGTGGCAGAGGGAGGAATTCGAAGGCCTTTGTCTCTTTGTAAACCTTTTGCTGTGTCCTCCGTCTCTACTGGTCTGCCTACTTTGTTGTTGCCATCCATTATTTGACCAACTTACATGTGGTTTTGATATCCAGGTCATTAATGTGGATTAGAAACAGCAGAGGTCCAATCACAGATTCCTGCAGGACTCCATTCAACAACTACCGTCGCCCCACCCCCACCCCCGCCCTAGTCTGTCACTACTCCCCTCACAAGTACTCTCCTTTAGTAACAGATGTTCAGGTTAACTACTTTTATATGTATCTTATGGATAAACAATTTTGTTCCAACTTTTTTTTAATCCTTTGCAGTTTAATAATGAATGATTTATTCTTAGTCCATGACAATCGATACTAACAATTACCAGCTGATGTCAAGCCAAACACAAACATTTATTTTAACTAAACCAAACCACTGTGTTTAAAAAGAAAAAAAAAAGAAAACACTGGAAAATAAAAAAAGGTGCAGGAGAACAGCAAGCAGTTAATAAAAACAAAAAGCTCCTTTGATCCGGCCTGCTGTTTTGGTTACTGAGGCAGAACTAAAATTTCAGAGCATGCTGTATTTATTTTCTTTAACAGACTGGTAGTGGACTAATCCGTACAGCAGCGTGATATGTTGGCAAAAGTTATAAACCTGGAAACATTCTATGTGCCAAAAATGAATTGGGTACTGCCATCTGAAAGACAGTAACAGTGGAGGGTGGTATTCCCTGTGATAATAGTTTATTTAGACTTTCAAAAAGCTTTTGATGAAGTTTATGTATCGAGGCTGAGAAAAGGCCTTCAGCACCATAAAAGCTTGTTCCCATCTGTAGCTGATTTCATCCCCATACACCAACCCCTCCTGGGAAAGGCAAAAGAAAGATCTGTAACCAATTCAGAAGTTTCTTGTCAAAAAAAATTCTTCTCTGACCCCTCATGAGAGTTTGCAGTCAAGCCCCAAGCCCATGAATTATTGTCCAGAATGGCTTCCTTCCATATGCTGTGATCACCTCTTTTCCCAGAAGTCTGTCTATTGCCTCCTCTGGAATTCTCTTCCACAGCCATCAATCAGCCTTGGCAAAAGTAAGACCACTGGACATCCACCTCACTCCCTGCTTCCTCAGTCTATATGGCTGGCCCCTAGTTCTACGCAACCCCATCACCTCAAACAAACTGTGCCTTTAATAATCTTAATTATGTAGATCAGATCCCCTCTAGGTCTCTGTTTCTCCAGAGAGTGCAAATCCAATGCGTTCAGGCTGAAAATCATCCTTGTTGCCCAGCCTCAATATCCTCCTGAGATGGGGCGACCAAAACTGGACACAGTATTCCAATGGAAATCATACTAAAGACTTATATGACCCTATTATTGTGGTCCTAGTTTTGTAATACAGTGCAGCACCCTGTTTGTCATTGCTGTGGCCTAATCACACTGCATTGAAACGTTGAGGGAGTGGTCGATGATCACTTCCTAGTCCTTCTCCCTCACGGTCACCTCTAACTTACACCCACTGATTTTATATCCCAGGATGAAAAACTTCTAAATAAACTAAAAGTCACAGGAACCCAAGGTAAAACCTGGAAGAGACTAGGTAAAACCTGGAAGAGACTAGGAAGTTAGTTAAAAGATAGGAACCAGAATACTTGTGAATATTAGACTGGGGGGGTGATGTTGTGATGGATACTGCTGGGGTCAATGCTTGGACTCCTGTTGTTTCTACTAAACATTAATAACTTGCATACAAAACCAAATTTAAGCTTGTCAAAACTCCTGTTGACACTACATTAGGTAGAGCAGTAGAGACAGAGGATGTAGCAAAGAATTAGATCTGTTACACAATTGAGCAGATAAAGGGCAAATGAAGTTGAACACCAATATAAATGTAACATGATGTAGGTTGGTCAAAGTGTGCTTTAAGCATAAAAATAAATAAAACCCAATTAACACAGGAAGACCTAGAATGGCACCTATATCATTTCTCAACTTTTTAGGAATGGACCCAGGAGTAGATTCATCACTTTCAATGTCTAGACAATGTGGCAAAGCAATAAAAAAAAAATCAATTACTGGGATATATCACCAAAGCAGGAGAGTACAAATGTACAGGGGATTTGCTGGAGCTTTTCACCACGTTATAAAAAGCATATCCAGGTATTGGAGAGGGTACGGGAAGAGCAAGTCTGATCCCAAATGTAAAGGGATGAGATATCAGGGAAGATTTGAATCTCAAAACTGCAGTCCAGACAGAAGATGGTTAAAGTGGGGGACGGGGTGGGGTACCTCATACTTATGACATACAAAGATACATATGTACTAAAAGGACAGGAAAGGAGTAGCTGGTCCACGAAGCCTGCCCCATCTCACATGGTGTAACTTCTACACACCATGACCCCTACCCCGCAATCTCCTGGGAGAGACAAAAAACGTAGGCCAATTTAGGAAAAAAACTCTGGGAAATTGTCCTCTGACCCTCGAACGCAATCAAGCAAGGTCCAGGAAACCACAGTGACTGAGGGACTTAGCCGCTGATGACCACCTCTACCTTCTACACGTTTGATGTTTGCCACTTGCAGACACTTGCCAGCTCTCTTTACCAGGCACCCTGCAACAAAATAATCCTATTTAAAGTGATACTATAGTAAACCTTGAAACTTAGGAACATAGGAACATGAGTAGGCCATTCAGCCTCTTGAGACTGTTCGCCATTCAATTAAATTATGTCTTATCTGTATGTTAACTCCATCTACCCATCTTGGTTCTGTAACCCTTATAATACCCTTACATAACAAAAATCTATCGGTCTCAGTCTTGAAATTTTCAATTGACCTGGTCTTAACAGCTTTTTGGGGGAGAGAGTTCCAGATTTCCACTATCCTTTGTGTGAAGAAGTGCTTCCTGACATCACCCCTGAATGGCCGAGCTCTAATTTTATGGTTGTGCCCCCTCATTCTGGACTCTCCCAACAGAGGAAATATCTACCCAATCAAATTCTTTAATCATCTTGACCTCCTCAATTAGAGCATCCCTTAATCTTCTATATTCAAGGGAATACAAGCTTAGTCTATGCAACCTCATAATTTAATGCTTTTAACCCCAGTGTCATTCTGGTGAATCTGCGCTGCACCCCCTCCAAGGCCAATACATCCTTCCCGACGTGCAGTGCCCAGAACTGAACGCAGTACTCCAGATGGGGTCTAACCAGAGCTCTGTATAGCTGCAACATAACTTCCACCCCATTGTATTCCAGACCGCGAGATAAAGGCCAACATTCCATTAGTCTTTTAAATTATTTTTTGTACCTGTCCACTAGCTTTTAGTGATTTCTGTAGTTCTCTCTGCTCATCCACAGTTCCTGCTTCTTGCCATTTAGAAAATACTCTAATCTATCTTTCTTAGGACCTCACACTTTCCCTCATTGAACTCCATATGTCACAGTTTTGCCCACTCACATAGTCTATCAACGCCCCTTTTGCAACTTTCTGCTCCCATCTGCACTATTTACTGTGCCACCTAACTTGGTGTCATCAGCAAACTTAGGTTCTTTATTCCTTCATCCAAGTTATTTATCATTATAGTGAAAAGTTGCGTCCCCAGTACAGATCCCTGGGGGACACCACTAGGCACATCCTGCCAAGTGGAGTACACACCCATTATCCCTGTTCTCTGTCTCCTACCTTCTAACCAATTCCCTATCCAAGCCAATAGGTTGCCTCCAATTCCCTGAAACTTGGGTCTATAATAATACATCTGAATTTGGAGATGAAGCTGCTCCTTTTAAAACACTCCTATTATTTTACTGTCTTTCCTCTTCGTTCCTGAAGGCAGGGACTTACATTAGAGTGCATTCCCTGCACCACCAGCGTTGCTCAAGTGGGTACTCTTCAGATGTGAGTACCGACAGCAACAGGCTGTTCAACCAAGCCCGATCCTGATCTCACCTGGCATCCGTACATGCACATTTTCTAACAGGGATCAAGGGACAGCGATCTAGAACGAGGGGTCACAGTCTCAGGATACGGGGCAGGACATTTAGGACTGAGACGGGGAGAAATTTCTTCACTCAGAGGATGGTGAACCTGTGGAATTCTCTACCACAGAAGGCTGTGGAGGCCAAGTCACTGAATATATTTAAGAAGGAGATAGATAGATTTCTGGACGCAAAAGGCGTCAAGGGGTATGGGGAGAGAGCGGGAATATGGTATTGAGATAGAGGATCAGCCATGATCATATTGAATGGCGAAGCAGGCCTGAAGGGCCGAATGGCCTACTCCTGCTCCTATTTTTCTATGTTTCTATGTTTCTAGGAGTGGGAACCTTGTCTCATTTTTTTCCCCTCCCTAGCCTGTGGAGACTGAAGTCAATTTAATAGCCCCACCACTAAAGCGGCTGAAATCAGCTGATGGTCACGCAGCATAGACTGGAGAATTGACATGGGGCCCCTCTGGTCTGTGTGGCTTGATACCACAGTTACTGGTACAATTCCCCACTGAGCCAGTACTCCAGCTCCTGTTCACACTCCAGTGACCCCTGCTGGAAGTGCACTTGTGTAGGTGCCAAGCAAGGACATAATCAGGTTCTGTTGTGATGCGCCCTCAAGTCAAACATTCACTGCCTAGGCTCACACATTTAGGCAAGGTACTAGCGGGCGGTCAGCACCTGTGTACCCAACATGAGGCAGTGCCTTCAAGAGAGGAGGGGAGAAAAATCAGTAAAAATACTTTGCTGAGAATGCTTTTTGTGTTAAAACCATTACTATTGGATAGGCACTAATCACATCCCTTAAAGTGCCTCAGTCTAGCACCTGGAACAATGTGAAATTGAAAATCAATCATCGCTGTACAAAATCCTAAAATAAATATCTCAAATCGTTTAAGCATTTACATCAACAAAGAAGGAACGTTGGAATAAGGGACTTGCCAATTATTGGACTTCATGCTTGTTTATTCCAGCACAGGCAGTTATCTTCAATGTAATTCACAGCTTGATCACAAGAGGGCACCACATTCTCAGAGTGAGCTGATATTCTCTTGCAATCTGTCCTCTTCCATAGTCGCCCCTGAATCAGTTAACTGAAGAGCAGAGTATCTCTGCCACATGGTAAAGCCAAATCCAGATCAGGGGGTGGTGGGGGTGGGGGTGGGGTAGGAGGGGATACCGTGAATGGGATCATGTGTTGATTTCTGAGGTTTGCTTTGCTAATGAGGAAAAACCTTAATAGCCTCAATAATTAATGTTTCCATATCATACCACGGGGAAGTGGGGAAAAAAGACCTTTTTATTTGTTTTAAAACAGCCTTTTTGCATTCTGGATATTGTCAGACAGTACGTTCAAAATCTAGTCCAACAGCAGGTTGCTGGCTGTCTCACTGAAGGGACCGGCAACATCCCTGTCCCAGCTGTGAGGTAACACTATAATGATGTTTTTTTCTCACAATCTTCACTTCTGATTTCTACTCCACCGCACACCCAGCCACTCCGAAGTAGTGGACTTCTTGTTACCAGATAGTTCCCATAGGTGGCGGACAACCTGCCAGTAACTTACCCAGGTGCTCATTATTCACATCGAGTGTTGACAGGCTGTTCAACTATGGGGGTGTCACAGCTGAGCCTGTCCTCATCCAATATCCAGCCATGCAGACTTCCAGCAGAGGTTGCTGGATAGCCATCAGGAGCGGGAACCCTGGCTGACTTTTCCCTTTCCTAGCCGAGCAGTTTTGAGACCAATTGTACCGCCATCCCAGCTGAGATTAGCAAACTCACCACAAACCGGGAAGTACCTTCCACTCCTGATTTTCCACATTAAAACCCGGTGTGTTGCTAAAGGCTGTCATTTCCCAACAGACCACATAATAACATTAAAAAACAATCCAGTCTGGACCCCTGGACAGCATTGCTGAGGGGTCCGAAGGTCTAGTCATTAGTTTGGTCTCGTTAATCTTGTCAAGACCAACATCACTGATTGTCCATCTGAAACCATCTGGCTTCTCAATACTGGTTAATAAACTGGGCCAATATTAAGAAGATCACCACTCAAAGACCTGTGGAAAGGATATCAGCGGAATGAGATTGCATGGAGCGTGACGGCATAATTGAGAAAATCGTCCACAGCTACTGGGCAAGCCCAATCGTGCCGGTGGTAAAACTTGAACAGGATGGTTTGGAGATGTTTTTTTGTTGCGTCGTCGAGAGACCCAGCAAAGTCACGTGTTTCAGGCACTTTCCTCAGTTCTGCCAGATACTGCAAAACATTTTCATCATCTCTTTACCGCCTCGAACCGTTCCATAATAAATAATAACAGCGAGTGGTTTCGGGCTCAGATGTTCTTTGACCAACTCCTCATACATTTTGTCTTTAGGCTGGGCAGGAGCGATCAGAGTCTTAATCAATGTATATATTGCAGGTCGCAGATAGTAAGCAAAACTGCTCTCTTCTTGGCAAATTCATTTGACTCAAAAAAAAACTGTGGACGATTTTCTCAATTTTGCTGTCACGCTCCATGCGATCTCATTCCGCTGATATCCTGGACATTTAGGACTGAGATGAGGAGAAATTTCTTCACTCAGAGGGTGGTGAACCTGTGGAATTCTCTACCACAGAAGGCTGTGGAGGCCAAGTCACTGAATATATTTAAGAAGGAGATAGATAGATTTCTAGACGCAAAAGGCGTCAAGGGGTATGGGGAGAGAGCGGGACTATGGTATTGAGATAGAGGATCAGCCATGATCATATTGAATGGCCTACTCCTGCTCCTATTTTTCTATGTTTCAGAGCATAGGGTACTGCTCTAGGCCTAACATTTTTTGACTTTACCCCCTCCTTCACATCAAGCTGTACCTGGACACCCTTTGCTGTACCAAGATTTGGACTGAATAATGACTTGTTCTCTTCTTCTACATACTCACTCCAGCTCGACCCCATTCGATACTCTCTGATTTTTCCAAATAATACCAACTTGATGAAAACAAAATTCAGTGACAAGGTTAGCCCGCAACCTAAGTAACAAAGATGTTCACTATTCAATCTTTTGAACAATGCATTGCCCTTTATCTTTACGAACATACAAAAATGACAGGGCAGCTGGTCCATCAAGCCTGCCCCACACTCATGATGCCTAGACACTTCCTACCCCTTGCAGCCAAATCATCTCCTGGGAAAGGCAAAGAAAAAAACCCAGGACCGGAAAGGAAGAAAAAAATGGAAAATTCCTTTGTGACGCCCGGAGCAATCAAAACCAGGCCAGGAGATGACATTGACTTATGCATGTGTTAACTGTTAAACCACTTACCAGTTATACGCTGGCAACACTCAGCAGGTCAGGCAGCATCTGTGGAGAGAGAAAGAGCTAAGGTTTCAGGTCGATAACCTGTCGTCAGAACGATTTTGTTTCATTTATATGATGTGATCCCTGCCCCAGCCAAGAACCAAGTTCTGCTCCATTTTGAAGGCTTGTTGCCACTGCTATGTCTGAATAAACTCTCATATTGGTGTGGTAATAACTGGCAGCTTTTTAAAACATTTCCAGACCCTCTAGAATCTTCCATCAGAGAATAACAAAAACAATACAAGAGATACCTTGGATTGTAATTGCTACAATGTGCTTACTCCCATCAGGGGGACATCTAGTGATCAGTTAGCAATATGCAAGTACCATACATATCAGTTCAACTATACGCCATACAGACATAGCTGTAAATTCCATTCCTGGTCTTGCTGGGGTCGCTCATCTCAACTGGAGCAGGAGCTCAAGTTCTACATTTCTCCTCAACGCCTCTGTGCTTGGGATTCCTGCTCCTGATTTTTATTCAGTGATCCCTACCAGAGTGTACATGTATGTGGATGTCAAGGTTGGGCTCGGCTATGATCTCCTCTATGGTCTAATATGCTGCTGACACGTGTTGCTTGGATGAGATACTGGAAGGATTCTGGTGTCTGTGGAACCATATCCCAGCAAGGGATCAGTGTCTCAGGAGAGGAAAGGGGTTAAAAGTAACCCCCATACTTCTTGAAAACCAATCATAGACTGCAGTAACAGCCATCTGAGGTGTCCACAGAGCTAACGGCAGGGCCGGGGGGACAGTGCGGATAGTCCATAAAGGAGGAAAATGAGTAGAATCTAGATACCATACCAGCAATGATGGCAATGTGTGGCGGTCTGGTTTGGGATTATTAATCTCTGCTTATGATAGAACTAGAGACGTTTACAGCGCAGAAGGAGGCCATTCATCCCACCGTGTCTGTGCTGGCTCTTTGCTAGAGCAATCCAAAACTAATCCCACTGCTCCGCTCTCTCCCCACAGTCCTGTATCACCCTCTGCTTCAATACTTATCCAATTTTCCTTTAAAAATACAATGATCTCTGCTTCAGCTACTCCTTGTGGCAAAATATTCCATGCTCTCTACTTACATAAGAATGATGCGGAGATGCTGGTGTTGGACTGGGTGGACAAAAATGAGAAGTCGCACAACACCAGGTTATAGTCCAACAGTTTTATTTGAAATTACGAGCTTTCGGAGCGCTGCTCCTTCGTCAGGTAAAGTGAGGGAATGCTTTGTAACTGATTCGTATTCCCTCACTTTACCTGACGAAGGAGCAGCGCTCCAAAAGCTCGTAATTTCAAATAAAACTGTTGGACTATAACCTGGTGTTGTGCGACTTCTCATTTTTTACATAAGAATGGAAAGGGAAAGGGTTGGGGTCTGTTTTACTCAAACAACTCTCCTATTCTATATTGAAAAATGACATGTAAACAAAAATATTGGTTGACATTTAAAAAAACAGAGCAAATATTTACCAGGTAGGTCTCCATTTAAAAAAAAATTAGCAGGTACTTTTGTGAAAATACCTTTTTTCACTGAAGAATGGGAATTATTTTAAATCAATGTGCCCCCTCTAGACTTCTCTTCCCCTTTAAGGGAAACACTTAAGCATAGCGGGAATGTGTTAGCTATGCAATCCCATCAGCATGTTGGGAATGCGAAGGGTGAAACTGCTGCCTTTCATAACCACCGCGGGGCCTGGGAACAGACTGCCGAGTATCGGTGGCGATTATTTAACCCATAAACGATACATTCCACGTTGGCTACTCAATCATATCAAACAAGAGTGAATGGGGATTGAGTGGGAACACTGGAACTCTGTGCAGGATTCAGGCACTGCACTGTGTCAGGTACAGTGATATGTTTATTCAAAATCTCCTAGGAGCTCCTCCCATGGCTCATTGTGTTTATCCAGTGCATATCTGAGCCAGGAAAGTCCCTGGCTCAATCCCCGGCCTGATCTCAGCAAGGGCAGTGGAACAGTCACGACAGCTGACCTCAGTAGCTCTAATCACTTTTCCTAATCCTGCTCATTATCGAGTGGCCCAAGATGGTAGTGTGTGCTTGTTGACACTGGGTTGAGGACAGGATTGGGCTCGGCTGTAATAACTCCCAAGGTCACAGCCTGAAGTCTCACGAATGAATTGTGGCCACATGGACACCCACTGCCTCTTGAACCCTATCCCAGACAGGATTCGATGCTTCAACAAGGGAGGAAACAGAAGTCAACAGTAAAATTACACCTCTGGGAGCACAGAGTGCAGGAGTCTGAGCTGCAAAATATTTTAACAATCATCAACTTGCATTTATGTAGTGCCCTTATCATAGTAAAACGTCCTAAGGCGATTCACAGACAATAAAATTGATACCAAGTCAAAGAAGGAGACATAAGGACAGGTGAGAGGTAGGTTTTAAGGATGGTCTTAAAGGAGGTGGAGAGGCAGAGAGGGTTAGGGAGGAAATTCCAGAGCTTCAGGCCTAAATGGCTGAAGGCACGGCCGCCAATGGTGGGGCGAAGGAAGGGGGGGGATGCACAAGAGGCCAGAATTGGAGGAACGCAGAGTTCTGGGAGGGTTGTAGGGCTTCAAGAGGTTACAGAGATAGGATGGGGAAATCAATTAAGTAAGATATCAATCTCTCATTTGACTTGCTGTGTGTTTCCTGAGACCATTGCAGTTTCCTCCATTGGTCTGTTGCACACAAATGTTTATTGTATTTTCCATTAAAATGCCAAACACATTTACCATCAGCTGCCCACAGCAGCCACAAGGGGCAACCTTCAAAGACTGCTTTCCCAAGAAAAAAAATTCAAGCCATTCAGTGTTCACTGTTCAGCTGCTTGGATATGAACACTCTGCTTTACTACTCAGGCTGGTTTATCAAAATGTCATCTTTTGGCTGGAGCACAGGACTTGCTGAGCATTTGCACTATGCAGCACGCCCATGCCGTGTCAAGGCAGGTCGTCCTTCATAGCCGGGACGCTGGGTAAGGGGCACTTTCTAGGACAAAGTTCCCTATCCTGCTCGTAGACAGTCCACATCCAAAGAAACTAAAATACTACAGTTGAAGTCACACACTGAGCACAATTGCTATCCTCGCTGCTAATGTTGGGGTGATGCGGGTTCTGGGGGCTTCAGAACTCAAGGCATTAAAAATTGTTGTTGCTCAGTGCCGTGGATTTTATTCCACTGGTACCAGGTACATCATTCGAACTTTTGGACTTTATAGTCCAGGAGCATCATGAGCTTCAACTGGCTCAGCACATCCCAGGGATCAAACCAGGCTCCTCCTGATCGGCAGGGCTTGGTGCTGCACCCGATAGTGCCTTTAACCACTGGGCCTTCAGGGGATCAATTAAGCAAATCCTTTCTGGGAGATGCCTCCATTGTATTTGATGGAAAGGTGTGTGGATGTATTTGCTGAGGTTTAGCAACAGATCTACAAAAAAAAAGGGAACTTGTGGGGCAAGTTCATGGAATTGGTGATAACCAATGAGACTAATGCAATCCCTTAGCTGCAGACTCACTGATATTGCCTATAAGATCTTGTTTCCAGATTTGTGTTTAAGATGCTGATACCTTTTAATTTAATTGCGCGAGTCTTCTGACTGTGAGACAGGCAGCTAACTAGGGGTCCTTTCACTCTTCACTAAAGAGTGATAGGCAGTCACAGTTCCCTAAGTGTGATCATTTATTTCGAGGGATCCTCTCACTCAGGCATCCTCTAAAATAACAGCTTCGCTCCCCCTCCCCCGAAACAAGTGGTCACACTTAGGGAAAAGCTGCTTTTTAGAGCTTTTGACTTCAGCTTTTGAGGTTCCTCTTCCCTAACACCCCCCCCCCACCCCCACCCCCGTTCAGTAGAGATAAATTCAAACGTTGGGCATCAGAGCTACTGTAGATGACAGGTGTTTTAACAGGTAGCGCCTATGGCCGTACTGTATTCTCTAAGAAGGTATGTCTTCCGCAGACAGATCTGCCCAAACTTGCCAAGCAGCAAGACACACTAATCTGTCCTCCAGATGCCTCCCTCCTCCCATTGAGGTATTCCAGTGAGGGATATTACTTTTATACCTCACATTTTACAACAACAACAACTTGCATTTATATAGCACCTATATCATAGTAAAACGTCTCAAGGTGCTTCACAGGAGCATAGTCAGTCAAATAATATTGACACCGATCCAAAGGCGACATTAGGACAAGTGGCCAAAAGAGGAGAGAGAGGTAGCGAGGCGACGAGGTTTAGGAAGGGATTTCCGGAGCTTAGGGCCTCGGCAGTTGAAGACATGGCCACCAATGGTGGGGCAAAGGGACTGGGGGATGTACAAGAGTCCAGAATTGGAGGACTGCAGAGTTCTCAGACATTTGCTGGCTGGAGTAGATTGCAGAGATGGGGAGGGGCAATGTTTTACTGTCTCTTTAACCTGCACCCACCACCCCCCGCCCCCCACACCCCCTTGGCCCATTCGATTTCTCATGTAAGTCACGCATTGGAATCTTGTAACTTTCCCCCATGTGTTAGTTTTAATGAAATGTTAAGTATGTTGCCAGTAAAGGTGTTTATGAATTCATTAAAAAATGGGCAGCTATTGACCATTCCTTTTCAAAGGATATGCAAAAAATATTACCCATTTGTGTAAAAACAGCAGTGTATCTTGTGTGTTTACACTGTGAGTCAGGTCTCTGGCTAACAGCAGTTGGCTCTGACAATTGCCAGCATTGTTCCAATCCTGTGTAAGGGCGTGTGAATAATATAAAGCACCTGACAGGGAAACTAATATTCCCTGTGAGTCAACTCAATCTAATGCATCGCATAGAGCAAGTCATTCCCATGCTAATAAAATAACATTCAGAGAACCACATTCCTGGATCACAGATTCTACCAGATGCAAACCTAATGCTTAGTTTAAAAGTATTGAAAACTGTAGTTTCCTCAATGGTTCAGTTGTTACAGGCACTGCGCAGTTGAACTGTACAGACTAACTGCTGAGTTAGCAGATCTCAGCTGGGTGGTATGGGGGGGATCGGCCCCTGGTCTAGGGAGGGGAAGATCAGCCAGACTTCTTGCTCATCATTATCAGTGGCCCCTACTGGAAAGTGTGGGGAACATGTTGGGTTAAGATGGTCCATGGTCGAATGACCCATTAACACTCATTGTCTAGAATCACGCATGAAGAAAAGTTATTCCAGTGAATAGAGACTCAGAGCATCTGTAGTTGCAATATATGGCTGAAAACAGCTCCAACAACCTCCACAGCCTGGCTGGTACAGTTCTTGCTGGCCTGGTATATTTTTGGCGCTTCATCTCTTGACACTGACATTCCCTCTCCTGCTGTCACTGGTCTACCATTGGAGCCCTTGATCAGACTTTGCTGGTATCAGATACAAAACACGGATTGGATCAATACACAAGATCAAATGTCAGCTACAAAATACGGAGTGGATCAATACACAAGATCAAATGTCACATACAAATTACGACGTGGATCAAGGTCCAACATCAAATGTCAGCCATAAAAGAAGGAATGGATCAGTAGCTACTCAGGTAAGATACCAAATTTTGGAGAAAGGTGGTTAAAAATAAATAAATTTAATATAAAGCAAGAAAGACGTAGACACTAACACATCCAGGCTCCATGAAAACTCATTGTCTGGACTAGTTAGGAAACATTTCTACATGCAAAGTTTGCAAACGGCAGATCAATTATTCATTTTAAATCTGAGATTGATAGATTTTTGTTATCCAAAGGTATTAAGGGATATGGAGCAAAGGCAGGTATAT
The DNA here is from genome assembly GCA_030390025.1 of Squalus acanthias. Taxonomy (NCBI): domain Eukaryota; kingdom Metazoa; phylum Chordata; class Chondrichthyes; order Squaliformes; family Squalidae; genus Squalus; species Squalus acanthias. Next base: position 130,823,145 of record CM059427.1, read on the forward strand.
GGAGTTAGTTCACAAATCAGCCATGATCTCATTGAATGGCGGAACAGGCTCGAGGGGCTAAATGGCCTACTCCTGTTCCTATGTTCATCGTACAGTTGATACTCATTACTATATTAGGATTCCACAACTCACAGGATTCCTAATGGGAATAGGGATGTGAATAGGAAATTCCTGAGATTGCAGAACCTATAGATTTTTCCAGCATACAGGAAAACTGGAAAGTGCCCCACTGAAATTATTCGAGGCTCCTGATGGTAAATATGGTTGTGCTACACTCACCTTAGGGCCTGGGACTGTGGGACCCTGGGAGGAGTAAGGAAATAAGGTAAACAGTGGGGAGGGGAGGGAAGCGTAGAAGGAAAATGAGAAACTCACAGGGAGAAAGTAAAGAAACACAGACATCGCCGTTAGCAAAAACAAGAGATAGAAAAGGAAAGCAGCAGTAAGAAGGAAGAAGAAACAAAGTGGATGGAAAGAAAGAACCTGCATTTATATAAAGTGCCTTTTGCCTCCGTAGAACATTCCAAAGTGCTTCACAACCAATGAGTTACTTTTGAAATGTGGTCACTGTTACATAGGCAAATGTGGCAGCCAATTAACACACAGCAAAGATTAAATAAATGACCAGATAAGTATATAGAACATGAGCTTCAAAAAAATCTTGTGTGCACAGAACGATAACACAAAAGAGGTTAGAAACAGTTTTTCTTGGTGTCTTTGCACATGTGTTCATACAGGTAAAATACAGGGAAAATTCAAGAATTATATATAGGGAAAAAGCAAATAACATTGCAGGAAGTCTGTGATGGTTAAGAAATATCTGATCGAGTTATCGGAGTACTGTACCTGTTCAATCAACAACAACTTGCATTTATATAACACCTTTAACGTTGGAAAAGGTGCTTCACAGAGGTGTGATCAGACAAAAATGGATGCTGAGACAAAGAAGGTGATATTAGGAGAGTGACCAATAGCTTGGTCAGAGAGGTGGGTTTTAAGGAGGGCTTTAAAGGAGGAGTTGGAGGTGAAGAGGTGGAAGGATTTAAGGAGGTAATAAAAGCATGGGGCATAAGCAGCTGAGGGCACGGCTGCTAATGGTGGGGCGAAGGGAGAGGAGGTGCTCAAGAGGCCAAGATCAGAGGAACTGTGATTTCAGTGGGAAGGGGAGTGGGGATTGTAGGAATGGAGGAGGTTACAGAGATATGGAGAGGTGAGGATTTATACACAAGGATGAGAATTTTAAATTTGAGGGATTTGGTGCCAACATAGGTGTCAGCAAGGATAGGGGTGATGAGTGAGTGGGTCTTGGTGCAGGATAGGATAGGGGCAGCAGAGTTTTTGATGAGCTGAGGTTTATGGAGGGTGGAGGATGGGAGGCTGACCAAGAGAGCATTGGAATACTCGAACCTGGAGGTGACAAAGACATGGATGAGGGTTTCAACGGCAGATTGACTGAGGCAGGGACGGAGGTGGGCGATGTTACAGAGGTGGAAGTAGGTGTTCTTTGTGATGGAGAGGATATGGGTGCATTCATTAGCTAAATATTGTATCCAACTGGTCCTTGACAGTATCCTGGGTAAGAAAAAAATATAAAATCTGAATCTGGAGATTAGGAATTCTGAAATTTGGGGTTTGAACCTGAATTTAATTTAATTTGATTGCCTTGTATATAATCCCTCACCCCCAAACTTTGTATCACTGTTGCCTGCCTCAAGGGTAGCAGACAGCCTGCTCTTAGACCTCTATCAATGGCTCTCTTTATTTGACTGCTAGAAAGGGAGCATGGGACATGAAATGGAAGTCAGCTTCAGTCCTACGTACCTGCGGCTTCCCGTTGTGACATGTCCAAGATGAAGAACGGGCCTTTCACAGGGTTGCCAGCTTACAGACACCACTCATTGATTAATCGACCAGCCATGTCCTGGTGGTCTCTCATCAAGCCACGTTCTCATGTTTTGCTTCTTATAGCAGTGCGGAAGGACACACTGTAATCTATGTTTAACCCAGGTTTACCAGGTTTCACCTACAGTCTGCCCCGAGTTAGCTCCTCTCAGCCCTGGCATCGGTAGGGGTGCAGCTATTGGCCTGAGTACTCCTAGGCTAAGAAGCCAAGGGGCAGCTTCTGGTTGGTATTCAATGAACCCTGATGAAACTGGGCACGGGCGTGGGTGTCAGGCCATGCTATTCGGTTGAGTTGTAATGTCCGCACGCCAGCTCCATGGTTGAATAGCCTAGGCTCACTGTCCAGGCTCACACAAAAAGAATGGCCACTTGGGCAAGGTTTTGGTGGACTGTCAGTGTCCATAGAACTTCCCCCCAGCAAGAGCTAACAACTTCAGACGTGGAGATGGCAAGAAAACTCAAAACAAAATCAAATAAATGAAATCTAAGCTTTCTTTAGGCCATTCGTCATCAGCCATAAATTTGTTGTACGTGGGGATTCTGTGCAGCTCTAGTTGGGCCAGGATGAAGAAGGTTAATGCTACAATTTCAACAATGTCCGGCTGCTTTCTAAGTTATTCTGCATGTGCAGATAGAGTCAGCTCAATGGTATGGCCTGTACTTGCCAATCTCCAGGAAGAGTCTCCAGCGTTTCAAACTCTCCTCCAGTTCTCCAGTTTGGAAACAAAAAAAACCTCCAGGACTTTTTTTTTCAATGTTTGCCAACTGTCAAAAGATTAATAAAGAAAGGAATGATCTACAGTCGGTGCAGTCTGACCTCTCCTCCAGCCGGCCTTTCTCTACAATCTGGTGTAAGATGGAAAGTTACAGCAGTATAATGAGTATAGGAGGACAAACGTAGCTCTGTGCTACTCAAAGAGCTTACAGCTAACCTCACCACTGGGACCTCTGAAAACCAATCTGTTGCAAAAGGAAACTTTAACTTTATTTTGTATTTCTATTGCTGTTTCTAGGTTTTTTTAAGAGCAAGTTCTGATGAATTTCATTGGCTGGGAGCAGTAACTGAGCAAGATTTTGTGAGGAATCTGGATTAAAATCAATAGGTATACAGTCAGTAACACAGGGTGCTGGCTAGGAAGAATTACTGAGCCTGACAGTGTGAGGGAGCCGGATTAATATTAGTAGAGATACAGTCAGTAACAGAAGAGACTGTTAGCAAAATGAAAGTGCAATTCAAGGCAACCTTTTGGCATAGTTAGGAAATTGGTTAGATGGTAGGAGACAGAGAGTAGGAATAATAGGCATGTACTCCAATTGACAGAATGTGACTAGTGGTGTCCCCCAGGGATCTGTACTGGGGCCTCAGCTTTTCCCGATATTTATCAATGACTTAGATGAAGGAATAGAGAGCTGTATATCCAAGTTTCTTGATGACACCAAATTAGGTGGCACAGTAAGTAGTGTAGATGGCAGCAGAAAGTTGCAAAGAGACATAGACAGATTAAGCGAGTGAGCAAAACTGTGGCAGACGGAGTTCAATGTGGGTAGTGCGAGGTTATCCACTTTGGACCCGAGAAAGATAGATTAGAGTATTCACTAAATGGTGAGAAGCTATAAAGGAGCATAGAGATTTAGGGGTCCATGCACAGAAATCACTAAAAACTAGTGGACATGTCCAAAAATTAATTAAAAAGGCAATATTGGCCTTCATCTCAAGAGGGCTGGACTACAAAGGGGTGGAAGTTATGCTACAGTTGTATAAAGCTCTGGTTGGACCGCATCTGCAGTACTGCCTTCAGTTCTGGGCACCCCACCTCAGGAAGGATATTTTGGCCTTGGAGGGGGTGCAGCACAGATTCACCAGAGTGATACCGGGGCTTAGGGGGTTAAATTATGAGAACAGGTTGCATAGACTAGGCTTGCATTTCCTTGAGTATAGAAGATTAAGGGGGTGATCAAATTGAGGTGTTTATGATGATTAAAGGATATGATAGGGTGGATAGAGAGAAACTATTTCCTCTGGTAGGGGAGTCCAGAACAACAGGGAATAACCTTAAAATTAGAGCTCGGCTGTTCAGGGGTGATGTCAGGAAGCACTTCTTCACACAAAGGATAGTGGAAATCTGGAACTCTCTCCCCTAAAAAGCTGTTGAGGTTTGGTCAATTGAAAATTTCAAAACTGAGACTGATAGATTTTGGATAGGTAAGGGTATTATGGGATATGGAACCTAGGCGGTTAAATGGAGTTAAGGTACAGATCAGTCATGATCTAATTGAATGGCAGAGCAGGCTCAAAGGGGCTGAATGGCCTGCTCCTGTTTCTATGGCTGGAATCTTTACCCTGGAGTCGGGTTTTGTGTGTGCGGGGTGTGTAGCAGGTCGGGAGGCGAGGCTGTGAGCAGCGCGTTGGTCAGAGCGACTTTTACTGAAGGGCCCCAATTAAACCAGTCATGCACGTTTCCCGGCCCAATTAAATGGAGCGGGTCTGATGACGTCATCGATGACCCGTTTCCAGCACCGATATTTAAAGCAGCCTCGCACACATCTCATTTGAAGGTTGATGAAGGAGTGTGCAAGGTCATTTCCGGAGGTCTGGCTACTATTACCAAGGTGAAAAAGTGTCGCTCATGGATACACAAAGGCAGAGGGCCGCACCAAGGTTTAGTGATGCATCCCTCGACGTTCTGGTGCAGGCAGTGAGAGCACGCAGGGAGGTCCTCTTCCCTGCTGATAGGCGCAAAAGACCACCCAAAGAGACCAAAACAGCATGGTTGCAAATCGCAGAGGAGGTCAGCAGCAGGGATGTTGTCAGGAGGATGTGGATCCAGTGCAGGAAATGATTCAATGATCTCATGAGGTCAGGAAAGGTCAGTGCAATGCCACACTCACCTTCATCCTGATGTGCCTGTCACCACATCCCCAGCACTCTGCCTTCCCAAGCCTACTCCTGCACATCATTCCTCACACCAACCTAACTTGCTGGTCCACCCATCCCTCTCTCTCTCTATGTACATACTCACATCCCCATCTGACTAACCACCCCTCACACTCACCCTCATCCTAATGCAATCATAGCAAGTAACACCACAGAAGGAGGCCATTTGGCATTGGCACCCCACTCCCTCAAAGTCACCCTCTACAGATGTAACCCACACATTCCTTACACTCATTCCATCACTCTCACTCAAAGTTCTCTCTTTCCCTCCTTGCAGGGGACGAGAACCCACAACAATAGGGAGAAGCAGAGAACCAGAGGTGGCCCTCCAGTATTCACACAATTGACTCCACCAGAGGAGGAGGCCCTGGAGATATCTCGAGTTGCAGAGCTGCTGACAATGGGAGATGGAGAGAGGGGGATATCCCAGCAAACTGGTGACAGAATTACATCTCATACAGCCACATGGCATACAGCAGTCACTCATATGGTGACTGATGTCAGCAGCCAGTGAATTTTCATCATGTGCATAATGGTAACATTACCCATTCTTATCATAAGAGGTCTAATTCATCTCTTTACGCTCCCACAGGTCCATCAAGTGCACCCCTTCCACCACTGTCCAGCCGGAGGCAGATGACTCCTCAGAGGAAGTTCCAGTCTCTGAGGGTGCACCGTCAGCAGACCCAAGCACACCCAACACCAGCGCAAATACGCACACCTCGGTGGGTCCTGTGTAAGATAGAGTAGTGTTGTCACCTGGTGTCACTCACACTGCACAAGTGAGCAAGAGCAGATGGTGTTGACAGGGACAGCAGTGGAGACTCCTCGCTGGAGGGCGCAGGACACTCCAAGCTCTGTTGAGCTATATGCAGATGCTGAGCCTCGGGGGCCATCGAGAAAGAGGGTGATCTTGGAGGGGCAGCAACAAATGCATGAGGCTCTGGCAGCTTTTGCAGCCGCGATGTCTGCAAATATGCAGAGAATGGAGGAGTCCATTTCCAACATGAGCACCACCATGTCGCAGGTGATGGCCACCTGCATGGAGCAGCAAATGCGCCAGTCACACGAGAACATGCTTGCTGTGAACAACAGATGGCAGATGCTCATAGACCTCATCTTTAGGAGGGATATAAACTTAGACTTGCGCATTCAGCACCTCACTGCTGTGCAGCAAGGTGCTCTCCAACTCTTTGCTAGCAGGGAAGTGTGGGTGGCCCATGAGGGGGATGATGGGTGAGAGGGGACATAGAAGTGGAGGCTCTTCTCAAAGTGCTCCCACTTCTCTCCCGTTGCCTCCCCCTCAGTCATAGCCCCACACGCTTCCTCAGATCCCGATGGCCGAGTCTGCCCCTGCACTGGCTCCAAAACCCAGAGGACGTCCGCCAAAAGTGTCTAACCAGTCGCAGCAGGAAAGTGAGCAGGCTGCCTCTATCTCTGCTGAAGCTACAGGGGTTGCACCTCGTAGAAGCACTCGGAAAAGAAAAACGACTCAAAAGTAGATGCACAAGAGTATGCACATGGGTGTATGAACAAATGTTAGTGTTAAGTTTCAGTTATTCTTATGACACAGATAAATGTATTTCTTTGCACCACTTTCCCGTCTTGTCCATTCTTGCCTGCTACCTCGGAAGTGGCTTTGTCATTTGGAGTGAATGGTGAGACATTACTCGAGCAATTGGGGTTTGGGTGACAGGACTGGTTTGGTCATTGTAGGACTGCTTTATGGTGTTGTTGTCGGAGGAGGCGGGGGGAACTTAGTACAGCATATGGCAGGCATGTGGCTGCATTGGAGCAAGTTAAGTAAATCTGGCCATGATGAGGCCATCCTTGGCCTCCCGGGCAGCAATGTGCACCGCTGCTGGTGCCATCTCCACCTCAGGTTCCTCCTCCTCGTCTTCCACCTCCTCCTCCTCTGAAGAGGCTGTGCGCTCTGCGCCTTGCTCTTCCTGCAGCTCCAGTTTTCGTTGCTGCGCTATGTTGTGCAGCGTGCAGCAAACAACAATGATTCAGGAGACCCTGGCTGGTGCGTGTTGAAGGGCTCCTCCAGATCTGTCAAGGCATTTGAAGCGCATCTTCAGCATGCCTATTGCTTGTTCTATGACACATCTGGTCGACATATGGTTCTCATTATAATGCTCCTCAGCCTCATTAATTGGCCTCCTCAAGGGTGTCATGAGCCACGTCTTCAGTGGATAGCCCTTGTCTCCAAGCAGCCAGCCAGTAAGTATGTTTGGAGGTGCGAAGAGCTGAGGGAGGGTGGACTGGCGTTGCACGATAGAGTCATGACAGCTATCAGGGAATCTGGCGCACACATGCATGATGATCTTTTTATGGTTGCAGACGAGCTGCACATTGAGGGAGTGGAAGCCCTTGCGGTTCACAAACACTCCTGGGTGATGTGGGGTTGCCTTGATGGTCACATGTGTGCAGTCGATGACGCCCTGCACCTGTGGGAAGCCAGCCAGAGCCGCAAAGCCAAGCATCCACTCAGTAACACTGGCTTCATCAGTGGCAAAGTTGACTGATTTGTCAAACATGGCATCGGTCACCTGGGTGATGCATCTATGGGCGGCCGACTGCGATATCCCACAAATGTCTGCTGCCGATGCCTGGAATGAGCCTGAGGTGAAGAAGTTGAGGGTGCTGGTGACTTTGACAGCCACTGGTAAAGCGTGTCACCGGGTCCTCTGGGCAGCAGGTCTTGTTCCAGCAAGCTACAAATGTCTGCGATGACCTGGCACGATAGCCTGAGCCTCCTGAAGCACTGCTGCTCAGTTATGTCCAGGAAGCTCATTCTCTGTCTGCATACCCTGTGTTGGGGGTATCGCCTCCTGCGCGGTCCAGCCCTGTGCTGACCCCCTCTCCTGTGGAGCATCAGGTCGCTGAGGAGAAGGCTGTTGTTGTGGTTGCTGCTGCTGCTGGTGTTGTGGCTGCTGCTGCTGGTGTTGCTGGTGCTGTTGGTGTTGGGGCTCAATTTGGTCTGATTCTGAGGTCCAAGGTGAGAGAGCATAAGCGGCACCATGCTGATCTAATAGATGGCAGTTAAAGTGGAGATCAGAGGGCCAATCCCTCAATGTTGTGATGGTGACTGGCAATGTGGTGAGAGTGGCTTCCGAGATTGCAGAAATGACCTGCAAACAGCTAAATCTCTGCACAAAATGGAATCGGCAAGAGCCTTTCCATTAGTCAAGTAATCAGGTGTAATGTGGGAGTATTTATGTGTTTTTCCAGCTCTCAATTAATGCACTCGCACAATGGCCACTGAGCTTCCGCCTCCCCATCACAGGCGAGGTTCCCGAGTTGCGTGATACCCGTGTTCCTGAAGTTAAAGCTAAAAGCTGGTGTTAAAAACCCTCTTAAGGGTCTGTCAACAAGCATTTCATTACTTGAGTGAGGTAACCCGCCTCTCCCGATCGGGTCCCTGACGTGCTGGGAAACGCGCCCGAGTTAAATGCGGAAGTCGGCAGGATGACGGCAGGTTCCTGGCGCGCTGGCAATTTCGGCGATTTTTACTGTTGACCCGCCCCCAAACCCGCACGCTCGGGACTGGGAAAATTCCGGCCTATGTTCCTACAGGGAGCTGGCTGGGAGGAGTTACTCAGCCTGACAGTGTGTGGAGCTGAATTATCATCAATATTTGATTTATCATCAATCAAATAGATAATATGCGTATTTTTTCAGACATTGTGCTGTTTGTATATAATTGCTAAATGCTCTTATACTAAATCCTTCTGTGCACTTTATTAGACCCATTGCTTTTATATAAACTCCTTGTTATTCCACCTTATATGTTAATTTGACTCTGTCACCCTGTCAGGTCCAGGAACTCCTCCGAGGAACCTACGAAGGCTCAGTGGGTAGATGCTCGCCCAGTGTGGATTGAAGCATGCAGACTAGCAAGATCCCAGCTTCAATCACTGTTCTTTGTTGGATTAGCTGAAGTGATAGAGTGTTGCTACAGTTGGCCTTAGCACCCCAAGTTTAGCCAGGGCTCTTCCTCTTGATTGTTATCCTGTGACCACTGATAGAATGTGGCTAGATAATGAGAGCCACCACACTCACAATACCGCAGCCTGGCCAAATGCAAGTCCAGACTACCGGAACTTCAGTGGTTGCGCCCCAAGAGGGAAGCGGGGCGCAACTGGAAGCAGCCCACATCCCTCTTGGGGCGCTGCGAGTGAATATCCTGGCGCTACGTGCCGCGGTATTGCAGGCCTTCCTCCCCTTCTTAAAGGGGAGGGACCCTGCGCAGCGCGAACCGGGGCCCAGCTGGGCCCCCAGGGATCGGGAGTGCCGGCAAAAGAGCCCGGCACTCAAGAGAAGTGCCGGGCTCTTGGAGCGCAGCCGGCACTTCACGGTGGGGGGGCTTCACGGGGGCCGGGGGCAGGTGCTGGCAGGCGGCCAGCAACAAAAATGGCCGCCTGCCACCTCCGCTTTAAATATCGCCGCCCCGGCCGCACGTACGCCTCCCTGAACCCGTCGGACATAGCGTCTGGCGGTAAATCAGGGGGCGCGACTGAAGATCACGGCCGGGGCGCGAGCGGGGTGCTGCGCACGGCGATGACGTCATCGCCGGCGGCGCAGCGCCACAGGGCGCTACCGGCTGCCGCCGCCGCTTAAGTGTCAACAGGCTACTTGATATCACAGCTGAGCCTCACCCTGATATTGTCCTCACTCAGTCACTTTTTCCAGTGGACAGTGATCTGGACTAGGATCCTCAGCTGATTTTTCTTCTCCTGCACCAGGAACGCTGAGATCAATTTTTTTTTGTTCATTCTCGGGATGTGGCCGTTGCTGGCAAGGCTGGCATTTATTGCCCATCTCTAGTTGCCCTTAGCTGAGGGACTTGCTAGGACACTTCAGAGGGCAGTTAAGAGTCAACTAAGTTGCTGTGGGTCTGGAGTCACATATAGACCAGACCGGAAATGGACGGCAGGTTTCCTTCCCTAAAGGACATTCGTGAACCAGTTGGGTTTTTACGACAATCTGACAGCTTTTTATTTACAGATTTTTTTTTTAGACTGAATTCAAACTGCCATGGTGATTTGAACATACATTCTCTGGATTATTAGTCCAGGCCTCTGCATTACTAGTGCAGTAACATAACCACACTACCGTGCCCATGCACAAACTGTAGTACCTTTATCCTCGCAGGCTGAAGTCTGCTGACTCAGCATGGACCAAACCTGCAACACTTCCTGATCCTTGAGTCAGGAACTTGGTTCTACAGTCAAAGACTAGGAGGTCCTCACAAGTGAAGAATAGCCAATTGGGGTGAGATACCAGCTTGCTTCAACAAGGGTCAGTGCCTTCAATAGGGGAGAGGTAAAGAGAGAAAAAACCCCACATCTGAAGCCTTTTTTTTGGGGGGGGGGGATGTTGAGGGAGTCTTGGGGGAGTTTATGGTTGACTTTCTGTAGGAAGATCAGGCACATCAAAAACTAGCTTGAGCAAACAAAGTCAATTGTATAAAATATGATGACATCCACCCAATTGATGTTCAAATGCCTTGAATGCCCTGCCACTACTGCCTCTCTGGCACCATCTTCTCTCAACTCACAGCTTGTGGTTACAGGTGCTAGTGTTCAGAATTTTGAACCTACCAGAGCTACAGTATGACTGTGAGGCAGGTGATAAATCTAGTCGCAGGGAGCACATGGCTTTGGATTTGCAACGGGCGGAACATTCAGGCCCTCCAATACTGGATCTGGATATACTTTTTTTCTAAGCTTCTCACCTGAAGGCGTTGACTCATGCTGGGACTACGCTTTCAAGAGGCTGGCAACCCTTCACTATATCAACCAAATGGTCATTCTTCACGTGAGGCAGTTAGTGTTGGCAAGCTTTTCAACCGTGAGAGGCATCACAGCCAAGTCTGATCTTGGACAGGAGTTTCCGCCAGGTTGAGCTGGTTCTTTCAGTGCAATTCGCCCAAAATCAGCCAAATCAAAGCAAAAAATTGAAGAATTTCAAGTGTAAATTACGTCCAGCGAAAATCGAGATTCCGCGATCTTATGCGCCAGTTTAAAAAACATCGCGCTAGAAGCCATTCCCACCCACAGAACTGGCCACGCCCCCAAATCGAATTAATCACCATTGCAAGTTTCCGCTAATTGCACCTGTTTGTGAGCCATCACGGAGGCTCTTAAAATGAAGCTTTTGTTTAGGTGCAAGGATGTTAATAAGCACGCTTTAAAAGCTTTGAAATATTATTTTTTAATTTACTAAGAAACTGACTATTATACACCGATGTAACTAGTAAATGGTTCAATATAATTTTTTTAAGTCATTTTCAATTATTTTAAATCAGGTTACTCACAGGTGGTGGACAAGACACTCTGATTAAAATGCTTATTTTTTGTGATAAACTCATTTTCAGCTGTATTAATAAAACTGCACCAGGTTACCACTCTCAAATATATCAACGAATATTTTTTAATGCAATATATTTTTTTAAATTATGTTCTAAAAAGCTGCCCGATTGCACTAGTTCATGGAAGATTTTACATTTGGTGATATGCAAATGAGTTTGCAGTCTCTCCCACTGAAAATCAGCAGCCTTCCGCCAGCCATTCTGCAGCCACTGGGGTACCACATTGGTACCAGTTACCCAATGCTTTGTCGAGATCGGTAGCATTGCAGTAATAGCCTCACAAGCTTTCATTTATGTATTTTTGGGGAACTGATAAGGCATGTAACAATTTTTTTCAATGAGTAGGAGTTGGCGGTTTATTGTTGTGGCTGCACACAGCACCAGGCTGGGCCATTTTGCTGAATTGTTCAAAATAATAACAAGCTGTTGAAAACTCCTTCCTGGGTAGGTGCAAGCCCAGTCTCAGCGCTAGGCTGGGTACACTTGGTTGAACATTGGGGAACAAATTTCTGGAAATGTTTAACCAAGCCGGCTAAGAAGTCTGGCCTGTTACATAGAAATATAGAAGATAGGAGCAGGAGTAGGCCATTCGGCCCCTCGAGCCTGCTCCACCATTTAATGAGATCATGGCTGATCATCCAAATTCAGTACCCTGTCCCTGCTTTCTCCCCATATCCCTTGATCCCTTTAGCCTTAAGAAATATATCTAACTCCTTCTTGAATATATTTAATGAATTGGCCTCAATGGCCTTCTGTGGTAAAGAATTCCACAGGTTCACCACTCTCTGGGTGAAGAAATTCCTCCTCATCTCAGTCCTAAATGGCTTACCCCTTATCCTTAGACTGTGACCCCTGGTTCTGGACTCCCCCGCCATCGGGAACATCCTTCCTGCATCTAGTCTGTCTAGTCCTGTTAGAATTTTATAAGTTTCAATGAGATCCCCTCTCATTCTTCTAAACTCTAGCGAATACAAGCTCAATCGACCCAATCTCTCTTCATACATCATTCCTGCCATCCCAGGTATCAGTCTGGTGAATCTTCGCTGCACTCCCTCCATGGCAAGAACATCCTTCCTCAGATAAGGCAACCAAAACTGCACACAATACTCAAGGTGTGGTCTCACCAAGGCCCTGTACAACTGCAGCAAGACATCCTTGCTCCTGTACTCGAATCCTCTCGCTATGAAAGCCAACATACCATTTGCCTTCTTAACCGCCTGCTGCACCTGCATGCTTACCTTCAGCGACTGGTGCACAAGGACACCCAGGTCTCATTGCACTTCCCCTTTTCCCAATCTATTGCCGTTCAGATAATAATCTGCCTTCCTGTTTTTGCCACCAAAGTGGATAACCTTGCATTTATCCACATTATACTGCATTTGCCATGCATCTGCCCAATCACCCAACCTGTCCAAATCATACTGGAGTTTCTCTGCATCCTCCTCACAGCACACACACCCACCCAGCTTTGTGTCGTCTGCAAACTTAGAGATATTACATCTAGTTCCCTCGTCTCGATCATTAATATATATTGTGAATAACTGGGGTCCTAGCACCGATCCCTGCGGTACTCCACTAGTCACTGCCTGCCACTCGGAAAAAGACCCATTTATTCCAACTCTTTGCTTCCTGTCTGCCAACCAGTTCTCTATCCAAGTCAGTACCTTACCCCCAATCCCATGTGCTTTAACTTTGCACGCTAATCTCTTATGCGGGACCTTATCGAAAGCCTTCTGAAAGTCCAAATACACCACATCACTGGTTCTCCCTTATCTATTCTACCAGTTACATCCTCAAAAAATTCCAGTGGATTAGTCAAGCATGATTTACCTTTTGTAAATCCATGTTGACTTTGTCCGATCCTGTCACTGTTTTCCGAGTGCTCTGCTATTACATCTTTTATAATGGACTCTTAGCATTTTCCCCACTACCGATGTCAGGCTTACCGGTCTATAATTCCCTGTTTTCTCTCTACCACCTTTTTTAAATAGTGGGGTTACATTAGCTACCCTCCAATCCATGGGAACTGTTCCAGAGTCTATAGAATTTTGAAAGATGACCAGCAATGCATCTACTATTTCTAGGGCCACTTCCTTAAGTACCCTAGGATGTAGATTATCAGGCCCTGGGGATTTATTGGCCTTCAATCTCGTCAATTTCCCTAACACCATTTCCCTACAAATACTGATTTCTTTCAGTTCCTCCCTCTCATTAGACCCTATGTTCCCCGACATCTCTGGGAGGTTATTTGTGTCCTCCTTTGTGAAGACGGAACGAAAGTATGTATTTAATTGGTCTGCCATTTCTTTGTTCTCCATTATAAATTCCCCTGATTCTGACTGCAAGGGACCTACGCTTGACTTCACCAATCTTTTTCTCTTCACATATCTATACGGTCTCAACAGTTAGATACAACATTCTTGTTGTGTTCCAGCTCCAGTAGATCTCTGTGAAAAGAACTAAGATCATAATTAGGCAGTGTGGAGTTCAGAAACACTTTGTTCAAGATCAAGTGGCACAATTGAATTATAACCACTTCCTTGCACCCTGTTGTGTTTGGGTGCTGAAGGACATGGGCACTTCACACTGCATATACACACACAAGCACACATGCATGCACACACATACAAGCATGGATGATGTACACACATGGACACCTACATACACAGGCATGCAGACACACATACACAGACATGCATGTGCACACACACATGCACGTATACACACATATGTGCACATGCGCACAAAGGAACATTAGGAAGAGGAGCAGGCCATTCAGCCCCTCGGGCCTGTTCTGCCATTCAATTGGATCATGGCTGATCTGTACTTCAACTCCATTTTCCCGCCTTTGCTCCGTATCCTCTGATACCCTGACCTAACAAAAATCTATCGATCTCAGTCTTGAAAGCTCCAATTGTCCCAGCATCCACAGTCTTTTGGCGGAGAGAGCTCCAAATTTCTACGACCTTTTTTTGTGAAAGAGTGCTTCCTGTTTTCACTCTTGAATGGCCTAGCTCTAATTTTAAGATTATTTCCCCTTGTTTTTGACAGGTACATCCATAGGATTACATAGGATTACATAGGATATACGGCACAGAAACAGGCATTTGGCCTAACCAGTTCATGTCGGCATTTATGCTCCACTCGAGCCTCCTCCCGTCTTTCCTCATCTAAATCTATCAGCATAACCCTCTATTCCCTTCTTCCTCATATGCTTGTCCAGCCTCCCCTTAAATGCATTTATACTATTCGCTTCAACCACTCCCTGTGGTAGCGAGTTCCACATTCTCACCATTCTTTGGGTAAAGAAGTTTCTTCTGAATTCTCTTTTGGATTTCTTGGTGACTATCTTATATTGATGGCCTCTAGTTATGCTCTTCCCCACAAGTGGAAACATTCTCTCTGTATCCACTCTATCAAAACCTCTCATAATTTTAAAGACCTCTATTAGGTCACCCCTCAGCCTTCTTTTTTCAAGAGAAAAGAGACCCAGCCTGTTCATCTTTTCCCGATATGTATACCCTCGCATTTCTGGTATCATCCTTGTAAATCTTCTCTGCACCCTCTCCAGTGCCTCTATATCATTTCTATAATATGGTGACCAGAACTGTACGCAGTACTCTAAGTGTGGTCTAACCAAGGTTCGATACAGGTTTAGCATAACCTCCCTACTTTTCAATTCTATCCCTCTAGAAATAAACCCTAGTGCTTGGTTTGCTTTTTTTATGGCCTTGCTAACCTGTGGCCCAACTCTTAGTGATTTGTGTATTTGTACTCCGAGATCCCTTTGTTCCTCTACCCCACCTATCTCCAAGTGATAAGTGACCTCCCTATTCTTCCTATCAAAATGTAATACCTCACATTTATCTGTGTTGAACTTCATTTGCCAATTATTTGCCCATTCTGCAAGTTTATTAATGTCCTCCTGTAATTTGTTGCAGTCCTCCTCAGTATTGACTATCCCTCGCAATTTGGTGTCATCCGCAAATTTAGAAATTGTGTTTTTGATTCCAAAGTCTAAATCATTAATATAAATTGTGAACCAATTCCATCAAAGACCAAGATCATGTCTGATGAAGAGCGTAAATCAATAGGTCCCGTTTATGCTATTGGCAAGGACAGAAAATGGTGGGCAGCGCGCCTATGCTTTCCCAATATGCAAGGCTTCCATGCGTAACACTCAATCATAAAATTGCCCTCTACATTTTTTGCAGAGGAGGAAATTGATAGCTCCCATGTTTCTGGCGGTTTGGGGAGGAGGAGGAGGAAGGGCGGTGGGTACTCACAGTTACTACTGTGAACAATGAGCATCTTTCTTCAGCAAGCACAGTAAATAGAGGTACTGGAACAAGTCTGTGCTAAACCTGAATGATTACAAAAGAACCTGAGGCACTGCTGTTACCTCATACAAATGGCATTGCGCACCCAGTTTAGCTGTCCCTCTCGGAAACAGTTTCTGAAAACAATTATTAATTCTAGTTAAGCAGTTTCAGAGAAAGTGTACACAACCTAGACTATTGCTTTCCTAATACCACCAAAAAACACGTTAACTGGTCCTTCGTCTCACTGTTATTTGTGGGATCTTGCTGTCTACAAAATGGCTGCCACGCTTGCTTACATAAAAGAGACGATGGTGTAAAAAGTAATTCACTCTGTGTGCAGTGATTTGAGGCATTGCTGGGAGATGTAATTAAGGTGTTCTCTAAATATTAGTGATTTGTGACATCTTAAGGTCATGGCTGACATGAGATGGTCTTTGCAGACTGGCTGGATTCTCAGGTATATTCCTATGTTAAAGAAGGAACTTGCATTTATATGGCACATTTCACATCCTTAGGGCATCCAAAGAGTTTCACAGCGAACAAATTGCTTTTGAAGTATAGTCACTGCTGTAGGCAAATTCAGCAGTCAATTAGCACAGAACAAGGTCCCACAAACAACAATTAGATGAATGGCCAGTTCATCTGGTTTGGTTGAGGGATGAATATTGGCCAGGACACAGGAAGAATTCCCTACTCTTTCTTGAAAAAAAAATGTCCTAGAGTCTTTTACGTTCACCTGAACAGGCAGGCGGTTTAACATCTTATCCGAAAGACGGCACCTCCAACAGTGCAATGCACCCTCAGTACTGCACAGGACTATCAGCCTGGGTTACAACTTGCTTTTATATTGCGCTTTTAATGTAGAAATATGTGGTGAGGTGCTTCACAGAGGTGTAATCAGAAATAAATGATCGGCAAGCTAAAGAGTAGATATTAGCAAAGGTGACCAAAACCTTGGTCAAAGAGGTGGATCTTAAGGTCTTCAAGGAGGAGAGAGAGGTGGTTGGGTTTAGATAGGGAATTCCACAATGTGGACCTAGATGGCTGAAGGCACGGTTGCAAATGGTAGGGCCAAGGGAGAGATGGGTGAAGGGGGGAATGCGTAAAAAGCCAAAGTTGGAGGAATGGAACGTTGGGGGTGGGATAATAGGGCTGGAGGATGTTACAGAGATGGGAAGGGGTAAGGCCATGAAGGGATTTAATTGTAAAATTGTGGGGTTGGGGGACAGGGTTGATTGGTGACAAAGGCATGAATGAGGGTTTCAGCAACAGATAGGCTGAGGCAGTGGCGGAGGTGAGCAATGTAGCAGAGGGTATAGAGAGTATATCGGGTCTGAAGTTTAGCTCAGCGTCGAATTAGATGCCAACAACCTGAGACAATGTCCGGGAAGGGGTTCGAATCGGTGGCAGGAGCTGGAGACAATAGCTTTGGCTCCCCAATGTTTAACTGAAGGAAGCTGAAGATCATCCAGGCAGTGGAGGGGTCAAGAGAGGTGGCCGCGAGATAGAGCTGGGTCGTCAGTGTACTAGGGGAAGCTGATCACATGTCTATAGATGATATTGCTATGGAGCAGCAGGGTAGATGAGGAAGAGTAGGGGCAATTTAGATCCTTGCAGAACAACTGAGTAACAATGCAGGGGTGGGAAGAGAAGTCCAATGTTCCCTGTGTCTGGAGCTCCCACGCAGGCAGCTTGCCGGCTTTACAATAGGAAAAACCGTGCAAGCTTTAAAGGGGCCACAAACCCCTCAAAAATTAAATGGAACTTTGGAGAAGTCATTGCAGGAGATGCTCTGGCAATGATCAGCTCTAACTGTATCTGTGGGACCATTTGTATCTGTGGGTCTATTAGTCCATGCGTGTCTGTCAGTCCCTGCAGGTCTATCAGTGCCTGAGGGTCTATCACTGCCTGAGGGTCTATCAGTGCCTGAGTGTCTATCAGTGCCTGAGGGTCTATCACTGCCTGAGGGTCTATCAGTGTCTGAGGGTCTATCAGTGTCTGAGGGTCTATCACTGCCTGAGTGTCTATCAGTGTCTGAGGGTCTATCAGTGTCTGAGGGTCTATCACTGCCTGAGTGTCTATCAGTGCCTGAGTGTCTATCACTGCCTGAGTGTCTATCACTGCCTGAGGGTCTATCAGTGTCTGAGTGTCTATCACTGCCTGAGTGTCTATCAGTGCCTGAGGGTCTATCACTGCCTGAGGGTTTGTCAGTGTCTGAGTGTCTATCACTGCCTGAGTGTCTATCAGTGCCTGAGGGTCTATCACTGCCTGAGGGTCTATCAGTGTCTGAGGGTCTATCAGTGTCTGAGGGTCTATCAGTGTCTGAGGGTCTATCAGTGCCTGAGTGTCTATCACTGCCTGAGTGTCTATCAGTGCCTGAGTGTCTATCAGTTCCTGAAGGTCTATCAGTTCCTGAAGGTCTATCAGTTCCTGAAGGTCTATGAGTTCCTGAGGGTCTATCAGTGCCTGAGGGTCTATCAGTTCCTGAGGGTCTATCAGTGCCTGAGAATCTATCAGTTCCTGAAGGTCTATCAGTTCCTGAAGCTCTATCAGTTCCTGAGAGTCTATCAGTTCCTGAGGGTCTATCAGTGCCTGAGAATCTATCAGTTCCTGAAGGTCTATCAGTTCCTGAGGGTCTATCAGTGCCTGAGGGTCTATCAGTTCCTGAGAGTCTATCAGTTCCCGAGGGTCTATCAGTTCCTGAGGGTCTATCAGTTCCTGAGGGTCTATCAGTGTCTGAGGGTCTGTCAGTGTCTGAGGGTCCATCAGTGCCTGAGTGTCTATCACTGCCTGAGTGTCTATCACTGCCTGAGTGTCTTACACTCCCTGAGGGTCTATCAGTGCCTGAGTGTCTATCAGTGCCTGAGGGTCTATCAGTTCCTGAAGGTCTATCACTTCCTGAAGGTCTATCAGTTCCCGAGGGTCTATCAGTTCCCGAGGGTCTATCACTCCCTGAGGGTCTATCAGTGCCTGAGGATCTATCAGCGTCTGAGGGTCTATCAGAGTCTGAGGGGCTATCAGTGTCTGAGGGTCTATCAGTTTCTGAGAGTCTATCAGTTCCTGAGGGTCTATTAGTGCCTGAGGGTCTATCAGTGTCTGAGGGTCTAACAGTGTCTGAGGGTCTGTCAGTGTCTGAGAGTCTATCACTGCCTGAGGGTCTATCAGTGTCTGAGGGTCTATCACTGCCTGAGGGTCTATCAGTGTCTGAGGGTCTATCACTGCCTGAGGGTCTATCAGTGTCTGAGGGTCTATCACTGCCTGAGGGTCTATCAGTGTCTGAGGGTCTATCACTGCCTGAGGGTCTATCAGTGTCTGAGGGTCTATCAGTTCCTGAGGGTCTATCAGTGTCTGAGCGTCTATCACTGCCTGAGGGTCTATCACTGCCTGAGGGTCTATCAGTGTCTGAGGGTCTATCACTGCCTGAGGGTCTATCAGTGTCTGAGGGTCTATCAGTGTCTGAGGGTCCATCAGTGCCTGAGGGTCTATCAGTGCCTGAGGGTCTATCAGTGTCTGAGGGTCTATCAGTGTCTGAGGGTCTGTCAGTGTCTAAGAGTCTGTCAGTGTCTGAAGGTCTATCACTGCCCGAGGGTTTGTCAGTGTCTGAGGGTCTGTCAGTGTCTGAGGGTTTGTCAGTGTCTGAGGGTCTGTCAGTGTCTGAGGGTTTGTCAGTGTCTGAGGGTCTGTCAGTGTCTGAGGGTGTGTCAGTGTCTGAGGGTCTATCACTGCCTGAGGTTTTGTCAGTGTCTGAGGGTCTATCAGTTCCTGAGGGTCTATCAGTGTCTGAGGGTCTGTCAGTGTCTGAGGGTCTGTCAGTGTCTGAGGGTTTATCAGTGCCTGAGGGTCTATCAGTGCCTGAGGGTCCATCAGTGGCTGAGGGTCTATCAGTGTCTGAGGGTCCATCAGTGCCTGAGGGTCTATCAGTGCCTGAGGGTCCATCAGTGCCTGAGGGTCCATCAGTGCATGCTGGTCTATCAGTGTCTGTGGGTCAGGAGACAGGCAGTAGGGATAATGGGTAGGTACTCAAATTGGCAGGAGGTGACTAATGGTGTCACGCAGGTATCTGTGTTGGATCACAGTATATATTAATGACTTAGATGGTGGCAGAGAAAGTCATATATCCAAATCTGCCGATGACACAAAGATAGGTGGAATTGTTGGCAGTGTAAATGGAAGCATAAAATTACAAAGGGATATCAACAGATTAAGTCACTGGCTAAAACTGTGGCAAATGGATTTCAATATAAGCAAATGTGAGGTCATCTACTTTGGACCTAAAAAGGATAGAACAGGATACTTTCTAAATGGTGAAAGACTAAAAACAGTGGAGGTCCAAAGAGACTTGGGGGTAAAAATTCAGTTGGTTGCGCCTCCCGTTAGCGCCTTAAGAAGGCGCTAATGGGGCGCAAAGCCGCTAACGCCCGGGTGCAGCGATGTTTGCGCCGCTCGGGAACTTAACTTGACATTGTGCGGCGGCGCTAAAACTTACCGCTGCGACCACCTGCGCGCGCAGATTGTGACGTCATTCCATGGTGCAACGCCCTTGTGGCGCCCCGGAGCGGAAATTGAGTGGCGCCCCCTGCCTTACCGCCTGGCGCTTCCAACGACCGGAAGACTGGAACGCTATCAATCGCTGTGGGGCTGGGGGGGGCGCTATTTAAAGGGGGCCTCTTCCTGTCTTTTTCTGTGGTCGACATTTATGCACCACTCGTTCTGAGAGAGAGAGAGAGATTCGGAGAGAGAGAGAGAGAGACTTCTACATTGACTCAACGCTTTGTGAGGTAGTTTTGCCTATTGATCCTAACTTTGCTGCTACTTTAGTTGCTGTCCCTCATTACTTTGCTTGCAAAGAGAATATGGGGGCTGCACTGATTGGGGGCGTCGTCCTGCTCCAGCTGAATCGGAGGATACAGAGACGCAGAGAGAGAGTGGCAATGATGGCCAGACGGAGGAGGGCCATCAGGCGTATGTACAGGAGAGCTTACCCTCCCAGGGTATATCGTGAACAGCTCTCCTACATCCATATGTCTGAGGAGCTGTGTTTGCGAAGGCTGCGATTCAGCAAGGAGGTGGTCACTGAGCTCTGCCACCTGCTGCAGCCAGATCTGCAGCCTCAACTGAGGTCCAGGACGTCTCTGTCGGTGGCAGTGAAGGTCACAGTGGCTTTGAACTTTTACGCCACTGGCTCATTTCAAGCTGCTGCTGGGGACCTCGCCAATATCTCCCAGTTCGCGGTGCATTGCTGCATCCGGCAGGTCACAAATGCCCTCTTCAGAAGGAGACGAGAGTTCATCTCTTTCCCCATGACCCCAGACAAGCAGCGTGACCGCACTCTGGGCTTTGCGAGGGTAGCGGGCTTCCCCATGGTGCAGGGCGCCATTGACTGCACGCATGTGGCTTTGCGTGCTCCGCGTGAGAATGCCGAGGAATTCAGGAACAGAAAGGGGTTCCATTCCTTGAATGTCCAGTTGGTCTGTGACCACAGACAGCTGATACTCGCTGTCAATGCCCAGTATCCTGGCAGCTGCCACGATGCTTTTATCCTGCGCCAGACTACTGTGGCAGAACTTTTCGAGGCACCGCATCAGCCAGTTGGTTGGCTTCTCGGGGACAAGGGGTATGCATTGAGCACCTGGCTGATGACACTGCTCCGTACACCCAACACCCCTGCTGAGCTGCGGTACAATGAGAGCCATCAAGCAACCAGGAACATTATTGAGCGCACAATCGGCGTGCTCAAGCAACGGTTCCGCTGTCTGGACCATTCCGGAGGAGCCCTGCAGTACTCGCCTGAGCGAGTATCGAACTTCGTAGTCGTGTGCTGCATGTTGCATAACATGGCAATCCTCAGGACCCAGCCAATGCCACCAGGCCTTGGAGCACCACCAGAGGAGGAGGAGGAAGAGGAGGAAGAGGACGAGGACGATGATCATCAGCAGCACCAAGGCAGGAGGGCGGCCCACAATGGTCAAACTGCAAGGGCCGTCCGTCAACGGCTAATAGCAAGCCGCTTCTAGGGCCCCTGCCATTGCTACCAACATTAATGAACCCAGCACGGAACCCCTAAGCCGGCCAAGGCACCAATAATTCCAACCACCAACCATGTATATTTTGAATACAGAAACTTATTTATTTTACAAACTCTGTGTGTGTCAATTCCTCATGACAAACTCATAGAAATAAACACAAAAAAACAGTCAATAACATAACTGGTTCTCACAACCTGGAGATAATGTCCAAAACACTAAACAAAAGTTGGACCATGAACCTCGACCTTTAATAAAAAAATGACCAGCATTTTGTCACACCTCCTACTTTTTGCCCTTCAAGGGTGATTTCCTTCCCTTGCGCACTTCCCCCCTTCTAACCCTACTGCTCCTCCGTAATGGGACCTCAGTGGCTGCAGCAAGGTTGGTGGAAGGCTGCTGCTCGTCAGACCCTGACACTGCAGATGCCCCTGAAGGACGGCCTCGACCACTTCTGGGCCTGGAGGGCCCGGCTGCAGACTGCACCAACTCTGCATGGGCGGCAGCAGTCTGTCCTACAGGCGGTGGCAAGTGCAGTGGAGAAGTGACAGTGTTGACAGCAGGAATGCTGTCATCGTGAGAGAGGACAGCAACTCCCTGCTCGCCCGACACACTGGCACTCCCACGGGGCAGCACTTCAGCATCCGGAGCAATCTGCCGGAGAACAGATTGCTGGCCTGCTGCGGCGCGGTGACAGCCCCGGGGACATGTGCACGAACCATCGAGGTTGGCAGCAGTCTGTGCTCGCGTGGCCTCAATCTGAGTCTGTATGAGAGCAGTCAGAGATGGGATCACGGCAGCCAGTGACTGAATTGCAGCACTAAGCGTTAGTGTGGCATCCGCCTGTGCTACAGCGAAGTGCTCCACACTCCTTGCCAGTGACTCAATGCATTCGGGCACCCTTCCCACTGCACCCATGAGCTCAGTGTGCATGCCCACCGCCTGGGTGTTCATTTCTGCGATCAGCCGCTCCTCCTCTGCGTCCATTGCAGTAGGAGTGTCTGGCATACTCTCCCTCTGGGGAGAAGGCCCCCGTTCTTCCCTACCCCCCCCCCATGGCGTTGCTGCAGCCCGCTGGGTCCTGGAGCTTCACCCTCATCAGCGGCTTCCCCCCTGCTCCCCTCCGGGGAAAGCGTGTTCCCAGTGTGGGCATGGGCTTCCTCGGGAGAGGGTGGCACTGATGCTCTGGCTTCCTCTTCCTCCTCAGCTGCAGCATCACTCCCAGTGGCAGCTTCAGGGCCCGTCTCCTCAGCTGGTGAATCACCATCTGAAAGCAGGGAGGTACAAGAGTGGCTTTAGCGTGAGGACAGGGTGGCAGTAAGGGAGGAATAAGTGCAGCGAGTTAGCAAGTTGGATTGAAAGTGTCAAAGGCTGGTGTTGTGAGGGACAAGTGGAAGGACAGAGGACAAAAAGGTGATAACCTTACCATTGCTGTCCAGAACGGGGTCGGCGTCTCCAGTGGCGACGGGACCAATCACCCGGCTTGCCACAATCCTGTGGACGCGCTCCTCAAGATCGCTGAGGGGTTGCAGCTGAGGCCGCCCTCCACCTGTCCGTTGCTGCTGTCTCCTATTATGAGCCAGCTTGGCCTGCAAGAAAAAGGACAGCATCTGAGTAAATATACAGCCATGGTCTTGCCTGATGTGCCTCCCATAGGTGAATAGCCCTTACTGTATACAGCCATGGTCTTGCCTGATGTGCCTCCCATAGGTGAATAGCCCTTACTGTATGCAGCCATGGTGTTGCCTGATGTGCCTCCCATAGGTGAATAGCCCTTACTGTATGCAAAGTGTGGAATGTGTGTGTGTGTTTGATGAAAGGGCCATAGGTGTTGGATGAGTGTTGTGCATTGGGGTTTTAAGACCCTCTGGCCATAGAGTGAGGTTGAGATGGAGGGATGGAGAGGTATTGAGAAAAAGCCACTCACCCTGACGACCCGAGTGAGGTCGTTGAACTTTTTGCGGCATTGAGTATGGGTCCTGGGCACCATGCTCCTGGAGGAGACGCTCTGAGCCACCTCCCTCCACACTCTTCTGAACTCGCGTGGCAAAGGCCTCCTGCCACTCTCAGGGAAGAGCATACATCGTCTGCGCTCCACCGCGCCAACCAGAGCATCCAAGGCCCGCTCGGTGAAGCGATGAGCGCGTTCTCTCACCCTCTCCATGCTTGGCAGCAAAATGGATTCACAGGTCTCTCCAGGCCGAGATTCAAGGCTGCAATGAGCAGGGTGTGGCTGGGGAGCAAGTGGCCCCCCCCGCTTTAAGAAGTGGCCGGCGCCAGTGTGTCTGTGTTCCCTCGCTAACTGGCAGCAGCTGCGCTGCGCTCGCGCGCTGAGTTAGCGCCTCACTCCTTGGCCTTTGCGCCTTAAGACAGGTGCGGTAAAAGTGAAGTTTCCAGTCAGTGCCGATAATTAGCGCCAGGCGCTAATATTTGCGTCCAGACGATATTTGCGCCCCAAATGGGGCGCGACCTAATTTCTACCCCTTGGTGTCCAGGTACACAGATCATTAAAATGTCATGAACAGGTACAGAAAATAATCAAAAAGGCTAATGGGATGCTGGCTTTTATATTTAGAAGACTAGAATACAAGGGGGTAGAAGTTATGCTTCAGCTATACAAAGCCCTTGTTAGACCAGACTGGAGTACTGTGAGCAGTTCTGGGCACCACATCTTAGGAAGGATATATTGGCGTTGGAGAGAGTGCAGCGAAGAATGATACCCGGACTTCAAGGGTTAACTTACGAAGTGAGATTACACAAATTAGGGTTGTATTCCATGGAATTTAGAAGATTAAGGGGTGATCTGATCGAAGTTTTCAAGATATTAAGGGAAACAGATAGGGTAGATAGAGAGAAACTATTTCCACTGGTTGGGGATTCTAGGCCTAGGGGGCGTAGTTGAAAAATTAGAGCCAGACCTTTCAGGAGTGAAATTAGGAAACACTTCTACACACAAAGGGTGGTAGAAGTTTGGAACTCTCTTCCGCAAATGGCAATTGATGCTAGATACATTGTTAATTTTAAATTGGATATTGATAGCTTTCTGGTAACCAAAGGTATTAAGAGATATGGGCCAAAGGAGGATATATGTAGTTAGGTCGCAGATCAGCCTTGATCTCACTGAATGGTGGAGCAGGCTCAAAGGGCTGAATGGCCTACTCCTGTTCCTATGTTCCTAATCACTGCCTGAGGGGCTATCAGTGCCTGAGGGTCTATCAGTGCCTGAGGGTCTATCAGTGCCTGAGGGTCTATCACTCCCTGAGGGTCGATCAGTACCTGAGGGTCTATCAGTGTCTGAGGGTCTATCAGTGTCTGAGGGTCTATCAGTGCCTGAGGGTCTATCAGTGCCTGAGGGTCTGTCAGTGTCTGAGGGTCTATCAGTGTCTGAGGGGCTATCAGTGTCTGAGGGGCTATCAGTGTCTGAGGGTCTATCAGTGCCTGAGGGTCTGTCAGTGTCTGAGGGTCTATCAGTGCCTGAGGGTCTATCAGTGTCTGAGGGGCTATCAGTGTCTGAGGGGCTATCAGTGTCTGAGGGGCTATCAGTGCCTGAGGGTCTATCAGTGCCTGAGGGTCTGTCAGTGTCTGAGTGTCTATCGGTGTCTGAGGGTCCATCAGTGTCTGAGGGTCTATCAGTAGCTGAGGGTCTATCACTCCCTGATGGTCTATCAGTTCCTGAGAGTCTATCAGTGTTTGTTGGTCTATCAGTGTCTGAGGGTCTATCAGTGTCTGAGGGTCTATCAGTGTCTGAGGGTCTATCAGTGCCTGAGAGTCTATCAGTGTCTGAGGGTCTATCAGTGTCTGAGAGTCTATCAGTGTTTGTGGGTCTATCAGTACCTGAGGGTCTATCACTCCCTGATGGTCTATCAGTGTTTGTGGGTCTATCAGTGTCTGAGGGTCTATCAGTGTTTGTGGGTCTATCAGTACCTGAAGGTCTATCACTCCCTGATGGTCTATCAGTGTTTGTGGGTCTATCAGTGTCTGAGGGTCTATCACTGCCTGAGGGTCTATCACTGCCTGAGGGTCTATCAGTGTTTGTGGGTCTATCAGTGTCTGAGGGTCTATCACTGCCTGAGGGTCTATCACTGCCTGAGGGTCTATCAGTGTTTGTGGGTCTATCAGTATTTGCAAATTTATCTGCACCTGTGGGTTAATTCTAATCTGCAGAGACCATCGCATGTCAGCCAGTCCTGTGTGGTCGTAGCGAAGATCTGTGTGGTTCTGAATGTGCCACCCGCATAGCTGAAGGAGGACACAGTGAAATACTAACCATTAACAGGAAGTTGTGACTTAAAGGAGCAATGTCACCATGAACAAATGTTCGAGAATTTTTTTTTATTGAGGATGCAAGAGAGGTGTTTGTAATTTTTCCCAGAAGGGTGTCACACACATGTGATGTGATGTTACATTGTGCCCTAATTTACAGCACTGTGTTGTGCGTTTGTCAAACCTTTTTGTTTCCAAACACTACTCCATGAAGACTTTTGCTGTTCCTTTTGCAGGTGTGCCATGTGTCACTACACAGCCAAAAGGGCATGTGGGGTACACTCTTCAGGCCCGGGCGACCCTCCCTCTAGTTCATCTTAGCCCAGTACCGGGGTGGGGGAAATATCTATCCTTGGATGGAAAGCTTGAAATCCGGAGCGCGCTGTGTGTGGAATCGTGGGAGTGAACCTGAGTCCATTGCACAGCATGTTGAGAATTAGCTGGCTCTGCTACTGAGCTGCTCTCCTCGAAACTTGGAAAAGGAAAAATTTGCAGGGCTATGGGGAAAGAGCAGGGGAGTGGGACTAATTCGATAGCTCTTTCAAAGATCCGACACAGGCACGATGAGCCAAATGGTTTCCTTCTGTGCGGTATCATTCTGTTAACTTACTAGTTATTAGTCACTTTTCAAACTCCCTTGTTAAGCAGTGCGGAGGTTGCAAAGGCTGGGTGATGGAACTCACTTTCTGACAAGTACATTTTTAACCTGTTGCTCTTTTAATAAACAGTAGCAAAAGCAACTTCAAACAGAAGGGAAACAGCTCCTCCACCCCGCTAAATTAAAAAAAAATCCTCCTGCAGCTGGTGAATGAAAGCAACGAAGCCAAGAAAATAAAAAAAGACAGTACAAGTCTCTGCTGTGAATACAGGAAGAGGGCTGGAGAGGCTGCAAGAGACTCCTCTACACAAGAGGCCTCCATAAGAACCTTCCACACAGGGCCTTCCAGGCTCGGTGCTGTCACTTTTAGAATCTCAGTGGAAAGATAAAGTAACGTGCGTTTGAAGCCTCTAGAACAGGAACTCAAACTTTGTGTAAAGTTAAAAAAAAAATCATTACATTTTTAAACCCATGCACAGTATGTTTCTATCTATTCTGCGGTAAGTGAAAGTCTGATCCAGGACTCTATATCATAGGGAATCATGTGCACAGAGGCAAATACTCAGCTCCAGCCAGTCAATCCTTTCTCAGCGATGCCAGCACTGTAACTCGGGAGTGTCACTGGCATTTTACCTCCGGGACCTATGCTCAATTACAGCTCAGACAAGAAGATGAAAGTCTCCTCTGCTGTCTGTAAGGATCCAACGTGAAGTGACTTTGGCCAGTCTCAATTCAGTTCCAAAAAGTGCATAGACCTACAGCACAAACCTGCATTAACTGGCATCATTACTAACGATGGTTGGGATGGGAAATGGAAAAAGCTGTGCTTTTCTGAGGTTAGGGCTGAAGCACATTGTTAGGACAAAGCAGAAGGGGTTTTCCTCTGCACCCAGCTGTACTATACCTGACCTGGAAGTGCTTGATACTGACCCTGGGTGCCATTCCCTAACACTAACATCCTTCACCTTGATTAAAAAAAAGCTTCTGTTAGTGAAGGGTCTGCTAGTACGAAACAGTTTAAAAGGAGTGCCTGGAAACTTTTTAACCTTCACTCTGCACCTGTACTGCAGTCAGTGTGAAGCCAATGTGGGCGGAGGGGACTCTTGGAGGCAATGCCATGCTGTTTGTTAAAATGACATGGGCTGTCAGTTTGACAGCTTCACACTCGAATTATTTTTTTAAATTCGTTCATGGGATGTGGGCGTCGCTGGCAAGGCCAGCATTTATTGCCCATCCCTAATTGCCCTTGAGAAGGTGGTGGTGAGCCGCCTTCTTGGACTGCTGCAGTCCGTGTGGTGAAGGTACTCCCACAGTGCTGTTAGGTAGGGAGTTCCAGGATTTTGACCCAGCGACGATGAAGGACCAGCGATATACTTCTACGTCAGGATGGTCTGTGACTTGGAGGGGAACTTGGAGGTGGTGGTGTTCTCATGCGCCTGCTGCCCTTGTCATTCTAGGTGGAAGAAGTCGCAGGTTTGGGAGGTGCTGCCGAAGAAGCCTTGGTGAGTTGCTGCAGTGCATCTTGTAGATGGTACACACTGCAGCCACGGTATGCCGGTGGTGGAGCGAGTGAATGTTTAAAGTAGTAGTTGGGGTGCCAATCAAGCGGGCTGTTTTGTCCTGGATGGTGTCAAGCTTCTTGGAGCTGCACTCATCCAGGCAAGTGGAGAGTATTCCATCACACTCCTTACTTGTGCCTTGTAGATGGTTGAAAGGCTTTGGGGAGTCAGGAAGTGAGACACTCGCCGCAAAGCTGGGTGGGCATGTGTGCTGCGAGGAGGATGCCGAGAAACTCCAATATGATTTGGACAGGTTGGGTGATTGGGCAGAAGCATGGCAGATGCAGTATAATGTGGATAAATGCGAGGTTATCCACTTTGGTGGCAAAAACAGAAAGGCAGATTATTATCTGAACGGCAATAGATTGGGAGAAGGGGAAGTGCAACGAGACCTGGGTGTCCTTGTGCACCAGTCGCTGAAGGTAAGCATGCAGGTACAGCAGGCGGTTAAGAAGACAAATGGTATGTTGGCCTTCGTAGTGAGAGGGTTTGAGTACAGGAACAAGGATGTCTTGCTGCAGCTGTACAGGGTCTTGGTGAGACCACACCTTGAGTATTGTGTGCAGTTTTGGTCGCCTTATCTGAGGAAGGATGTTCTTGCCATGGAGGGTGTGCAGCGAAGATTCACCAGACTGATACCTGGGATGGCAGGAATGACGTACGAGGAGAGATTGGGTCGATTGGGCTTATACTCGCTGGAGTTTAGAAGAATGAGAGGAGATTTCATTGAAACTTATAAAATTCTAACAGGGCTAGACAGACTGGATGCAGGAAGGATGTTCCCGATGGCGGGTGAGTCCAGAACAAGAGGTCACAGTCTAAAGATAAGGGGTAAGCCATTTAGGACAGAGACGAGGAGGAATTTCTTCACCCAGAGAGTGGTGAACCTGTGGAATTCTCTACCACAGAAGGCAGTTGAGGCCAAGTCAGTAAATATATTCAAGAAGGAGTTAGATATATTTCTTAAGGCTAAAGGTATCAAGGGATATGGGGAGAAGGCAGGGACAGGGTACTGAGTTTGGATGATCAGCCATGATCTCATCGAATGGCGGAGCAGGCTCGAGGGGCCGAATGGCCTACTCCTGCTCCTATCTTCTATGTTTCTATGTTTCTATGTAATACCTAGCCTCTGACCTGCTCTTGTTGCCACAGTATTTATGTGGCTGGTCCAGTTAAGTTTCTGGTAAATGGTGACCCCCAGGATGTTGATGGTGGGGGATTCGGCGATGGTAATGCCGTTGAATGTTAAGGGGCGGTGGTTAGACTCTTGCTTGTTGGAGATAGTCATTGCCTGGAACTTCTGTGGCACGAATGTTACCTGCCACTTATCAGCCCAAGCCTGAACGTCGTCCAGGTCTTGTTGCATGCGGGCATGGACTGCTTCATTATCTGAGGAGTTGTAAATGGCGCTGAACACTGTGCAGTCATCAGCGAACATCCCCATTTCTGACCTTATGTTGGAGGGAAGGTCATTGATGAAGCAGCTGAAGATGGTTGGGCCTAGGACACTGCCCTGAGGAACTCCTGCAGCGATGTCCTGGAGCTGTGATGATTGACCTTCAATCACCACAACCATCTTCCTTTGTGCTATGTATGATTCCAGCCAGTGGAGAGTTTTCCCCCCGATTCCCATTGACTTCAGTTTTACTAGGGCTCTTTGATGCCACACTCGGTTAAATGCTGCCTTGATGTCAAGGGCAGTCACTCTCACCTCACCTCTGGAATTCAGCTCCTTTGTCCATGTTTGGACCAAGGCTGTAATGAGGTCGGGAGCCGAGTGGTCTTGGCGGAACCCAAACTGGGCATCAGTGAGCAGGTTATTGGTGAGTAAGTGCCGCTTGATAGCACTGTCGATGACACCTTCCGTCACTTTGCTGATGATTGAGAGTAGACTGATGGGGCAGTAATTGGCCGGATTGGATTTGTCCTGCTTTTTGTGGACACGACATACCTGGGCAGTTTTCCACATTGTCGGATAGATGCCAGTGTTGTAGCTGTACTGGAACAGCTTGGCTAGAGGCGCGGCTAGTTCTGGAGCACAAGTCTTATACCTTATAAATCAATGTAAAAGCAAAGTCACTTCAAAACAATGTGAAAATATGCAGTGTAACTGGGCTATAAAGTTGTCCATGCCTTGTATACTGTAAAATTGGTTATTTCTGCCTGTGGGTTATTTTGCCAATTATCACATTTGCTCATTTGCCAGGCAAGGTTTGATTGGCACAAAGATTAAAATGCAGGCAAAAACTATCCCTTAGCTCCCTGCAGCAAAAAACCGGTGCCGTGTAAATGACCTGTTTTCCTTAATGATGCCAGGTTAATTTATTACTTAAAAATTTAAAACAGGAAAAGCTGGAAATACACAGCATGTTCATCAGCACCAGAAAGAGAAAGGACAGGTTAATGTTTCAGCTGTGGCTGGAAGATAAATTAGCCCCATTAATAGAACTGAACACAATGACAGGGCATGAGGAGGGACCAGTGTTATAAAGGAGTATCTTTCACTTCCAGTTCTGTTGAATGGTCTAGATCTGAACTGTTAACCCATTCTTTCCTCTCTACAGATATTGACACACTTGCTGTGTATTTCAGTGTTCTCTCCATTTCTTTGAGATTTCCAGCATTTGCAGATTATTTTCCTTGAGACTATTAATTTGTGTTAATTGCATGTTTAGTTTTACATTGACTACAATATCTTGATTCAGTTTAAACCTAAAGATAAACAAAACAGGCTGCATTATGTTTAGGTTGTTTTTAATTGTGCTAACCACTAGCCGCAGAGAGAGGGAGCTGCTATTTTTCTTCTGCCTCTGTAAATCTGCAGTAAGGCGACTGCCTGGGGCAGAGGGTGGATTCATTAGCCTCCCACACACCTGTGGCTTTTTAACCAGAAGCATGTTCTAGGTTTTAAAGTTGCAATGCTCTGCTTTACTGGGCACAGTGTGTGTTTAAGCCTAGTATTAAAGGGGACATGTAGTCTAACTATCTCTCTTACATCTAGTTTGTGCATCTATCACACGTCAGATGTCACCCTTCAAAGTGTCGCACGTTGTTGCAGCTGCAACACATTCTTTAAAAAAAAGCCAGTCACTGAGCTGCAGCCTGAAATTTACAAGCAGTTGCAGCTGCAGTCTGAATGACCTCAGCAGTTTTAAAGTAGCTGGATTTTCCTTTAA
Source organism: Squalus acanthias (assembly GCA_030390025.1). Classification (NCBI taxonomy): domain Eukaryota; kingdom Metazoa; phylum Chordata; class Chondrichthyes; order Squaliformes; family Squalidae; genus Squalus; species Squalus acanthias. The sequence continues at coordinate 130,854,299 of CM059427.1, forward strand.
AGAGCTTTAAGTGACATCCCCAAGTTAGCAGCTAAACATCACAAAGAAGTTTCAGATCCTAGAATACACCATGAAAGATCAGCTACATTTTTATAACAAAAGTCTCGTACCTAGTGTGTCCATTGCACCTCAAAATGTCACACTTGACATGAACAGGTGTGTCATACTTGAACCTAAATGAGAAGTCGCACAACACCAGGTTATAGTCCAACAGTTTTATTTAAAATTACGAGCTTTCGGAGCTCCGCTCCTTCTTCAGGTACAGGTACAGTCACTTGAACCTGTTTGACTTAAATACATTCATCAGACAATAACTCACAACTGAACTGGTAGGAAACCTACCATTGAACAAGTAGCATCTTGAGAAACGTTCAGCTTTGTTATTAAAGTGACAAACTTCCCCACAGCAAGTCATTGAGCAGGTAGCAGATCAGATTTCTGCTCTTGTTCAGTTAGGCTTTGTGGCCTTAAGGGGGCAGGCTAGTTTAAACAGAGCTCCAATTGAGCAGCAGACAGCTTTCCTGAAAGCACTCCCTTGTCTCCTCAGGTGTCAGTCGTGACTCAGTGGTAGCACTGAATCAGAAGCTTGTGAGTTCAATCCCATTCCAGAGACTTGAACACAAAATCTAGGTTGACACTCCAGTGCAGCACTGAGGGAGCTCCGCTGCACATCGGAGGTGCCATCTTGCACGTGAGATGTTAAACCAAGGCCCCGTCTGCCCTCGCAGGTGGACGTAAAAGATCCCAAGGCACTATTTCGAAGAAAAGCAGGGAGGGGAGTTCTCCCCGGTGTCCTGGCCAATATTTATCCCTCAACCAATACCACTAAAAAATAGATTATCTGGTCATTATCACATTGCCGTTTGTGGGAGCTTGCTGTGCGCAAATTGGCTGCTGCTTTTCCTACATTACAACAGTGACTACACGACAAAAAGTACTTCGTTGGCTGTAAAGCACTTCAGGATGTGAAAGGCGCTATATAAATGCAAGTTCTTTCCTTCTTTCTTTTGATGACTGTTAAGAAAGGGCAATTCACAGAGACAAATATAACTAGAACCAAATAGTGTTGAGAGGTTATGGGGAGGTGACAGAAACCAAGAGTATAGACATAGGTTTTAAGGAGGGGCTTTGAAGGACAGGGGAGAAGCAGCAAGGCCAAGGGGTTTGGGATGAGCATCCAGAATCCAGGGCTGAAGGGTCTGCAGCCAGATGTAGAACAAAAAGAAGATGAATTCAAAGGAGGCCAGAGTCAGAAGAGGGAAGGGCGTGTGCTGGGATTTAGAGCTGAAGGGGGCTGCAAGGCCATGGAGGGATTGAAAGATGTGGACTAAGATTTTGAAACTGATGGGGAGCCAGTGAAGGTTGGCAAGCACTGTGATAACAGCAGAATGAGACTTAGGCCGCGATTTTGCGGGCGCTCAGCGGGCGGGTTCGGAGGCGGGTCAGGTGTTAAAGTCGCGATGATTGACGGCGGGTCGCAAACCCACCGCGAACCTGCCTCCGTGTGAGTTTCAAGAGTGTCGGGTCTGTGATTTCACAACAGACCCAACGCCAAGCGGCGGGTAAGAGATTTAAGGCACTTAGGGGGAAAATTCAGTTGGTTGCACCTCCCTTTAGCGCCTTAAGAGGGCACTAATGGGGCGCAAAGCATCTAGCGCCCGGGCGCGGCGATGTTTGCGCTGCTCGCGAAATTAACTAGACATTTTGCGGCGACGCTAAACACTACCGCCACGATCTCCTGCGCCGGCAGATCGTGACGTCAGTCGAGTGCACAACGCCCTGGTATCGCCCCGGAGCGGATATTGAGTGGCGCCCCCTGCCTTACCGCCTGCCGCTAGCAACGACAGGTTGAGGGGAGCGTTTTGCAGTCAGGAAGGGACTGGGGGAGCGCTATTTAAAGGCGACCGCTTCCTGCCTTTTTTAGTTGGTGACATTTTTGAACCACGCATTCTGAGAGAGAGAGAGAGAGAGAGACACTTCTGGAGAGATTCAACGCTGTGTGAAGGAGTTTTGGGTACTGAGCAGCACTTTGCAGGTTCATTTTGATTTGCCCTTCCTTGTATCGATTTAGAAGAGACTGTGGGGGCTGCACTCTGAGCTCTTTCCCTGGTACTCTCCATTGTTCTTTCCAGCAGATTTGATGTGCAGGTCTCTCCAGGCCGAGATTCAAGGCTGCAATGAGCAGGATGTGGATGGAAAGCAAGATCAACCCTCCCCTTTAAGAATTGGCCCGTGCCATTGTGTGTGTGTTCCATTGCTGACTGACATCACATGAGCTTCGCCAGCGCTCTGAGGTAGCGCCTCGCTCCTCGGCCTTTGCGCCTTAAGACAGGTGTGAAGCGCCTGATTTAGCACTCCAATCACCTCCAGGGCCGATAAAAGTCAAGTTTGCAGTTGGTGGCGATAATTAGCGCCAGGCGCTAATCTTTGCGCCCGGCCGATAATTGCGCCCCAAATGGGGCGATACTGAATTTCTCCCCCTTAACTCCTTGTTAAGTGCTTGTTAACTGCTATTTTGAGAGCCTTTTGCAATTTTCCAACATTTGATTCAGTTTTCATGAGGTTCGGAGATCATACCAGGTAAGTGTGTCGGGAAGACCAACGAGCTGGAAACTTCACAGCTGCAACTGCTGTCTAAAAGCTGCACTCTCAAATCTGCTCACTTTCAAATGTCAGAGGTTGCTGATTTCATGATTTGGGAGACTGCCTTGAGGCTGTAAGTGTCTGGTGTTAACTCTATATCCACTGTCACCTGCATTGCTGGACATAAAGGCGCCCTCACCCTTCACTGTGCCACCTCAAATTGTGAGCACACAAATGGCAACGATGTCAAATGTTCAGACAAGATTAATTTATTGTAACATAATAAAAGAACAGAAACTTAACATTGCATTCTATGAGAACACCCAAGTGAGTACCCTTGTGATCATTTATGTGTCAGCTTTCTCTTACACGTGCTTCTACATTGTGCTACCTCTGTGGCTTCAGCAGATGTAGAGACAGCCTGCTCACTTCCCTGCTGCGCCTGTTTAGACGCCTTTGGTGGTCATCCTCTGGGTTTTGGAGCCTTTGAAGACCCCGCCAAAGGCTGCTCCTCCTGCGGCTGCACAGGGGCAGACTTGGCCATCACTGCTCCGGCTGTCATCTGGGGCTCTGACTGAGGGATTGGCAAGGTGATGGAAGTTGGGGCGCTTGGGAGAGGAGCCCCCACTTGCATGTCGCCTCCCACCATCATCCCTCTCATGGGCCACCCACACTTCTCTGCTAGCAAGTAGCTGGAGATCAGCTTGCTGCACATCAGTGGGGCCATGAGGACCCGCCTCTGTACTGACAGTTCTCATAACGGGGACATCCATGTACCTCTGGTTCCTCTCCATGATAGATGCCCATCTATCCTCCATAGCTGACCATCTATTTAGAAGAGTCACCATGTTCATTTGAGTCTGGCGATTTATGTCCTCCATGGAGATTGCCATCCTTTCCATGGCGGGACCTACATTTGCCATTGCGTGCACCACGGCATTGCTCGTGTTGGAGATGGACTCCTCCATTCTCTGCACACTCGCAGTTACAGTGGTTGCAAACCCAGTCAGAGCCTCTTGCACTTGGTCCTGAAACTCTCTTTCTGGATGGCCCCCGAGGCTCAGCGTCTACATGCAGCTGAGCAGAGCTAGGAGCATCCTGCAGCCTCCAACAAGGACTCTCTTGCTCTTGCTCACTCGTGCATTGTGATACACCAGGTGACAACACTACTCGATCTTGCGAACGACCCACCGTGGTGTGCATCACTGCGCTGGTGCTGGGTGCAATCATTTCTGCTGACGCTGCTCCCTCAGATGATACAGCATCCTCTGAGGAGTCCTCCTGCTCTTCGTAGTGGGGAGGGGGCTCTTGATGGTCTTGTGGGAGAGTAAAGCCATGAGTTAGACATCTGATATGTAGATTGCAGACACATCCCATTGTGCACATGATGAACATTCAATTTCTAATGACATCAGATGCTATATGTGTCACTCATGAAAGCCAAATAATATGGATGGAGAAGCATTCTGTTACCAGGTTGTTCAACTGAGCCCATCTCTCCGTCCCCCACTTCGAGCTGTTCCCCTGATCCCACAATTTCCAGAGCGGCCTCCTCAGCGTTGGTCAGCTGTGATAAGGATTGTGGTCCTCCTCCTGTTCTCTCCCTCTCCCTCTTACTGTGGGCTCTCTTTTCCTGCAATGAGGGAAAGAAGTGGAGTTTCAGTGAGAGTGATGGAATGGGTGTAAAGAATGGATAGGATAGATGTTTAGAGGGACATTGTGATGGAGTGGGTTCCCTTAACGAAGTTCCCTCCTTGTTAGTTGTTGTCAGTGCATAACCTTGAGGGTGGATGTGAGGGGTGCATAGTTAGATGGGGAAGTGAATCTGTGCATAGGGAGAGAGGGATGGGGGATGGTGCAAGGGATGTTAGGTTGAGTCAGGATGTGCAGGAGTAGGGTTAGCAATTGTAGGCTTCGCAAAATCCCCCAGAAGCTCAAACAGAGCCCTAAAGGGAGTGATTTTTGGACCTTTCATACAAACTTGGGATGATGGGACCTAAGTGAAGTGATTTGATGTAAAAACCTCAGTTTTGGACATTTTAAAGATCAGGGAAGAAATACCCTGAGGAAAATGACTTTTGAATCTTACTGTTGGGAAAGACACCTTTCACAGACACAAGACAGGCTGCGGAGGGGCGTGGCCAGGCAGTGGACAGCTTTGGGTATTGGGGCCCAATCAAGCTGTCTGGGAATTGTTTACACTGCAATCCTACCAAGGAGGAAGAGACAAACCCAAAAGCCTCACACACACATCAAAATATGAATAATCCAAGACCCCCTTTTGAAATTCCCAGGCCCAAACAGGATACTAGAAGCCTGAAATCAATAAAACATTTAGTACTTCATCAAAAACCAATCAACCAGGTATCCACAGAACAGATTTAAAAGCCCGCCAATAGACCTAGGACAATAGGGTTGAGATTTGGCGCGTAGATAAGGCTGTGTTTAAATCGGAAAATGATCAAGACATGTTTAACACTGAGCTAAAGCCATCGGAACTGGCAAGCCCGCCAAAACTAGACAATGGCTCATTTGCAACCTAAAGGAAACGTTTTAGTAAGGGGTTTTTGGGCGCAAAAAAAAAGACAGTATTTTTAAAAGCCTGTCCCATAATTTCTTTCTCTTTTGGACTCGCTGACTACGCTGACACAGCTCTCTCCCTGCTCCAGCAAAAACCACTACAAGCCACGAGGAGGAAGGCCAGCAAACAGACCAGCACACAAGAAGAAACCAGAGCGACTGCCTCAGTGACCATCGGACAGCTCGCAGAAACAAGGGCCTTACGAAATCTTTTAAACAAAAGACTCTAAAATCCTGCCAAGGATTCATTGGTGAGCATTATCCCTGATCTCCTGAAACCAAAAACCTAGCTAGATAGTGGGATCTTTGGGAGGGATAAGGTTTTTGTTTGGTATATTGTCATTCTCCCTCGTCTGTACCGTGTGCTCCACAATCTGTGTTTAAGTATTAAGTGTGTTTTAAGTTTGTTACCTTTTTCTTTTAATAAAGTAAAAATTCTTTCATCAGAACCTGTTGTCTACTGCATTTTTGTTCGCAACCCCTAAATAAGTCCAAAGTCTAGGAACCAGAGGGGTGTGGGAGCGATTCGAACCGCTCACTGAGTCAGAAAGTGAAGGCTGACCCCATTACCACCCCCTACACAATGCAGAGTGATGGGGATGTGATGACAGGCACATCAGTATTAAGGTAAGTGAGCTTTTATACTCATTTTTCCAGAATGCAGGAGATCATTGAACCTTTTCCTGCATTGGACCCAGGTGTGTCTGTACATAGACCTGGCATTGACCTCCTCAGCTATTCACAGCCAGGCTGCCTTTGTCTGCTGAGGAGGTTTCCTTCTTCCATCAGATGGGTACAGGACCTCCCGACGTCCTCTAACTCCCTCCACAAGAACATGGAAGGAGTCCTCGTTGAAGCGGGGAGCTGCCTTTTGTTTCTCTGCAGACATCGTGGTGAGAAGCAGCAGTCAGAAGCATCAGATCTAATGAGATCTTATGGGGAAATGGCCTCCTTAAATGCACCGGCTGCAAATGCGTTAACATATCAGCTGGACAGACCCGCACCTTGTGATGAGGGCGGGTAACCCACACGGCGGGCTTAACTAGGCCAATCAACGGAAAATTGTGTCAGCAGGCCAGCAAGAGCCGGCAGCGGGATGGGAATCCGCCCAATACCGTTCCCGACGCAAACCCGCCTCCAGGAAGAAAAGCACGGCCTTAATGTGGGCTTGCCTGTGAACATGGAATGAGTTGCAATTTGTAAGGGCAGAATTTGCCAAGTTAACCAATCTCAACGAGGGAGGTAGTAGGGATACTACAAATAGCCTCATCTCTGTCCAGCAACTCCTGCTGGAAAATGTGTGTGGACACCAGGTGAGGAATTGATAGGGTAGAGAGAGAGAAACTACTTCCGCTGGTTGGGCAGTCTAGGACGAGGGGGCAGAGTCTCAAAATTAGAGCCAGGCCTTTCAGGAGTGAAGTTAGGAAACACTGCTACACACAAAGGGTGGTAGAAGTTTGGAACTCTCTTCTGCAAACGCCAATTGATGCTAGGTCAATTGTTAATTTTAAATCTGAGATTGATAGATTTTTGTTAACCAAAGGTATTAAGGGGTATAGGGCAAAGGCAGGTATATGGAGTTAGGCCACAGATCAGCCATGATTTCAATGAATGGTGGAACAGGTTCAAGGGGATAAATGGCCACTCCTGTTCCTATGTTCCTAGGATAGAATTGAGCTTGGTTCTGGTGCCTCTATGGTCAAATAGCCTGGTGAGACTCATTGCCTGGCTCACATATGAAGAATGGATCATGGAACCATACTGAAGCTAGGTGGTAGCGCCTTCAGGAGATGAGGAGACAGGAGAAATTTAGAGAGGAAAATGAATTGGTCAGAGGCATCCTGGGAGAAGAGTAGAATTTCTTCTTCAATGATACAATAGAGTCTGATAACATTATGAATGTCAACAGAAGACAGTGGGCAACCATCTTGCTTCACATTTACAAGATGGTTTCTACCATATGATGGTACAGGTCAGTAGAATCCAACGCACCACATCATGGATTTGCAGTGCACAGGTTCAAAGCCACAATTCCATGCCATCTGGAGGAGGAGGGGCACGGTGTAGAGGACAGAGTTGCTTCTCTCAGGTAGGGAGTGACCTATGCACACCCGTGCACTTCCTAGCACTCACATCATGAGCGGCATTGCCAGAGGATTAGGAGCAGGAATTCCTGAGGGTCTCTTGATTTGGGCAACGGGCATCACCCCAAGTCTCTTTCACTATTGAAAGAGACAATCTGGTATTGGTCCCTCTGTAGGCCCCACTACCACAAAGTCTTTAGATAGGGTCTTCATTTCAGGTGTGGGAAATGGACTCAATTTGTAGCCAGTGACTTCACAAACACGACAGTGGCTGCACATGACTGTGGAGCTCCACTTGCACGTAGGGAATATCACATTGGCAGCCTGTGGTGAGTAACTGATAAAATGGTGGTAGGAGAGAAAAGGCAGCAGATGGGATACTACAATTTGCTTCAGAGTCCCTGAGTTAAGGAGGGGAAAAATAAAACAGCCAACAACCAATGATTCCACTGGAAGTGCGTACGTGAACGTCGGATGAAAGCGTGATTGGTCTTGGATGTGATGCCCCTTGTAGTCAAATGGCTTGTCCAGGCTCGCTCGTGAAGAACAGCCAATTGGACGAGGTAGCAGCCTGTACCCATGTGCCCATAACGTAGCAAGAATTTTTTTTAAAAAAGTAGTTGAATAATAATTACCAACAAATCCACTAAAGGCCTGAACTTGAGTGACATAGGCAAATGCTGACCTTTAGCCTCCGACACAGTAACCGTTAGACTTTGGCTGGCTAACCCCAAAGGATCTCGCGCAGTAAGAGTTAAATGAGACTGCAGTAACGCTCGTGCAGTGTGCTTGCCAACATTTCTTTCCACCCACGGTAGGTTTAGATCAGAAGCAGCATTATCCTCTGAACAACCCTTTCTTCTGCTGCCCTGAATTGACTGAAAATCCAATTTCCTGACCTATTGTGTCATGCTGCTTATTAAACACGCCACAGAGCACGACTCTGAATAGAGCTGAATTTGCACTGTTACAGGCCCCCCGGATAAAAAGTTCTTTTTCTTCTTTTTGTTTGCATGTGTGTGTATGGAGTACAGTAGTACACAGAGCCGATATCCTGTCATACAGATAATAAGATGTGTATGGGTCATTCCGAGGTCAGAGAAGCTAACAAGAGCTTTCTTGGTGCAGATGATACACACGTTGTGAGCAACTGAAACTAGGCCCATGGTTGTACTGGGATATCTTTAGACTGAAGTCAACTTGAGGTGAATACTATCTCATCAGTGTCTGCGACGTAATACTCAATGTGGCTCACTACTGAAAATCTCTTTGCTTTATTCCCCCCTATGAATATTCCAGTGTTTTCTATTCAGCTCTTTGGGGAGTTATACCACCCTAGGCCTAGTTTGGAAGTAACTAATTGACACTAGGTTCAGTCATTCACTGAGACACAAATCAACTCCCTCATAAACTCTCTATGTATCGTTCTTTCTGCTTACCTCTTCTTACCTCAGCTCCGTTTTCCTGAAGGCGGTGACTCATGCTGGGGTGTGGTTCCAGGGGTATCACCTCTAGTCAGTATATACAGGCCAAGGTGTCTGCTCTCTTGTCAAAGTGACCATTCCTAATGAGCCTGGACAGTGAGTGTATGTGGCTTGTTCCACCAATGGATGGGGGGTGGGGAACGGGGGCACTACAAATGGGCCTGATCCTGATATCAATCACAAGCAACCTGGAACATATTCGCCGAGGGAAATGGAGTAATGTGCACTCCAGAACTGTGCTGTCTGACATCTATATACGGAATAATGGATAACTGCAAATGAAATTCAGACTGGAATCTAATCGAAGGGTCCAGGTGGTTCATATATAGAATAATAGATACCCAGGAGTAAATAACAGGCTGGAATCTTATCAACGGGTTCAGATGGTTTATATATAGAATATTGGATACCCAGGAATAAGTTACAAGCTTGAATCTAATGGAGGAGGTTCAGGTTGTTTAGAATAATGGATACTAGGAGTGAGTTATAGGCTCGAGTCTAATCGAGGGGCTTAGATGGTTTATATATAGAATAAGAGATACTGAGAGTGAGTTACAGACTGGAATCTAATTGAGGGATTCAGAAAACAATATTGTTCTGGTTCCATAAGATCAGTTCTAGCTCAATTTGCCTGTGTGGAGACACTGTGCTGAAATGCCCTTGACTCCAGGTCTGCCTCCCCTATCACCCCCCCAGTATTACATAAGAACATCAGAATTAGGAGCAGAAGTAGGCCATTCGGCCCCTTGAGCCTGCTCCGCCATTCAATAAGATCATGGCTGATCTTCTACCTCATCTCCACTTTCCTGCACTATCCCCATATCCCTTGATTCCCTTAATATCCAAAAATCTATTGATCTCAGTCTTGAATATACTCAATGACTGAGCCTCCACAGCCCTCTGGGGTAGAGAATTCCAAAAATTCACCACCCTCTGAGTGAAGAAATTTTTCCTCATCTCAGACCTAAATGGCCAATGCCTTATCCTGAGACTGTGACCCCTGGTTCTAGACTCCCCAGCCAGGGGAAACATCCTTCCTGCATCTACCCTGTCAAGCCCTGTAAGAATTTTGTATGTTTCAATGAGATCACCTCTCATTCTTTTAAACTCTAGAGAATATAGGCCTAGTCTACTCAATCTGTCCTACCAATTTTTCCTACCAAAGTGGATAACTTCACATTTCTCCACATTATATTCCATTTGCCATGTTCTTGCCTGCTCACTTAGCCTGTCTATATCTCCTTGAAGTCTCTTTGCATCCTCCTCACAACTTACATTCCCACCTAGCTTTGTATCATCAGCAAACCTGGATATAGATTGTGAATAGCTGAGGCCCAAGCACTGATCCTTGCAGTACCCTACGAGTTATAGCCTGCCAACCCGCAAATGACCTGTTTATTCCTACTCTCTGTTTTCTGTCCGTTAACCAATCCTCAATCCATGTTAGTATATTACCCCCAATCCCATGAACCCTAATTTTGTTTAATAACCTCTTGTGTGGCACCTTATCGAATGCCTTCTGAAAATCCAAATACACCACATCCACTGAATCCCCCTTATCTATTCTGCTAGTTACAACCTCAAAAAACTCTAACAGATTCGTCAAATATGATTTCCCTTTCATAAATCTGTGTTGACTCTGCCCAATCCTATTATTATTTTCTAAGTGCCCTGTTACCACGTCCTTAATAATAGATTCTAACATTTTCCCAACTACTGATGTCAGGCTAACTGGTCTGTAGTTCCCCGTTTTCTCTCTCCCTCCTTTTTTAAATAGTGGGGTTACATTTGCTACCTTCTAATCCACGGGAACCGTTCTAGAATCTATGGAATTTTGGAAGATGACAACTAATGCATCCACTATCTCTATAGCCAACTCATTCAAAACCCTAGGATGCAGGCCATCAGGCCCAGAGGATTTATCGGCTTTCCGTCCCATTAATTTCTCCAGTACTATTTTTTTACCAATACTAATTTCTTTCAGTTCCTCATTCTCGCTAGACCCTTGGTTCCCAACTAAGACAGACATAAAGTATTTGTTTAATTTCCCTGCCATTTCCTTATTCCCCATTATAATTTCTCCTGTCTCAGCCTGTAAGGGATCCACGTTTACTTTCGCTAATCTTTTCCTTTTTACATACCTATAGAAGCTTTTACAGTCTGTTTTTATGTCTCTCGCTAGTTTACTCTCATATTCTATTTTCCCTTTCTTTATTAATTTCTTGGTCCTCCTTTGCTGAATTCTAAAATCCTCCCAATCCTCAGGCTTACTGCTCTTTTTGGCAACATTACCAGCTACACTGTATACGTGCCTAGTTTTAAAATTAAAACTTGTTTAACACTGTAGTTATTTTTCATCACTTCTGCATTCCCGTTCATTCTGCGAGATGCTGGACAATGAATTATTTCTAATTGGACATAAAATAATTGTGGAGGCAATGCTGTGAGGTGGACCAGTGTCTTGCACTTTCATCTTTTAGAGTGGTCTGGCAAATGTGTCACGCCGTTATCGTTGGGTTCTCGTTTCTTCACTATATGCGTGTAGAAGGCAGCCTGCCTTGCGCCAAATCTTTGAAGCAGTTAACTATAGAATTTGGTCATTATGGCTAGATTGTAAAAATCATAAGTTGCTTTGCAATTCTAAAACTCTCCTGTAATTATATTCAAGAGACTGATGAGGAAAGACAATAGTTCTGTTAGTCACAGCACTATCATCTGTAGCAGATTATATTTGGCGCTAAGTGCTTGTCAAAAAGTGGGAAGGAATTAAGTGCCTCTGCATTTTGGGATGGTGTGGAGCAGGATCTGTGGGCGGGGTTCTGTTCCTCGGCTGTCAGGTGTATTCTCTGCCACTTCTGGGATCTTCTTACATTTGACATATGCCCCTGAATTAACGCCTTAGCAACCACATTGCAACAAGAACATCATTGTGTTGCCACGATCTAGCAGTGCTAAGGAGGTGGGTGGAGGAGGGGGCTACCTGAATGAAAAGGCAGCTTTCCCTAGTGCAGAGCGATCAATTGCAGAACGATCAATTGCAGAGTGATCAGTTGCAGAGCGATCAACTGCAGAGCGATCAATTGCAGAGCGATCAATTGCAGAGCGATCAACTGCAGAGCGATCAACTGCAGAGTGATCAATTGCAGAGCGATCAACTGCAGAACGATCAATTGCAGAGCGATCAATTGTAGAGCGATCAGCTGCAGAGCGATCAATTGCAGAGCGCACAACTGCAGAGCAATCAGCTGCAGAGTGATCAGCTGCAGAGCGATCAATTGCAGAGCGATCAATTGCAGCGCGATCAATTGCAGAGCGATCAACTGAAGAGCGATCAATTGCAGAGCGATCAGCTGCAGAGCGATCAATTGCAGAGCGATCAGCTGCAGAGCGATCAACTGCAGAGCGATCAATTGCAGAGCGATCAATTGCAGAGCGATCAACTGAAGAGCGATCAATTGCACAGCGATCAATTGCACAGCGATCAATTGCAGAGCGATCAACTGCAAAACGATCAACTGCAAAATGATCAATTGCAGAGCGATCAATTGCAGAACGATCAACTGCAAACCGATCAACTGAGGAGCGATCAATGGCAAAACGATCAACTGCAGAGAGATCAGCTGCAGAGCGATCAGTTGCAGAGCGATCAAGTGCAGAGCGATCAACTGAAGAGTGATCAGCTGCAAAACGATCAATTGCAGAGCGATCAACTGCAGAGCGATCAGCTGCAAAACGATCAATTGCAGAGCGATCAACTGCAGAGCGATCAGCTGCAAAACAGATTTGTTTTATAAGTATATTAAGGGCAAGAGGATAACCAGGGAAAGAGTAGGGCCCATTAGGGACCAAAGTGGCAAACTGTGTGTAGAGCCGGAAGATGTAGGTGAGGTTTTAAATGAATATTTTGCATCTGTGTTCACTATGGAGAAGGACGATGTAGGCATAGAAATCAGGCAGGGGGATTGTGATATACTTGAACAAATTAGCATTGAGAGGGAGGAGGTATTAGCGGGCTTAAAAGTGGATAAATCCCCAGGCCCAGATGAGATGTGTGAGGCAAGGGAGGAGAATGCAGGGGCTCTGACACAAATTTTCAGATCCTCTCTGGCCACAGGGGAGGTGCCAGAGGACTGGAGGACAGCTAATGTAGTACCATTATTCAAGAAGGGTAGTAGGGATAAACCAGGGAATTACAGGCAGTGAGCCTAACATCAGTGGTAGGGAAATTATTGGAAAAAATTCTGAGGGACAGAATTAGTCTCCACTTGGAGAGGCAAGGATTAATCAAGGATAGTCAGCATGGCTTTGTCAGGGGGAGATCATGTCTAACCAATTTGATTGAATTTTTCGAGGAGGTGACTAGGTGTGTGAATGAGGGTAGTGCAGTTGATGTAGTCTACATGGACTTCAGTAAGGCTTTTGACAAGGTCCCGCATGGGAGACTGGTCAAGAAGGTTAGAACCTATGGGATCCAGGGCAATTTGGCACATTGGATCCAAAATTGGCTTAGTGGCAGGAGGCAGAGGGTGATGGTCGAAGGTTGTTTTTGTGACTGGAAGCCTGTGTCCAGTGGTGCACTGCAGGGATCAGTGCTGGGCCCCTTGCTGTTTGTAGTGTACATTAATGATTTAGATATGAATGTAGGAGGTATGATCAGTAAGTTCACAGATGACATGAAAATTGGTGGAGTGGTAAATAGCGAGGAGGGAAGCCTCAGGCTACAGGACGATATAGACTGGTTGGTCAGATGGGCAGAACAGTGGCAAATGGAATTTAACCCTGAAAAGTGTGAGGTGATGCATTTTGGGAGAACTAACATGGCAAGGGAATACACAATGAATGGTAGGACCCTAGGAAGGACAGAGGATCAGAGGGACCTTGGTGTGCATGTACATAGATCCCTGAAGGCAGCAGGACAGGTAGATAAGGTGGTTAAGAAGGCATATGGGATACTTGCCTTCATTAGCCGAGGCATAGAATATAAGAGCAGGGAGGTTATGATGGAGCTGTACAAAACGCTAGTTAGGCCACAGCTGGAATACTGTGTGAAGTTCTGGTCGCCACACTATAGGAAGGATGTGATTGCATTAGAGAGGGTGCAGAGGAGATTCACCAGGATGTTACCTGGTCTGGAGCGTTTCAGCTATGAAGAGAGACTGGACAGGCTGGGGTTATTTTCCTTAGAGCAGAGAAGGCTGAGGGGGGACCTGATTGAGGTGTACAAAATTATGAGGGGCATAGATAGGGTAGATAGAAAGGAACTTTCCCCTTAGTAGAGGGGTCAATAACCAGGGGGCATAGTTTCAAGGTAAGGGGCAGGAGGTTCAGAGGAATTTGAGGAAAAACTTTTTCACCCAGAGGGTGGTTGGAATCTGGAACTCACTGCCTGAAAGGGTGGTAGAGGCAGGAACCCTCACAACATTCAAGAAGCATTTAGATGAGCACTTGAAACGCCATAGCATACAAGGCTACGGACCAAGTGCTGGAAAATGGGATTAGAATAGATAGGGCTTGATGGCCGGTGCAGACATGATGGGCCGAAGGGCCTCTTTCTGTGCTGTATAACTCTATGACTCTATGACTCTATAAAATGATCAATTGCAGAATGATCAACTGCAGAGCGATCAGCTGCAAAACGATCCATTGCAGAATGGTCAACTGCAGAGCGATCAGCTGAAGAGCGATCAGTTGAACTCCATTTGTATTCTACATGGGTCTCATCACCACCCAAGAGGGTTAGCAATTTACCCGTTCCAAATCATCTGCCATTTTGGTGAAGTTAGCTCTTCTGAAATCTGGTACGAGTTGCAGGTTCTCAGTACCTTTAGTTCTACCAGCCAATTGGAACCGTACAATGTTGTGGTCACTGTTGCCCAGATGTTAACCCACATGGAGACCCGATACGTGGTCAGGCTCACTACTAAACACTAGATCCAATATATGATTATCCCTAGTTACTTCATTAACATGTCGAGTCAGGAAACAGTCTTGTATATTTTCGACAAATTTTTCAGCTGCACTTCCCACCACAACAGCAGTAAACCATCGCGCCACTGAATGCCAGGAAAATTAAAATCACCCAACAGACAAAGGTGGCATTTTATGTTAAAAGCATTTGCAATCTGTTTCCATAATAACTCATCATGTTCACGTGTCTAACCCGGGGGCCTATAACAATTCCCAATAATTAGTCCCTGCCTGTGAGCTTGGTCCACTTGAACCCAGATAGCCTCAGTGGTACTTGTTGAGGCAATGTCAAGTCTTTCTCTAGCTGTTAGATTCTCACTGATAAAAATAGTAACCCCACCTCCCCTTTGACCTACTCTATCCTTTCGTAAACCCTTGTAGCCCTTTAGGTGAATCTCTGTCCCATCACTTTCATCTAGCCATGTCTCAGAAATAGATATATGTCTAATTTCTCCAACACAGCGTAGGATTGCAGTTCTAACAATTTATTTCTAACACTCCTTGCATTTACATAAAAACAATTTAAAGGTCACTCATGTAATTTTTTTAAGAGTTATTTAATCTTGTATGCTTTCTACCTGGTTTATCTGCATGCTTAGCATCTATGTAATTATCAAGTTCAGTAAGGCTATCTTTGAACTTATCTGCACTATCCCCGTGCTGAATTAATCTAAATGCTTTCTGAAAGCATGCTCAACACCCAATGCCATGTAGCGATAGCTAGAGCAAATAGGGTGTTGGGGTGTATCCATAGGACAATTGAGTACAAGACGATGCATACTGTTTTGTCCTTAGTCAGGCCGCACTTGGAATACTGTGTCCAGTTTTGGTCTCCTCACATGGTGGATGATATTGAGGCTTTGGAGAGGGTGCAGAGGAGGGCCACTAGAATAATTCCCAGTCTAAAGCATCTTTGTTATCAAGATAGGCTAAAAGAGTTCAGACTCTATATCTTAGAGAAGCGTAGACTTAGAGGTGATCTGATTGAGGTTTATAAGATAATGAAGGGAATAGATCGTGTTCCAGCTGACAGTTTATTTCAATTAAATAGGTTAGTCACAAATTTAAGTTGTGTAAGGCGAGATCCAGGTTAGATGCCAGGAGGTGATTCTTTTCCCAGAGAATAGTCGACCTCTGGAAAAGGCTCCCGTCTCGTGTGATGGACGTGGACTCGCTGAATTCCTTCAAGCGAGAGCTGGATTCATTTCTGGCTGGAGCGGAGATCACCTCTTACAGAAGGTAGGTACTGCAGGGAATTCAGGGCCAGAGTGATCTCCTGGACTAGTTTTGATGGCCTTAATGGGTCGGAGAGGAATTTCCCAGATTTTTTCCCCCCAAATTGGCCTGGGTTTTTTATCTGTTTTTTTGCCTCTCCCAGATCATCACATGGTTTCGGGTGGGGTGGAGTGTATATGTTATGATACACAAGGTATCGCAATTGTGTGGGACAGGCTCGATGGACCAGATGGTCTTTACCTGTCCCTTATTGTTCGTATGTTCGTAAGAGCGATCAACTGAAGAGCGATCAATTGGAGAGCGATCAACTGAGAGTGATCAACTGAAGAGTGATCAACTGAAGAGTGATCAACTGGAGAGTGATCAACTGGAGAGCGATCAACTGAAGAGTGATCACTTGGAGAGCAATCAACTGGAGAGCAATCAACTGAAGAGTGATCAACTGCAGAGTGATCAACTGAAGAGTGATCAACTGAAGTGTGATCAACTGAAGTGTGATCAACTGCCCTCAGCAAAGCGGGATATCTGAAATAACTTAAACAAAAACTGTCTTTTTTTCCAGATGGCACCACTGGCCACAATATCCGAGGCAGCAGCTACAATTATTACCCCTCCCCTCCCCCCACCGAGGCAGACTTCCAAAAGAGAATGGAATAGAACTGGGAGACCACCGGGAATATTTTAATCAGCCTGATCCCGGTTGACCCTTTGACAAAAGGTCATCGCCCTGAAATGGGCAGAGAATTTTGGGCAGAGAATTACAGATTTCTACTACCCTTTGTGAGAAAAAGTACTTCCTGATTTCCCTCCTAAATGGCCTAGCTCTAATAGTAAGATTATGCTCCCTCATTCTTGATTTCCCCACCAGAGGAAATAGTTTTTCTGTATCTACCCTATCGAATCCTTTTAACATAATAATAAAATCAGCAAAATAACAATTTTTACCAAGAGCACTAACAGGGCTCGGTTACAGATAGAATGGTACCAGAGGTCATGATGCGGAGATGCCGGTGTTGGACTGGGGTGGACAAAAATGAGAAGTCGCACAACACCAGGTTATAGTCCAACAGTTTTATTTGAAATCACAAGCTTTCGGAGCTTACGTGGCCCCTTCCTCAGGTGAAGTAAAGAAATACAGACTCGACAAAGCATATATAGATAGAGAACAATGCATGTGTAACTTACAAAGGCAGACGACTACATTTAAATCATCCTGACTGTTTATCTGCCGAGGTGTGACAAAAGGCAATCAGGTCAGCCAGGAAGGTACCACATCAAAGACATAGCAAGATACAACTGAGACAATGAGGTGGAGTTACAGAGGGTCCAATGTGTCAAAAGCCGCAGTCTGTATGGGAAACGATAAACTTAAAAAAAATTACTTTTTTACTGGGAATCACATCTGTGAACAAGCCAACGACGACTCGAGTCTGGATCACGTCATGTATCGTGACATAAACCCAAGATCCCGGTTGAGGCCGTCCTCATGAGTGCGGAACTTGGCTATCAGTTTCTGCTCGATGATTTTGCGTTGTCGTGTGTTTCTAAGGCCGCCTTGGAGAACGCTTACCCGCAGATCCAGGTACCAGAGGTGAAAGACTTCAGTTTCGTGGAGAGACTAGAGAAGCTGGGATTGTTCTCCTTGGAGCAGAGAAGGTTAAGGGGAAATTTGTTAGAGGTGTTCAAAGTCATGAAGGGTTTTGATTGAGTAAATAAGGAGAAACTGTTTCCAGTGGCAGCAGGGTCAGGTAACCAAAGGACACAGATTTAAGGTAATTGGCAAAAGAACGAGAGGCGATATGAGGAAATAAATGTTTACACAACGAGTTGTTGTGATCTGGAATGCACTGCCTGAAAGGGCGGTGGAAGCAGATTCAATAATAACTTTCAAAAGGGAATTGGATAAATATTTGAAGGGGAAAAAATTGCAGGGCTGTGGGGAAAGAGCGGGGGAGTGGGACTAATTGGACAGCACTTTCAAAGGGCTGGCACGATGGGCCAAATAGCCTCCATCTGTGCTGCATCATTCTATGGTAATTAATCTGATGTTGTTGGCTCAGCAGCAGTCCTGTCTATGTTTTGGTGCTAGACTTAGTTTAGGAATGAATGACTGAACGAGCTGAGATACAAACATTACCAACTGGCCCTTTTCTACAGAAACCTCAATCCAAGCACAGCATTTCTTGGCAAACAGATCTGTGTGTTTATCGTGATCTGGCTGGTGTTTACATTGAAAGTGACTGAAAGAAAGCAGCGTTTATCCATTTCTCACCTCAGTTATTGGAAGCCCCTGCCAGCGTGACGGGGAATGTAGGAAGATTGAGCGAGCGGCTCTTGCTGCTCGCCTCCGTTGCAGGTTTGACTGGTTTTAAAAAGAGCTAATCGCCGTGAATATCAAGGAAATGAAAGAGAAATCAAGCCTACACAGTCCTATCCTCACTACATCCCAGCCAAGTCCTGTCAGTTGGGATGTGTGCTCAGAGCTGTGGTGATCCATAAACAATACAATTTCCCAATGTTCCCATTTTCTCTCCCTCCCTCAGTTATTTGCTCTCTTGTTCTGAAGGTACTGACTTTTACCGGGATACAGCTCCATGAGCGTTGGTACCCCACCCAACTGACCATCCTTAACGTTTGGCCCTGGATGGTTAACTGTGGTGGTACGATGGGGGTTTTGGAGATTATCAAGGCCAATTGTGTTCTCACATGAGGGCGAATTCTCTGCTTCTGGCTAAGTTCAGGATTTTCCTGCGTAGGCACTGAAGCAATGTTGGCCAGCAATGCAGTGAGCTGACTGCCCACAGTTTCTGCTGTCGGCTCATTTGAGCAACTACTCATGGCTGCTTGCGTAGCTTTTGCCTTGTGTAAGAAGCACCCTAATGGGGGGAGAGGTTGGGGGGGGTGGGGGCGCAATGTTTCCTGTAAGCTGCACTCTGTTCTGCGCGGCCTGTTTCTTTTAATGCCTGGTCCCTTTAAATTTCTGCACATGCGCAGTAGTTATAATGGAAAAGCTGGTGAGCTGCCTGTGCAGGACCTTTCCCATTACTGCACGGCTGTAGAGGGAACATTGGGTTGGAGGTGGCGGGGGGGGGGGGGGGTGAAAAATCTGCCCAGCAAGTGAAAAGGAATGTGTGCAGTTAAAGGTAAGTGGCTGCATATGAGGACAAATACTGTTCAGAGCTTCAAAATTAATTTTAAATATTTCTCAGCATTTGCCATGACCGGGGATGAGGGAGGAAGAAATTTCCAGACAGAAATTAAGTGAAACGATAATCAATGTGGAGGCACAAAATGGATTCTGTGGGCAAGTGACAGACTGGTACGGTATCTGACCTCACTGCACATGCTGCTGCATGAGGTGCGTGAGAGGAGTGTGAACCTGTTTGGCACTTCAGGTCACCCTCCCCAGAGGGCAACAGTGCGCCGTTTCTGGCAGAACACTACCTGGGAGCAGATGCAGAGGAAGGCGACACACTTTAAACAATCTGGCAAGATGGTGGATGACCCATGATTTCATGCCGCAAAGTGTTGCCTGTAAATCTGTTCCACATTTACTGCTCATCCACGCCAGGCTCTCACACCAAGTTACCGCTCTTTCATTGACTCTCATGGACACCCTTGACTCAGTAGGGCGCACCTCCAAGATGCAACACACCATTGAAAGCCTTGCCACGCTCACATTTTCTAAAGACATTGCGCCTCAGGTTATGGAAAACAACCTAACTGCATGATGCACAGTCACGCACTGTGCCTGTGTTCCTTCAACTTCCAACATCTCAGGACGACTACTCCTCTGCTGGTACAAGATGGCGCATTGAAGGCACGATTCCTTTGCAACTCCTTCTCATCCTCCCTGAGGACAAGAGCAATTCCCAAAGGAATGGCAATAGTAACAGTCTAGAATGCTGAAAATTAGTTAGAAGCTCTGAAATGTTACAATGTGGAAAAAAACAAACGAACCAAGAACAGCCAAAAAAAAATGCAAAATGAAGACAGCAAACAAATGCACCCGAGAAAATGCAAAAAGTGGCGCCAAAAAGTAAAAACGCAAGTAAGTTCAAAAATATCTAGAACTAGCACAGCACAGGTTTAAAGAAAACCTCAAAGGACTGGAAGTACCTTTGACTGTGATCATTATTTGCTGGTGCAGAGCATTGTCTATGCATTTCCCAGGCAAACTATGGGCCAAGTAATTTAAATTTAGATTTTTTAGGGCTTAGCGGGGTTCTCAACTGCTGTAGCAAGAGCCTCCAGCAAACCCAGTCATTAAAGAAATTGAGCTGCATAATCCCCATGCAGAATAAGCCTGCGGCCTCCTCCCAGTATGTTGCAACCACCATTGCCTCACTCCCCAGTCACACTGGCAGCACAGCCAAACACAGCGTCGTCACGCTACACAATTCAGCAAGGATTATTGGAGAAATCAGCAATGGAATCCCGTCTGTGTTCTTTCCTCTTTCCCACCCGAGAGGCACCGAGGCTAATGTAGCGTTTCCACTGCTGCCCTGACTGAGGTCAGCTAACTCACCGATAAAACAAACGCGATCAAACTGGGACTTTCCCGCTCTCTATGGTTTTGGGTTGTTTGTAATGGATTTTTCCTGTTTGTTGGGCTTTTGAAGAGTTGCAGAAGCATTTTGTAAACAAACATCCTGCTATCACCGCACTTCACATTCTATCGACTGATTCCTTTGTCGAGAAAAATGAGCGTCTGTCATCACGAAGAGTGTGGTGACAACTGGAGGGATTTCCGTGCTACGGTCATGCTTCCTCGAACAATTCTTTAACATTTACTTTCTCTCCATTTTTAAAATGATTTTTCTTCCCCATTTCAGCCCCCTGTGTGACACACACCATTGTCTGTCTGACCGTGTGTTCACTCTTACCAGTAGGAGGAGAGAGCCTGCTCTCGTTTGTACTCTTCCTCCATGGAAGCCCCCGGGTGGCTCGTGGGTTTGTCCAGTGAGTAGGTGAACCCATATGACTAGGATGGTCCCAGGTTCCAACCCTGGTCTATGTTGTGTTAGCTGATCTCAGTCAGTGCCACATGATGGGGGCCTGGGTTCAGGAGGGGTAATTGGCCATTTTCCTGCTCCTGACGGCTACATTTATCCACTGAACAACTGGAGGAGCCTCAACTGACAACTTCAACTCATTAATTGCGCACAAACTAGCAAAGATTTCATTTTAGAAAGAAAGAACTTGTATTTATATAGTACCTTACATGATCAGGATGCTTTACAGTCACTGAAGTAATTTTGAAGCATAGTCACTGTTGTAATGTAGGAAACACGGCAGCCAATTTGCACACAGCAAGCTCCCACAAACAGCAATGAGATAAATGACCAGATCATCTGTTTTAGGTGTTGGTTGAGGGATAAATATTGGCCAGGACACCAGGGAGGTCTCCCCTGCTCTTATCAAATATTGCCGTGGGATCTTTTACGTTCACCTGAGAGGAAAGGCAGGGCCTCGGTTTAACGTCTCATCCAAAAGACGGCACCTCTGACACTGCAGCATTCCCTCAGTACTGCAATGAAGTGTCAGCTTAGATTATGTGCTCAAGTCTCTGGAGTGGGGCTTGAATCTACAACCTTCTTATTCAGAGGCAAGAGTACTACCACTGAGCCAAGGCATATTTCCTTCTTTATCTTAAGCAACTAAATTGCTGCTGCACTGCAATCCAAACTGTGCCAAGACTTTGCACTGAAATCTATGGATTCAGCAGAGGGGAGAAAACACAAAAGGCAGGTCTAGAAACACAGACTATGAATGATTATTGTGATGCATGCAAATCTGAGTGCTGTCTGGAAGGTGGAAATGCCACTTAAAGCAAGGTTAAGGATCCCAGACACAGCAGACTGTGGATGGTTCTTTCAAACGTAAGAAACCACGGAATGAGAAAAGGCCACTTAGCCCACCAAATGTGTTCCTTCCACAGCCCACGACCAGCCCACTCCATTTAATCCCCTGAGGAAAGGTTCTGAAAAGTTTTTCTTTGCCTCCCCCTTCCCCCTCCCATAAAGGTAAAACCAGCAAAACTCCAGCAATCCTGACTAACCTCACATCCTGCATCATATTTATACACTGGACTGGTTGTCTTCCCTCACTTGGTTGTGATAGTTGAGGAACCATCATCCTGCCAGAGTCGATGACTATTTGAACGCTCTGGATGCTGAATCAATGAATGTTTGAGTCGCCTGATGCTGAGAATCGATGAATGATATGGTGTGGCACTGAGCCGCACAGACCAGAAGGTCTCAGGTTTCATAGAATCAGAAAATCATAGAAATTTACGGCACAGAAGGAGGCCATTCGATCTATCGTGTCTGTGCCGGTCGAAAAAGAGCTACCCAGCCCAATCCCATTTTCCAGCTCTTGGTCTGTAGCCTTGTAGATTACGGCACTTCAAGTGCATATCCAAGCACTTTTTAAATGTGATGAGGGTTTCTGCCTTGACAACCCTTTCAGGCAGTGAGTTCCAGACCCCCACCGACCTCTGGGTAAAAAAAATTCTCAACTCCCCTCTAATCCTTCTACCAATTACTTTAAATCTATGCCCCCTGGTTATTGACTTCTCTGCTAAGGGAAATAGGTCCTTCCTATCCACTCTATCTAGGCCCCTCAGAATTTTATACACCTCAATTAAGTCTCCCTTCAGCCTCCTCTGTTCCAAAGCAAACAACCCCAGCCTATCCAGTCTTTCCTCATAGCTAAAATTCTCCAGTCCTGGCAACATCCTCGTAAATCACCTCTGTACCCTCTCTAATGCAATCACATTTTTCCTGTAATGTGGTGACCAGAACTGTATGCAGTTCTCTAGCTGTGGCCTAACTAGTGTTTTATACAGTTCAAGCATAACCTCTCTGCTCTTATATTCTGTGCCTCGGCTAATAAAGGAAAGTATCCTGTATGCCTTCTTAACCGCCTTATCTACTTATCCTACGACCTTCAGGGATCTGTGGACATGCACTCCAAGGTCCCTCTGTTCCTCTGCACTTCTCAGTATCCTACCATTTATTTTGTATTCCCTTGCTTTATTAGCCCTCCCCAAATGCATTACCTCACACTTCTCTGGATTGAATTCCATTTGCCACTGTACTGCCCACCTGACCAGTCCATTGATATCTTCCTGCAGTCTACAGCTTTCTTCCTCACTATCAACCACGGCCAATTTTTGTATCATCTGCAAACTTCTTAATCATGCCCCCTACATTGAAGTCTAAATCATTGATATATACCACAAGAAGTAGGGGATCTAGTACTGAGCCCTGTGGAACCCCACTGGAAACAGCCTTCCAGTCACAAAAACACCCATCAACCATTACCCTTTGCTTCCTGCCACTGAGTTAATTTTGGATCCAAGTTGCCACTTTCCCTTGGATCTCATGGGCTTTTACTTTTCTGACCAGTCTGCCATGTGGGACCTTGTCAAAGTCCTTGCTAAAATGCATGTAGACTACATCAAATGCACTACCCTCATTGACCCTCCTCGTTACCTCCTCAAAATATTCAATCAAGTTAGTCTTCCCTTAACAAATCCATGCTGACTGTCCTTGATTAATCCGTGACTTTCTAAATGATGATTTATACTGTCCCTCAGAATTTTTCCAATAATTTGCCCATCACCGTTTGATGGAGAGTCTGTGCTGATTTAGCTGATCTCAGTAGAGGTAGCATTGGGGAACTCTGATTGGTCTTAGCAGCTGTTGGCTAGGGAGAAGGAAAAACTACTAAGGCCTCCATTCCTGGTTAATATCCAGTGACAATATGGGCATGTATGAACTTTAGGCGAGAACAGATCAGGGTTAGTAATGATAGCTCCCACAGTCAAGCGGCCCACCGACACTGTCCAGACTCAAATATGAAGAATGGCTATTGGACTGGAGGACCGCGGGGACCTGTGGAAGCGTATCGCAACAAAGGGTAGTAACTTCAGCAGAGAAGGGGAGAAAGCTGGAAAGAAATAGGCCAACTGGCTGATGTAGAATTTTGCAGATAATAAAACATTCAGATCTGCAGTTTTCTGCACAATATTGAAACTAATCAAAATTCAAGAGAACGCACAGCCTGAATAACCATTAATAAAGGTTCAAGAAGGCCAACAGCACCTTCTCAGGACAACTAGGAATGGGCAATAAATATGGGCTTGCTGGCGTCACTCACATCCCAAGAATTTTTTTTAATGAAGCTCTCACCTACACACTAGAACCAGGTGCACAGGCCAAGAGACATTATCAGACTATTTAACATTATTTAAGTAGCCTTACAGTGTGAAGATTTGAGCTTTCAATGCTTGGGACTAATTTCAGTACAAACGATGGTTATACTAGTAGCTCACCTGTGGCATTGCTCATGAACAGTCTGGGATTTGGAGCATGGTTGTGATGTTTAGGTGCCGAGCTGCCCTGTCCCTTTAATGAGAAGTCGCACAACACCAGGTTATAGTCCAACAGTTTTATTTGAAATCACGAGCTTTCGGAGCGCTGCTCCTTCGTCAGGTGAAGTCCCTTTAAGATTAGTGTTCAAGTACTCCCTTTGGGAATCCAGGTAATTTATGCTAATTGTAAATTTCAGGCTGCATGTCATAAAAGCTCAGCATGAAATGCCTGGGATTTTTTTTTAAAGATTGCTTTACATCTATAATAAAGGGTGGCATTTGAAGTATAATGCCTGGAATGTGATGGGTGTGAATTTGATGCAAGACTTTTGTATACGTAATAATAATAGGATCACACACAAGTAAACTGTCTCTACTATTAAACAACTCATAAAAAGAATGGTAAAAAAAATTCTTAAAGTAAATACAAAACCAGCTATTTATGCAGAAGTGCAACCATTATATATTGAAATTAATGTGTTTACTCTTCATAAATGGCTGTACTTTCTGAGGTCGGTTTATTGAATGCATGGGAGTCACTGCATTAGTGTCAGCTGTGGCTCAGTAGGTAGCACACTTGCCTCTGAGTCAGAAGGTTGTGGGTTCAAGTGCCACTCCAGGGACTTGAGCACAAAAATCTAGGCTGACACTCCAGGGCAGTACTGAGGGA
The DNA here is from genome assembly GCA_030390025.1 of Squalus acanthias. Taxonomy (NCBI): domain Eukaryota; kingdom Metazoa; phylum Chordata; class Chondrichthyes; order Squaliformes; family Squalidae; genus Squalus; species Squalus acanthias. Next base: position 130,879,283 of record CM059427.1, read on the forward strand.
GTGCTGCACTGTCGGAGGTGCCGTCTTTCAGATGAGACGTTAAACCGAGTCCGTCTGCTCTCTCAGGTGGATGTAAAAGATCCCATGGCACTATTTTGAAGAAGAGCAGGGGAGTTATCCCTGGGAAAATTTTAGAAACCAGCAAAGGATGACTAAAAAAATAATAAAGAAGGAGAAAATAGCTTATGAGAGTAAACTAGCAAGAAATATAAAAACTGACAGTAAGAGCTTCTACAAGTATATAAAAAGGAAGAGAGTAGCTAAAATAAACGTTGGTCCCTTAGAGGACGAGACTGGGGAAATAATAATGGGAAACAAGGAAATGGCAGAGGCATTGAACAAATATTTTGTATCTATCTTCACAGTAGAGGACACTAAAAACATCCCAGTAATAGTAGAAAATCAAGGGGCAAAAGGGAGAGAGGAACTTAAAACAATCACTATCACAAGAGAAAAAGTGCTAGGCAAACTTATGGGTCTAAAGGCTGACAAGTCCCCTGGACCTGATGGCCTGCATCCTAGGGTCTTAAAAGAAGTGGCTATAGAGATGCATTGGTTGTAATCTTCCAAAATTCCCTTGACTCTGGAAGTCCCAGCGGATTGGAAAACCACAAATGTAACGTCCTTATTCAAAAAAGGAGGGAGACAGAAAGTAGGAAACTATAGGCCAGTTAGCCCAACATCTGTCATTGGCAAAATGCTCGAATCCATTATTAAGGAAGTAGTAGCAGGGCATTTAGAAAATCATAATAAAACCATGTTGACTCTGTTTGATTGTATGAAAGGGAAATTGTGTTTGACAAATCTATTAGAGTTCTTTGAGGAGGTAATGAGCAGGGTGGATAAAGGGGAACCAGTAGATGTAGTGTATTTGGATTTCCAAAAGGCATTCGATAAGGTGCCACATAAAAGGTTACTGCATAAGATAAGAGCTCATAGTGTTGGGGGTAATATATTAGATTGTATAGAGGATTGGCTAACTGACAGAAAACAGAGAGTCGGGATAAATGAGTCATTTTCAGGATGGCAATCTGTAAATAGTAGGGTGCCACAGAGATCAGTGCTGGGCCCTCAACTAGTTTCAATCTGTATTAATAACTTGGATGAAGGAAGCGAGTGTATTGTAGCCAAATTTGTGGACAATACAACGATAGGTGGGAAAGCAAGTTGTGAGGAGGACATAAAGGGGGAAAAATTCAGTTGGTTGCGCCTCCAGTTAGTGCCTTAAGAGGGCGCTAATGGGGTGCAAAGCAACTAGCGCCCGGGTGCGGCGATGTTTGCGCCGCTCGCGAAATTAACTAGACATTTTGTGGCGGCGCTAAACACTACCACCACGATCTCCTGCGCCGGCAGATCGTGACGTCAGTCGAGTGCGCAGCGCCCTGGAGCGGATATTGAGTGGCGCCCCCTGCCTTACCGCCTGCCTCTAGCAACGACAGGTTGAGGGGAGCGTTTTGCAGTCAGGAATAAACTGGGGGAGGGCTATTTAAAGGCGACCGCTTCCTGCCTTTTTTAGTTGGTGACATTTTTGAACCACGCATTCTGAGAGAGAGAGAGAGAGAGGGAGACTTCTGGAGAGATTCAACGCTGTGTGAAGGAGTTTTGGGTACTGAGCAGCACTTTGCAGGTTCATTTTGATTTGCCCTTCCTTGTATCGATTTAGAAGAGACTGTGGGTGTTGCACTCTGAGCTCTTTCCCTGGTTCTCTCCATTGTTCTTTCCAGCAGATTTGATGTACAGGTCTCTCCAGGCCGAGATTCAAGGCTGCAATGAGCAGGATGTGGATGGAAAGCAAGATCAACCCTCCCCTTTAAGAACTGGCCGGCACCATTGTGTCTGTGTTCCATTGCTGACTGACATCACATGAGCTTCGCCAGCGCTCTGAGTTAGCGCCTCACTCCTCGACCTTTGCGCCTTAAGACAGATGTGTAGTGCCTGATTTAGCGCTCCAATCACCTCCAGGGGCGATAAAAGTCAAGTTTGCAGTTGGAGACGATAATTAGCGCGAGGCGCTAGTCTTTGCGCCCGGCCGATAATTGCCCCCCAAACGGGGTGATACTGAATTTTTCCCCCACAGAGTCTGCAAAGGGATATAGATAGGTTAAGTGAGTGGGCAAGAATTTGGCAGATGGAGTATAATGTAGGAAAATGTGAAGTAGGAAGAATAGAAAAGAAAAATATTATTTAAATGGAGAAAGACTGCAGAATGCGGCGGTACAGAGGGATCTGGGGTCCTTGTACATGAAACACAAAAAGTTAACATGCAGGTGCAGCAAGTAATTAGGAAGGCAAATGGAATGTTGGCCTTTATTTCAAGGGGGATAGAGTATAAAAGTAGGGAAGTCTTGCTACAACTGTACAGGGCACTGGTGAGACCACACCTAGAGTACTGCATACAGTTTTGGTCCCCTTATTTAAGGAGGGATATACTTGCATTGGAGGCAGTTCAGAGAAGGTTCACTAGGTTGATTCCGGGATGGAAGGGTTGTCTTATGAGGAAAGGTTGAGCAGGTTGGGCCCATACTCATTGGAGTTTAGAAGAATGAGAGGTGATCTTATTGAAACATAAGATTCTGAGGGGGTTGGGCAGGGTAGATGCTGAGAGGATGCTTCCCCTCGTGGGGGAATCTATAATGAGTGGACATAGTCTCAGAATAAGGGGTCGCCCATTTAAGACGGAGATGAGGAGGAATTTCTTCTCTCAGAGGGTCGTGAATCTTTGGAATTCTTTACCCCAGAGAGCTGTGGAAGCCGAGTCATTGAATATATTCAAGGCTGAGATAGACAGATTTTTGAGCAACAGGGGAGTCGAGGGTTATGGGGAGTGGGCAGGAAAGTGGAGTTGAGGCCAAAATCGGATCAGCCATGATCTCATTAAATGGCGGAGCAGGCTCGAGGGGCTGAATGGCCTGCTCCTGCTCCTATTTCTTATGTCCTGGCCAATATTTGTCCCTCAATCAACATCACAAAAACAGATTATCTGGTCATTATCACATTGCTGTTTGTGGGAGCTTGCTATGCACAAATTGGGTGCCGTGTTTCCTACATTACAACAGTGTCTACACTTCAAATGTACTTCATTGGCTGTAAAGCATTTTGAGATGTCCAGTGGTCGCGAAAGGCGCTATATAAATGCAAGTCTTTTTTTCTTTAAAGGTTGCCTCTTAAACTTGTCAAAACTACGCTGTTTACAACTGTCCCGATCTAACAAACTTCCCGTATCATTGAGTGCCTGAGATGATTTATTGCAAGTTGACGTTGGAAAACATCGAACACATTCCTGGGAGCTGGCGATGGTTCAGCTTCAAAGTATTCAAAACTTATGCAAGGCAGTGATTACTGTATACTGCATGCTTCAGATACCTAAGGGCACCAGCAACCCAGCCCCACAGAGTTTGACAGCCTTGCTGTAGTAGACATAGTTACAGTGTTTTAAACAGACTGATAGACATCTACGTAGCTTGAGAGTCGGGTGGATCAGAGGTACCTCAATCTATTACAGCAAATCGACAAAAACACATTGGCAAGTTTACAGCCAACTAACCAAGCATAAGTTACAAGTGTGCCACAAATACCAGAATATGAGCACATAAAATATATCACATGAAACAAAAACAAGCCAGCACAGGTAGTGACATATAATAGCAAACCGTCCAGAGCACAAGGCCCGAATGCCACAGACCCCCAACTGTATGTTCATACCCGTGTGTGTATCTCTCCTGGCTCGTATTACTGTGGCACTTCCTGATGGGTTAAAGATCAATGTCGCAGTTCAGGGTTTTTAAACACCATTTCCCTTTCAGTTGTACTGGACTCTGCACGAGCAAGACACACCCTTCATGACCCAGGACTGCAGGTCTTAGGTTGTGTAGTCCTCAGTTAACAATGCCCTTATTTTGCACTGAGATTTATATATGATTCTCATAATATTTCCTATCAGTTCAAACATGGAAATACCATATGCATGACCAGACTAATAGGTTTTTTTTTTAGAAAGTTTTCTAACTTTTAACCATTTTCTTTGAATTTTTCTTGCTCTCATTTTTTGTTCCTTTTTATTTATCCCACTGTTCTAACTTTCCTTCCAGTTTTCTTCCTGTAACCCTCTTCCCTTGAAGGCTGCGGTCTGATACAACAGTTGGGAGTAGTGGCTCTCAATGGCTCACCCAAGTGCCTATTCTTCACTTGGGGTTGGGCAGTCATTACCTGCCAGCCTGATCAGTCCAGCCTGACCTTGCATTCATCTGTCACCCACAGCAGGAGCCGCTAGATAATGATCAGGAGCAGGAATCTCTGCTGATTCTTTCCCCCCCCCCCCCCACTCATTAGCCTGGGAGTGCTGAGGCAAATGGACTGCCCGGACCATAATTAGCTAACTCATAGAATCATACAGCACAGAAGGCTATTCGGCCCATCGTGCTTGTGCCGGCTCTTTGAAAGAGCGATCCAATTAGTCCCACTCCCTTGCTCTTTCCCCATAGCCCTGCAAATTTTTTCCTTTTCAAGTAATTTTCCAATTGCCTTTTGAAAGCTACTACTACATAAGAAATAGGCCACTTGGCCCCTTGAGCCTGCTCCGCCATTCAATAAGATCATGGCTGATCTTGGGCTCAAAGCCACTTCCCTGCCCACTCCCCATAACCCTTCACTCTCTTATCTTGTAAAAATCTGTCTATCTCCACCTTAAATGTATTTAATGACCCAGCCTCCACAGCTCTCTGGGGCAGAGAATTCCACAGATTTACGACCCTCTGAGAGAAGAAATTCCTCCTCATCTCAGTTCTAAAAGGGCGACCCTTTATTCTAAAACTGTGCCCCCGCGTTCTAGATTTCCCCACGAGGGGAAACATCCTCTCTGCATCTACCTTGTCGAGCCCCCTCAGTATCTTATATGTTTCAATAAGATCACCTCTCATTCTTCTAAATTCCAATGAGTATATGCCTGTTGAGGCTGCCGCGAAACACGAATTAAGGCTGAATCTATGTGTGGAAAAAGAGAGACTTTAATGCAACTGCATGGTACAAAATGGCTGAACCTTGCTCCCAGAATTCTCTGGAAAAATCCTGAGGCCCCGCCCACTCCTGCCTTAAAGGTAAGGTGCCTTAAAGGGAAGGTGCATCGATATATTGTCCACGGACGGAAAAGTGGGTAATGCCCGTTTAGGTGGCGATCCGCCACACAGCTCCCCCCAGAATCCGCTTAGGAGGTGTGGACGAGACGGTGCGGCGGTCTGATGGGCCGGCCGGAGCGGCTCTTGTAGGACGCCGGTGGACGTGGAACGGCCGGGCGTGGAGCAGCCGGGTGAACCGGCTTGAGGGCAGGTCGGCCGTGTGGAGGTGGACGAGCTACAGAGACCTGCTCACCAGGCTCCGAGTGTGCTGGCTTGAGTCGGTCAACCGACACTTTTTCGGTCCTGTCGCCCACTTGCAGGGTGAAAAATTTGTCCCCAGCCTGTAGCACCTGGTAGGGCCCGTCGTACGGGGGTTGAAGGGGTCCGCGGTGGGCGTCGTGCTGGACGAAAACAAACCGTGCCTGGTGCAGGCTTAGTGGGACGTGTGAGGTGGATTCGCCGTGTCGGGCAATGGGCACCGGGGCGAACTGCAGCGCCGGTGAGGCGAAGTCGTGGCGTTGCTGGTCGGCTGACCAGGGTGTCGTGGCGGTGGGCAGGAACTCGGCGGGTACGTGCAGCGGCTGACCGTACACGAGCTCTGCTGCTGATGCATGGAGATCTTCTTTAACCGCGGTGCGCAGGCCGAGGAGGACCCACGGAAGTCGGTTGGTCCAGGCGCCGTCTTGGAGGCTGGCTCGAAGAGATGCCTTCAAGGATCTGTGGAACCGCTCACACAGTCCGTTGGCTTGGGGGTGGTACGCTGTGGTGCGGTGAATGGTCACCCCGAGATTGCGTGCGACGGTGGTCCAGAGTTCAGAGGTAAACTGCAGACCTCTGTCCGACGTCATGTCGGAGGGGACGCCGAACCGTGCGACCCAGGTGCTGACGAAGGCTCTGGCGATGTCGGCGGTGGTGGTTGAGGTCAGTGGAATTGCCTCAGGCCAGCGTGTGGTGTGGTCAACGATGGTCAGCAAGTGCGTGTTGCCTTGCGACGGCGGCAGGGGCCCGACGATGTCCACGTGGATGTGGTTGAATCTCCGCGAGGGGACGGTAAACTCCTCGAGGGGTGCTTTCGTGTGTTGCTGTACCTTGGCCCGTTGGCAGGCTAGGCAGGAGTTGGCCCAAGTACGCACATCCTTGCAAAGGCCACGTCAGACGAAACGGTTGGCTACCAATTTGATGGATGCGCGGGCGCCGGGGTGGGAGAGGTTGTGGAGAATGTCGAATACCCGGTGGCGCCAGGACGCTGGGACGACGGGCCGAGGTTGACATAGGGATATGTCGCACTTGACCGTGACTGCGGTCGGGCCACAGGCGACGTCGGCCAGGCGTAGCCCTGGTAGGTTGGTGGGTGCGGAGAGCAGATCAGGGTTGGTGATCTGGTCTGCTGCGAGTTGAGCGTAGTCGACTGCCAGGTGTGCGGCGTGGATGGCGGGGCGGGAGAGGCAGTCGGCTACCACATTGTCTCGGCCGGAGACGTGTTGGATGTCCGTGGTGAACTCGGACACTGCCGTGAGCTGGCGCTGCTGCCTGGCGGACCAGGGGTCGGTTGTCTTTGCCATTGCGAATGTCAGGGGCTTGTGGTCAACAATCGCAGTGAAGGGGTGGCCCTCAAGCAAAAACCGGAAATGGCGGACCGCCAGGAACAGCGCGAGGAGCTCGCGGTCGAAGGTGCTGTACTTGACCTCCGGGGGGCGTAGCTGGCGGCTGAAGAAGGCAAGTGGTTGCCAGGCGCCGTCGACCCACTGCTCATACACGACGCCGACCGCGTGGTCGGAGGTGTCCGTGGTGAGCGCTACCCTGGCATTGGGCCGTGGGTGCGCGAGCAGGGTGGCGTTGGCAAGCGCGGTCTTGGTGGAGTCGAAGGCGGCGGACGCGTCTGCCGTCCATTCGACCGCCATCTTGCCGCTCCTGCCCCGGAGGGCTTCATACAGGAGCCTCATGAGGGACGCCGCTTTGGGGATGAAGCGGTTATAGAAATTCACCATCCCGAGGAACTCCTGGAGGCCTTTGATGGTGGTGGGGCGGGGAAATTGTTGGACGGCCTGCACCTTGGTGGGCAGGGGAATGGCCCCAGCATGGGTGATGTGGTGGCCGAGGAAGTCGATCTTGTCCAGGCCGAACTGGCATTTGGCTGGGCTGAGGATGAGCCCGTGGTCGCTGAGGCGCCCGAACAGGATGCGAAGGTGTTCGAGGTGTTCCTGCTTGGAGGAACTGGCTACCAGGATGTCATCCAGGTAGACGAACAGGAACATCAGGTCCCGAAGGACCGAGTCCATGAGCCGTTGGAATGCCTGGGCCGCGTTTTTGAGGCCGAAGGGCATCCACAGGAACTCGAACAGGCCGAAGGGGGTGATTACGGCCGTCTTCGGGACGTCCGCGGGGTGGACGGGGACTTGGTGGTAGCCGCGCACCAGGTCGACCTTGGAAAAGACTGAGCGGCCGGCCAGTCTAGCCGAGAAGTCCTGAATGTGCGGCACGGGGTACCGATCAGGGGTGGTGGCATCGTTGAGGCGGCGGTAATCCCCGCAGGGGCGCCAACCTCCGCCTGGTTTGGGGGCAATGTGGAGTGGGGAGGCTCAGGGACTGTTGGAGCGGCGGATGATGCCGAGCTGTTCCATGGTGGCAAACTCGGTCCGCGCGATCTCCAGTTTGGCCGGGTCCAGCCTGCGGGCGTGGGCGTACACTGGGGACCTGTGGTGGGGATGAAGTGTTCCACCCCGTGTTTGGCGGCCTCCGCGGAGAAGGTCGGATTGGTAAGGGCCGGGAATTCGGCCAGGAGTGCCGAGTAGTCATCCGTGGCCCGGGCGTGGCACTGTGACGCCATGTCGGCGGGTTGACGGGGGGCCATGGCGCCCAGGATGGGGGACATGGTGTTCATGTCCACGAGGCGGTGACGAGGGATGTCTACCAGTAGGCCGTGGGCGCACAGGAAATCTACGCCGATGAGAGGGGAGAGCACCTTGGCAGTGATGAACTCCCATCGGTAGCGGTGACCAGCGAGGTCGAGGGTGACTGTCCGGGTGCCGTACGTCCGGATTTCCGAGCCGTTAGCAGCAGCCAGCGCCGGTCCTCGTTCGCCCTTTTGGATGTCGAGGGAGGAGGCCGGGATGATGCTGTGCTGAGCCCCAGTGTCGCACAGGAACCGGCGGCCGGTTTTGTCATCCGTGACGAACAGCAGGGAGCCCGCGTGGCCTACGGCCATCGCGGGGGCTGGTACGGGGGCTGACTTGAAAGAGCAGGGAGGTGTGCACCGTTGTGCCCTGGCGCCGAACCGTGCGTGGTAGTAACAGTGGCCCGGGTTAGTGGGGCGTGAAGGCCCCGTGGGCCTGGTGGCAGGCCCTTGTGGCCGCGTGGTGGCCGGTGAGGGGCGCGCCCAGGCATTGGCTGCCAGGTCCGGAGTGACGTCGCGGCTGGAGTGAGCGGACAGCAGCTTGTCGGCCTCATCGGCCAGGGCTTCCAGGTTCGTGAGGCCGGACGCCACGATCGCTGGGCGGATGCTGAGAGGGAGCTGGCTGATGAACAGCGTGCGGAAGAGGGATCCGGGTGGGCTCTCGTCGGTAAGGGACAGCATGTGGGAGAGGAGGTCTGACGGTGAGGCATCACCGAGGCCTGGAAGGTTGAGGAGGTGGCAGTTTCGCTGATATGGAGCGCTGTCTTGAGATGTGCGTACTTGCCTTCCTCTGGTGGGTTCTGCAGCGTTGTCCAAACCTTCAAAACTGTGGCGCTACCGAGTGATGTGACGAGATAGTCGTACTTCGTCCCATCTGTGGTGATGCATTGCAGCCGGAAGCGCGATTCAGCTTGGAGAAACCAGGCTTCGGGCTGGTTTTCCCAAAACTCCGGCAGTTTCACGGAAACTGCGTTCGTGTCCGCCATTGCAGTGCTTGGAATACGTTCTGAGCGTTGGGGTCACCAATGTTGAGGCTGCCGCGAAACACGAATTAAGGCTGAATCCATGTGTGGAAAAAGAGAGACTTTAATGCAACTGCATGGTACAAAATGGCTGAACCTTGCTCCCAGAATTCTCTGGAAAAACCCTGAGTGGGGAATGCCCGTTTAGGTGGCGATCCGCCATATGCCCAACTTTTCTTCATAAGTCAACCCCCTCATCTCTGGAATTAACCTAGTGAATCTGGATCCACCACCTTTTCAACACCATACTCAGCAATCACCCACTGAGCCATCACAACACCTCTCCACCATTTTGTTTTTCTCAGAGGAGATGAGGTTACTTGATAAAAAGTTTGAGATGTGCCTGGTATGCCACCGCCTATTAAAGCGGGGCTGGTTGGGAGCAGGGTCTCAGACAGCTCCACATAGACACCCGCCTCCCCCTTAAAATCAGCTAGCTGGAGCTCAACAATGTCAGTTTACTATACCTCTGCACAAGGTGAAATACTTACCCTACCATGTGGTATCTAACATCCAGCCCAAGACTTGCTGAAGCTTGCCCCACAAGCACAACAAATTAAGAAAATGAAGTCTGGAATGAGGACAGCTCATGTGGCCTGTTGAGTTCACTCCTCCCAACAAACCAGGCACAACCTACTCAAATCATTTACAACAGACATCTGAAGCCCAAGGCATGATTACAGCTTTAAGATCCCTCCCGTAGATCTACTATTGGATGGTTGCGGTCAGGACATTGAACTCGTTTAAGAAAGAGCTAGATGTGGTAAAGGGAAGATGGTAGGATTGAAACTTGGAAGGATGGCATCGACTGGGCTGAAAGCTTTTTTCATCTGAGCCCATTTTATGATATTTTTTCCAACTTACTTTTGAGATTGTGGGATTTCCAACCCCCACCCCACCCACCCTATTTTGGGTCCTCCTTGGCCGCGCCCCTCCCTATCTCTGGAACCTCCTCCTGCCCTAGAACCCTCCGAGATCTCTGCACTCCTCCAATTCTGGCCTCCTGTGCATCCCCGATTTTAATCGCTCCACCATTGGCGGCCATGCCTTCAGCTGCCTAGACCCTAAGCTCTGGAATTCCTTCCCCTAAACCTCTCCACCTCTCTATTCTTTAAGACGCTGCTTAAAACCTACCTCTTTGACCAAGCTTTTGGCCATCTGTCCCAATATCTCCTTAGGAGCCTTGGTGTCAAATTTTGTTTGATAACGCTCCTGTGAAGCGCCTTGAGACATTTTATTCCATTAAAGGCACTATAAATGCAAGTCGTTTTTTACAGGAGTTACAGACAATGACAATGCATTCCACATCATCAATGTGGAATTACGTCAATGGCTAAGACACTCTGTGGCATCAATGTCCCTACACACGGTTAATGACCAACCTCCTCACTGCATGTTCATTGAGTGATGCTCCACTGTTAATTACTGGGAAATAACAGAGAAGCCCATCGGAGGGATGAAAACACCAGTTTCATCTTTCAGCATCAGTAATCACATTCTAACCCTTCAGTTTCCCAGGTGGACTCCAATCACGCTGGCTCATTTCATGTACCAGAAAGTTACGTCAACTACTAGAAGTTTCCTGCACATCTCCCAGCTTTGCAGCACAAGATCAGTTGTGAACATGACTTTTTTTTAAAAACCTTTCTCCAGTTTCCCTTCTCTGTATCACTTACAGTCTGAGTGACAGTTGGCACCGGAAACTGAAATCGCAACTTTCTGGTCAGGAGTCAACATAATAGATGGAGGCTGAATATTTCCTTATTCCATCTGCAAACAGAGTCCAAGTAATTCTTCCCAGTGGAAGTAAATCTTACGAGTGGAAGATCTTAGACTAATTTTCTCTAACCCAAGGGTATTGAGACCATTTGTAACAATGCATGCCAGCTGCTGTCTTGGCTAAGAACACCAAACTCAGTAAAAGACTTGCATTTATATAGCGCCTTTCACAACCTCAGGACGTCCCAAAGCGCTTTACAACCAATGAAGTATTTTTGAACCATAGTGGCTTATAATGTCGGATTTCACACAGCAAGCTCCCACAAATAGCAATGAGATAATGACCAGATCATCTGGTTTTAGGTGTTGGTTGAGAGATAAATATTGGCCAGGACACTGCTGCTCTTCTTTGAATTAGGGCCATGGGATCTTTTACATCTACAAGGCAGGCGGAGACTTGGTTTAATGTCTCATATTAGTGCAGCACTCCCTCAGTACTGCACTGCAGTTGTCAACCTTAGACAGGGTCCATGGAGTGGGACTCAAACTCACAACCTTCTGACTCCGAGGCGAGAGTGCTACCAACTGAGCCATGGCTGATGCCACACTAGCAGGTACATTTACTCACCAAGCCACTGGCAATCTTAGTGTGAAGGCAAAATAGTGATATCATCAGCAGTGAGAGAGTTAAAAAAAAAACTTGTCTAAAAGGTAGATGGAAAAACTGAAACAAAAATGTCACTGGACACTTTAAACACTGGACTTTTGTTCTAAGGAAATCACCACTATAAAAAAGAAAATGGAAACAGGCAGGACAAAATAGATTTAAATATCTGTTTCCTGTGGTGTTGCTGTAGAATACTGTATAAACACACAGCGCCCAAGGGAGAATATTACCTCCATAGCCAGCTGTAATAATATCAGCCCTAATTCTGTCTTCAATGCAATGGGAGCAAGTAGCTGGAACATCTGTGGTGCAAAGGGACTGGGTAGGAGCAGCTGAGACACTCCCAACTAAGGGAAGAGCTGATTTCGTTGCAGAACTCAACATATGATAAAACTGATTGGACAACGGCATAATCCAACAAGTATAAATATCTTCTAAAAATCCCTGAAAATCTGAAATACTGGGAACTCTGAAGGAGGGACCTACCTGAAATATTAACCTGTCTTTCTCTTCCAGGCGCTAGCTGGAAATGCACAGAAGGTCAGTATTTTAATACTAACGGATCAGCTGGGTCACATAAGTCATTTGATTTACTGTTATGAGGATAGCAGCGTTATAGCCTGTTACACACGAGCTCCAAAATTGCATGGTCTTGGAGCTGGGTTGGTGGGGGGGGGGGGGGGGGGGAGGGTGGTGCTGCAGCCCACCCTGGGATGGGGTGGGTGGGATGTAATTTGGGGAGCAATGCGGGAGCTCCAATTAGCCTCAGCAATCATGGGCTAGAGAAGGGGAAAAATGAGCCAATGTTCCTGCATTATCCAGCAATCCGTGCTAGACAGCATGTGTGTCTGTGTGCACACAATCCGTGCTTGGGAACCGGACGTTATCAGAGATGTCCTCTACAGTCGAATACCCTGGACTGAGTTACAGGCTGGAATCTATTTTGAATGATTCAGATGTTTTATATATAGAATAATGAATACCCGAGAGTGAGTTACAGGATGGAATCTAATCAAAGGGGTTCCTACATTACACAGTGACTATACTTCAAAAAGTACTTCACTGACTGTAAAGCACTTTGGGACGTCCCGAGGTCGTGAATGCAAGTCTCTTTTTTTATATGGTTTATATATGGTTTTTATATAGAATAATGGGTACCCAGGAATGAGTTACAGGCTGGAATCTAGTTGAGGGGTTCAGCTGGCTAGATTGAAACTCAAATAGTTTTGTCACAACATATGGAGTCAGGGGACAAGTAGCAAAATGGATAGCAAGCTGGCTACAAAACAGAAAACAGAGAGTAGGGATTAACGGTACTCAGATTGGCAAATGTGGGGAAGTGATGTTCCACATGGATCGGTGCTGGGACCACTGTTGTTCACCATTTACATAAACGATTTGGACTCGGGAATCAGAAGTACAATTTCAAAATATGCAGATGACACCAAATTTGGGGGTGTAGTTAATACAGAGAAGGACTGCGACAAAATACAGGAAGACATTAATAAACTTGCAGAATGGGCGTGTAATTGGCAAATGAACTTCAATATAGATAAGTGCGAGGTTAATACATTTTGGTAGAAAGAATAAAGAGGCCACATACTCCTTGGAAAATAAGTGTCTAAATGGGGTAAAGGAACAGAGGGATCTGGAGGTACAGATACACACAGATCACTAAAAGTAGCAACGCTGGTTAAGGTCATAAAAGAAAAAGCAAACACAGCACTGAGGTTCATTTCTAGAGGGATAGAATTGAAAAGCAGAGAAGTTATGTTAAACTTGTATCGAACCTTGATTAGAACACAGTTGGAGTACTGTGAACAGTTCTGGTCTCCATATTAGAAAAAGAATATACAGGCACTGGAGAAGGTGCAAAAAAGATTTACTAGAATGATACCAGAACTGAGGTTATATCCATCAGGAAAGATTGCACAGGCTGGGGCTCTTTACTCTAGAAAAAAGACTGAGGGGTGACCTGATAGAGGTCTTCAAGATTATGAAAGGGTTTGACAGGGGAGACTTAGAGATGTTTCCACTTATGGGCGAGACCAGAACTAGGAGTCATAAATATAAGATAGGCACTAATAAATCCAATAGGGAATTCAGGAGAAACTTCTTTACCCAGAGAGTGGTGAGTACATGGAACTCGCTACCACAGGGATTAGTTGAGGCAAATAGCACGGCTGCATTCAAGGGGAAGCTGGATAAGCACATGAGGGAGAAAAGAAGGATATGTTGATGGGGTTAGATGAAGAGGGTGGGAGGAGGTTTGTGTGGAGCATAAACACCGGCATGGACCAGTTGGGCCGAATGGGCTGTTTCTGCGCTGCAAGTACTTTGTAATTGGCAGTACAGGTTGAGCGTCCCGAATCCGGCAACCTCGGGACCGAGGCCGAACTGGTTTTCGTGTTTTTCCGGACTTCGGAACGTGTTTCTGATGTCCAAAGTCCGGAAACGCCCGAGCCCAGGTTGCGATATTTCCGGACTTGTGACATCAGAAACACGTTCCGAGTCCAGAAATGCCTGGGCCCAGGTTGCGATATTTCCGGTTTTTGGTAAGCCTCCCTCAGGGTGTCCGGATTCCGGAACATTTTACAGATTCCGGATGACCCTGCCACCAATCGTCCCGGAGTCCGGATCTCCGGATTTTGGAGGCTCAACCTGTAGTACCAAAAAGGAGGTATCCGTCTCAAGATCACTCCAACCTCACTCTTAAGATTTATAATATGCACTGTGCCCAACTGTTCCACTGCCCTTTACTCATTAGAGCTCCAAAGGGACTAAGTTCAAAACTATAGCCTCAATTCTCAGAAACTCCCAGTGCAGGGACAGCTATGTAACAAATCCTAGGAACTTCAGTGAGTGCCCCCACCAGCACCTGAAATTGAAATGTATAGTCAAGTTTTAAACGATAACTATTTGTAGGTAAATATTTAAAAATTCAATAAAAATTTACACTGGGGAGTTAAAGCTGATATTTTTATTCCATCTTGGATATCAATCAGTACAGCAGACCGTGTTATTTATTAATGAATGCCATCCACAATGAGGGACTAATGATTTCCAGCAGAAAGTTGCAGTCATTATGATTGATATTCAACTGCTGATAAAGAGAATAAGAGGCAGAATGTGTCTTTTGTTGGATGATTCCATTAATAAAAGTATCTTGACTCATTCTTTGCTCACTCCTGCCCCTATGCTGTGGTAATAAAACTGGGCGAGACGGACTGGGTCACAAATTCAATTCCGTTAGCTAGTATCAGGTAGGACCGCCTCAATAGCTCAGGAGAGGGAGAGGAAAAGCACCCCCACAGACACATAGGGTTCCCACTTACGATTGCTATCCAATGACTCCTGCGAGAAACATGTGTGGGTACAAGGTGAACACTAGGCTTGGCTGCGATGCCTCCAACAGTCGACTAAGCTCACCCACACTCAGGTCCAAGCTTATGCGGCAAACAGGGCAAATGCTGCCATACCCCACCATGAGTCAGCAGCCTTGTGAGAGGAGGGGTGGGGAAGTCCTCCAGTAGGTTGTGGAACTCAGTCCAGTAGAGAAAGCACGAGTGGACCCAGGGATGTTCAAAGTCAACGTTCAGATTATTCCAAATTTCTGGAAAACAGACCAATTATTGCAAAGTGGCTTCAGCTGAAAACCTCTTTTCCCAGCCAGTCCCATTAAAAATATTGGTTTCTATTGGACACAGTGGTAACATTTCACCTCTGCCTCATTAAAACCTTCTGGCCCTTTCATTACGTCCGCAGTAATGGCCCGACCAAACTGGAAACTGTTTCAAGTGGACCAACCCCAGGTGGTCAGTAAAAATTGAGTAAATATGAGCAGAAACCCTCTGTAAAGTTTCACTGTTTAATTACTGCAGTTTAAACCCCCCTCCCCCCCCCATTAACAATTGCAAGTAGTGAGGTGCAACAAGCCCACTGTGTACTGGAATATTTATGGAACGCTAAAATGGGGTCAAGGCAGGCTAGACTAGTCACTCAGCGAGCAGCGAGGGGAATGGCAGCTGCTCTGTTGCTGATGGTACGTGCTCATCGCTCTCCCTCTGCGCCCCCTCCCCTTCTCTCCTGAAGGCTGGGATGGGCTCCGACCCTGCCCAAGTCGCTATTATTCATGTGCGAGTCTCGGCAAGGAGTGTTTGCAGGATATTCGATCACGGGGGGGGGAGGGGGGAGAGGGGAATCCTACTGAGCCCGATCCTGACAGCTTCATTCAAGGCATCGGGGTAGTGCAATTCCACCTCTCCCTCCCCACCCCACGCTCCACTATTGGCACTGAGGCCAACTGCATTGTCCCTACCGTTGCCTGGCTAACTCAGCACAGACTGAGGATCAAACATGATCTGAATCCTCAGCTGCTTAGCCACAGTGCTGTTTACAGCTTCAATCCTCCAAAGACAAATTTAAAACACAAGCAGGCAAACTAGTCAAAAAAGAGTTTCTCTTTTATTTATAAGGCAATGAATAAAGAGAGCGGGTGGTCGTTATATTATCACAATCTTTGATTAAATTTATTAGAAACGCTGGGAACTCTTCAAGAGGACCAAGGAAATCGGCAGGAAGTTGCGAATCTTTGATCTTGGTTCATAAATTTGGTGCAAGGGCTAAAATACAACAAAAATATAGAGTCTCTTCAAGTACAGTCTACACAAGGTAACAAAACAGACACCGTCTCACACAGTCACTATACACCCTCCAGGCCATCAGTAAACTAAATTAGCTGCTCTTGCCCGACGTGCTTCTCCCTCTCTTCCCCCCCACTGCACCCCACCATCCTTTGCCCAGCTCTGAGATCTAGGCGGCAGCACACAATATGATCTGGAGCTTGTATTTCACCTCGGCAGATTTTCCTCGGCCAAGAATATTAAATAAAACTACAACTCCCATCTTGTGTAGCAACCCTCACAACTGGGGAGCACGAAGCCCTTCAAAAGTCTACAAATGGCCAAATCCACTCGGATACAGTTACAGTGCTCCCCTTTTTATTTTGAATTTTTTCCCAGCCAGTGGGGTGGAGGGGGAAGAGAGGAGAAGGAAGGCGAGAAAGAGAAGCCAATCAGAGCTTTATTGAGTTGTAAATAATGTGAAGCTGAAGACAGGGGTCTCAATTTCAGGGCACGTGAAAACTGCAATATTGTCTGTGGAGGTCAAGGGCCCTTTGCTTCTGCTCATCGATCCCCCTTTGACTCATTTACTTCTGAAGGCACCATTTGGTTATCACCCCCAGCTGGTCCCAGGAAGACGCCATACGGCGTTTACTGTAGATATGCATGTGGGCTTTAGCAAGTGATGGAGTGTAGTGAAGTATAAACAGTTCATCATTTCAGGAAGAGGAGGGGAAAGGAGAGCAAGAGGAATGGCACAACCTGTCCGCCAAGATTTAAACTCTTCACCCCACTGTCCTAGGTAAGGGGGTTCACAGGTCGCAGCCCAAATGACCCCCACAAAATTGTGCAACTGGGAAAGTAGTGTAAAGACGGAATCTGGTGGGGAGAACAGTCTACGTGACCCTTGTACTTCGTGCACATGGGATGCATTTTAAGGCGTAATCCGATGGGGTAAAAAAATAATAGTCCTGATATTTGTTTAACTGAGTTGGTTCAGTTTTCCTCGATCATGTCCAAATCCAGATCCTCACAGGTGCGTTGAAATGGGATGGCCTCCGTGCTGCCACAATAATTCTTGGGATCCTCCTCTTCGTCACTTTCGCTCAGCGTTTCAATCCGGCAGCTTCTCGCCGGGCAGCTGTGTGACAAGTCCAGTCTGAAGGCTGCGGTGTCCGGGATGGACACGGGAGACTGGCCCTTCAGGGGTTTCCTCTCCTCCAGCTCAAGGCAAGCAGGACTGCTCAGGTTTCTCCTCTGCAACCAAAAGAAAACAAAGTGAAAACCCTCATTGGAACAAGATGTCCGAATGTACGTTTACAGGGTAATGACATCAACCATTGCAGATTGTGATCCAACAGACCAAGACCACGTTAAAATTTGGAGCATATAATAACTGACATTTATCTGCTTTCAGGGGGGTGAGGGGGGAAGCGTATGTTGAGTTTGAATGTTAATATAAAAATGGAGAATCCCAGGCACCAGCAAGAACTCACCTGGATGAATTGGGGCTTGTGTGCGTGGCATCAACCCAATTCTGTTTTCATTCAATATCCACATGTGCGCTTCCACGAGGGGTTACTGAATTATCAGCAGGAACCCTGACTGATTCTCATTTCCCAGTACCATCGCTATTCCTGCTGAAATCAGCTAACTCAGCAGTAACCAGGGTTTGAATCTGCGACCTTCCTGGCCTGTGTGCCTCGCCACACCACCACAGACACATAAGCCAGGGGGCGGCTTATCAATAAACTGCACTGCAGTTACACAGAAAGCAGACAATGAAGGACCTCTGACAAGAGGCTCGCTCAGCTGGGATTCTGTACATTGCACCACTTCTACGGCAACCCCTTATTATAACAGTACGCTATGTAGCTCTGACAGAGGATGAGTGGGGAAAAGAGGAAAGGAGAAAGCTTTGCGAGCCATTCTACTTCTATACCATGTCTGGGCTTTTTTTTTTACACATACACCACCTTTACTATCAGGGGTATTAATGGAAATCTCAATTTCTGATATTAGGAAACCATAACAATGCACTCGTGTTATTATCTCTTGCTGTTCTTTATTTTACTTTTGTACTCTTGTGTAAACTGTAGATCAAATAGATGGAAATGTCATTGGTGAAGTACAGGACAGGTAGTTCTGTTCAGGTGTGCATGAGTCAAAAGTCAGCAAACCACCGAGTTATACACCACTGTAGTATCCACTCCCTACCACTGGGTGGTACTATAGAACTATATCACTGCAATACCCTATTCACACCACTAGGTAGTGCTATGCAGAAAGAGGGACGACAACCATTCATTGGAAGGTGGAGGGGTAATGGCTATGGGAGCAGGGACCAGTGAGGTGAAGAGAAGATGGGGGTTGGGAAGGTGTTTTTCTTTTTTCCTCAAATTTTCACCCTTTCCACGAAGGTGTACAGTTTCACAGGCACCTGATGCCTTGCGCTAACTGCAAGTGGTCATACTTCATTAGTTAACCTTGACAGTTAGTGTTGGGAAGCTATTTGGCCATGGAAGGGAACACTATGGAGTCTGACCCTGTCCTTATTCAATATCCAAAAAGAAAGACTTGCATTTATATAGTTCCTCATCAGGTGTCTCAGAAAGTACCAAAGTATTTCACATACAATGAACTACTATGAAATGCAGTGACTAATGTAGGCTAGCATATGCACTTCCGGGGGGGGAGGGGGAAGGGGGAGGTCATGAATAGCAAATCCCCTTACCCCCGTGTCCCATGAGCTGAGTTCAGCTAACTCAGCAGAGACAGGGGATCGAACCAGTGACTACACTTCAAAATTATTTAATTGGCTGTAAAGTGCTTTGAGACATCCCGAGGTTGTGAAAGGCGCTATATAAATGCAAGTCTTTCTTTCAGTGACTTTCCTGGTCTGTATGGCACAGCTTCTCACTGCATGAACCTGTTGAGCCATTTGGAGGGGGCAGGTTTAAAAAAAAATGCAATACAGAAGAAGTAAAGAAGGTTAAAAAAAAATCTTCTGGCAAGTGGTTGAAGAGAAGCTGAGCGAGCAGCCAGTCTTCGGTCCTCCTAGCTGAGTAATAGTGCACCACACAGACACTTACAGGGATATGCATCAATCTGGTACATCTCATAAGCCTTCATTTATACATTAGTCCCAAATATATATATATCTCAGAGAGAGAGAATGACCAACAGCTCCGGATGTTATTTAAAAATTCCAGTGTATTTTGGAGGAGGGAGAGAGGGATACACATTTTGCTATAATTGGTGGAGAAAATCACCCCATTAGGTTTGCATTAACAAAGCAAAAGGATTGCACAGTCTGCAATGATTACTAGAGATGACGAGTTAAACCCTCTCCCACCAGGTTCTCTCTACCCCCTCCCCTCCTCCTACATGCTGGGCCCAACATATAGTAAAGATCAGTCTCCTACCTGGGTATATCTCTGGTGTTACAAAGAGATCATCTTCTGCTGGCCCCTCCCCCTCCCCCGATGATCCTTAGGTCAGATGTCACCCTATTGTTCCCACATGGTTTATCTTTAAACCAGCTCTCCCCAAAAATGGTTTCAATACGTAAAAGCAAATCTTGCCACTTTCTCAGAAAAACAGAGACATTAGGGGTAGGGCAACGAGGAGAAGAGGGGAAAAAACACATCAACTTTCCAGGAAGATAAAAACTCAGAGGAAGCCATAAATCCGCACTCATTAAACAAGGACATCGTGACGGATTTCCAGCATTAAGGATGACATGGTGCAAGTGCCATTCCCAATAAATTATACAGTCATCCCCTTCACGCCCCTCAACAAAGAGCAGGCCCCGTATCCATTTTTTACAACACCAACCATTGCATTGTTTCGGGCTGTCCTTTCCCTGCTGCTAAGGAACCATTTATCAGCGCACTCCAATTAAACTACCAACAGGGAGAGCAGAGAGCCGTTTTGAAACGCGGAGTCATTGAGAGGCTAAGTGTGGGAATGTCTCCCAGAGTTACAACGACAAAAGGATTCAAGGATTTTCCTGGGTTTTGGCGATGTGAGGCTGATCGTTGCCCGCTGGCCCAGGGAAACCAAGTCAGCAGTTTTAAAGGCTCCATGTTGTGCACTTAGGAATTTTGCAAGAAGCTGCTGTTTAAACACGCCAGGCACAAAGATTCTGGCTGCCGAACAAGCAGCCCCATTTGTGTAGCTCAAGATGGCGGCAAAGAAGCCCAGACTTAGGATGAGTGAAATTCAACTGCCCTCACCTCACCTCACCCCCCAACTCAAACTGGGCTGGCAGCTTCTGTTCAAGGTATAGGAGATTTCAAATTGGCCCCAACTAAGGCTTTTTAAAACTGTAGATGATGCTGGAGTGTAAATCTTCAGTATTTTCTGGCAACTTTCATGATTTAAACAAAAACTTACTGTGGTGTTGCAGTCAAAGCACGTTGGGATAACATCAACCTTTGGAGTCTCTATTATAAAATGGCCACCCCATGACATTAGACAATAGGCAAGTAATACAAAGTTTTCAAAACTCCATCTGATAAATTATAACTAAGCTATTTTGTGTGGGCTGCCTACAGCAGCTGAGGCAGGCTAGTTGGGCTGGGGTCTCCACCCCATCAATATTCACCAGCTGCATTTATATAGCACTTTTAACATAAAAAAACATCTCAGGTTTGCTCCACTCACCTGCAAGCTGTACAATAAAACATGGGAACACCTCAGGAAGATGGTCTAGACACAAGAGATTCAGGATGCCATAAAACAGTGACCAATATGTGGATAAATAAGGAAACAGCTACTCACCTGATCAGTTTCCAAAGGCACCTGATTAACAGGAAATGGGAGTGGGGAAGAAAAAGCATTCGAGCAGCATTGCAGTCATGATGCTCCTATCAGGTCCCCAGATGGCCTAGTGGGTAATGGCAGTGTGCAGATCTCAGTTAAGGCAGCAGTTGGGGTGCTGCAATTGGCCTCAGTGATCCTGGGATAGGGAGGGGGAAATCAATGTCTCACTCTCGATTGTTATCCAGCAACTGCAACTGAGAGTGCTGGAGGCAGCCAGCGCACTGGACCCGAATCCCAGGATGAGCCCGTGCCCTCACTAGGGAAGTGGGGTGCAATAGGCCCAGGCATAATCCATTTGCTGCTGTGCAGATTTTCAGTAGCCAATTTCTTAACACTCCCAAGATCACAATGACACATCACTGGGGCCCCATGTTTTAGGGCTGGAGCTCTGTAAGGGGAACACTTGCACTAACCGTAACCTTCGGCACTCTGAACCTGACTGAGATTATCAGAGTGCAAAGAGAACATGTTTCTCTATTCCAGCAGTCTGCATAGTACACGATAAAGTCTTAACCATTTTAAAGAATCTTTTTTTAATTCATTCACGGGATGTGGGCGTCGCTGGCAAGGCCAGCATTTATTGTCCATCCCTAATTGCCCTTGATAAGGCGGTGGTGGTGGTGTTCCCACGTGGCTACTGCCCTTGTCCTTCTAGGTGGTAGAGGTCGCGGGTTTGGGAGGTGCTGTCAAAGAAGCCTTGGCGAGCTGCTGCAGTGTATCTTCTAGATGGTACACACTGCAGCCACAGGTGCATCGGTGGTGGAGGGGGTGCCAGTCAAGCGGGCTGCTTTATCCTGGATGGAGTCAAGCTTCTTGAGTATTATTGGAGCTGCACTCATCCAGGCAAGTGGAGAGTATTCCATCACACTTCACCTTGTGCCTTGTAGATGGTGGAAAGGCTTTGGGAAGTCAGGGGGTGAGTCACTCACGGCAGAATACCCAGCCTCTGACCTGCTCTTGTAGCCAAAGTATTTATGTGGCTGGTCCAGTTAAGTTTCTGGTCAACGGTGACCCCCAGGATGTTGATGGTGGGGAGTTCAATGATGGTAATGCCATTGAATGTCAAGGGGAGGTGGTTAGACTCTCTTGTTGGAGATAGTCATTGCCTGCTACTTGTGTGGCACAAATGTTACTTGCCACTTATCAGCCCAAGCCTAAATGTTGTCCAGGTCTTGCTGCATGTGGGCAAGGACTGCTTCATTATCTGAAGAGTAGCGAATGGAACTGAACACTGTGCAATCATCAGCGAACATCCCCACTTCTGACCTTATGATGGAATGAAGGTAATTGATGAAGCAGCTGAAGATGGTTGGGCCTCGGACACTGCCCTGAGGAACTCCTGCAGCGATGTCCTAGGGCTGAGTTGATTGGCCTCCAACAACCACAACCATCTTCCTTTGAACTAGCTATCATTCCAGCCAGTGGAGTTTTCCCCCTGATTCCCATTGACTTCAATTTTGCTAGGGCTCTTTGATGCCTCAGTCAAATGCTGCCTTGATGTCAAGGGCAGTCACACTCACCTCATGTCTGGAATTCAGCTCTTTTGTCCATGTTTGGACCAAGGCTGTAATGAGATCTGGAGCCGTGTGGTCCTGGCGGAACCCACACTGAGCATCAGTGAGTAGGTTATTGGTGAGTAAGTGCTGCTTGATAGCAATGTCGACGATCCCCTCATTCACTTTGCTGATGATTGAGAATACGCTGATGGGGTGGTAATTGGCCAGATTAGATTTGTCCTGCTTTTTGTGGACAGGACATACCTGGGCAATTTTCCAATTTGTCGGGTAGATGCCAGTGTTGTAGCTGTACTGGAACAGCTTGGCTAGAGGCAGGGCTAGTTCTGGAGCACAAGTCTTCAGCACTGCCCATAGTTGTCAGGGCCCATAGCCTTTGCTGTATCCAGTGCGCTCAGCTGTTTCTTGATGTCACGTGGAGTGAATCGATTTGGCTGGAGACTGGCTTCTGTGATGGTGGGGACTGCAGGAGGAGGCCGAGATGGATCATCCACTTGACACTTTTAGCTGAAGATGATTGCAAACACTTCAGCCTTGTCTTTTGCACTCATGTACTGGGCTTCGCCATCATTGAGAATGAGGATGTTTGTGGAGCATCCTCCTCCCGTTAGTTGTTTAATTATCCACCACCATTCACGACTGGATATGGCAGGGCTGCAGAGCTTTGATCTGATCCGTTGATGTGGGATCGCTTAGCCCTGTCTATAGCATGCTGCTTATTCTGTTTAGCATGCACGTAGTCCTGTGTTGTAGCTTCACCAGGTTGGCACCTCATTTTTAGATATGCCTGGTGCTGCTCCTGGCATGCTCTTCTACACTCCTTATTGAACCAGGTTTGGTCACCTCGCTTGATGGTAATGGTAGAGTGAGGGATATGCTGGGCCATGAGGTAACAGATTGTGATGGAATACAATTCTGCTGCTGCTGATGGCCCACAGCGCCTCATGGATGCCCAGTTTTGAGCTGCTAGATCTGTTCTGAATTTATCCTACTTAGCATGTGGTAGTGCCACACAACACGATGGAGGGTGTCCTCAGTGTGAAGACAGGACTGTGTGGCGGTCACTCACACAAATACTGTCATAGACAGACGCATCTGCGACAGGTAGATTGGTGAGGACGAGGTCAAGCAGGTTTTTTCCCCTCATGTTGGTTCTCTCACCACCTGCTGCAAGCCCAGGCTGATAGCTATATCCCACAGGACTTGGCCAGCTCAGTCAGTAGTGGTGCTACCAAGCCACTCTTGGTAATGGACACTGAATTCCCCCACCCAGAGTACATTCTGTGCCCTCGCTAGCCTCAGTGCTTCTCAGTGTTCCACATGGAGGAGAACTGATTCAGGGAGGGCGGTAGGTAGGTGGTAATCAGCAGGAGATTTCCGTGCCCATGTTTCACCTGATGCCATGAGACTTCATGGGGTCCAGAGTCAATATTGATGACTCCCAGGCCCACTCCCTCCCGACTGTATACCACTGTGCTGGTGGGACAGGACATACCCAGGGATGGTGATGGATGAGTCTGGGATGTTGGTTGAAAGGTATGATTCTGGAGTATGACTATGTCAGGCTGTTGCTTGACTAGTCTGTGGGACGGTGACTAGTCTGTGGGACGGCTCTCTAGTCTGTGGGACGGCTCTCCCAACTTTACAGGGTCAACTGGGCTGGCTGTGCCTTTGTCGTGTCCAAATCTGATGCCTAGATCGATGCCGGGTGGTCCATCCAGTTTTATTCTTATTATACTTTGTCGTAGCGGTTTGGCACAACTGAGTGGCTTGCTAGGCCATTTCAGAGGGCAGTTAAGAGTGAACCACATTGCTGTGGGTCTGGAGTCATATATAGGCCAGACCGGGTAAGGACAGCAGATTTCCTTCCCTAAAGGGTATTAGTGAACCAGATGGGTTTTTAAAGAAAGACAGATTTGCATTTATATAGCGCCTTTCACGACCACCGGACAGCCCAAAGCGTTTTCCAGCCAATTAAGTACTTTTTGAAGTGTAGTTGTAATGTAGGAAACGCGGCAGCCAATTTACGCACAGCAATGTGATAATGACTAGATAATCTGTTTTAGTGCTATTGATTGAGGGATAAATATTGGCTCGGGCACCGTGGATAACTCCCCTGTGCTTCGTCGAAATAGTGCCATAGGATCTTTTACGTCCACCTGAGAGAGCAGACGGGGCCTCGGTTTAACGTCCCATCCGAAAGACAGCATCTCTGACAATGTGGCACTCCCTCAGTACTGCACTGAAGTGTCAGCCTAGATTTTTGTGCTCAAGTCCCTGGAGTGGGACTGGAACCCACAACCTTCTGACTCAGAGGCGAGAGTGCTACCAACTGAGCCATGGCTGACATAGTGTGTTGATTTCATGGTCATCGTTACTAACTTTTTATTCCAGATTTATTTAATTAACTGAATTTAAATTCCCCAGCTGCCATGGTGGGATTTGAACTCACGTCTCCGGATCATTAATCCAGGCCTCTGGATTACTAGCCCAGTGACATTACCACTACACTACCGTTCCCGTATCTAAAGTACTTAAATGGGAAATAACTGCTGTGAGAGCCCTCCCTCTAAATTTGGACTCAGCACCACCCATCATACATGTGCTATTCTTTATAAATATTCACCGTTACCCAAACATCACAGGAGTTGCACCATTAAAATAACGGTGCCCCCCCCCCCCCCCAAAATGAGATTACCACCAATCCACGCAAACACAAGATCCTGAAAAGTATTCAGTTGCTGATATTAGTGGACCAACACTTCATGGCATTCTATTGTCCATTACTTTAACAGAGGTACTAACCCATTTAAAATAAACACCTCCATTAAAACAACAGGCCGAGGGACATTAGGTGCTCACCCACAAAAATTGCCATTAATTCTTGAAAGTGCTGAAGTTAACCCAGTGGCTTAGCCAGTTTATTTACTAAGCTGAAGGTCTGAGGCTCCATTCCCAGTCTGTGCTGAGTTTGTTCAGCTCAACTGGGGAGGCAGAGGAGGTGCTGCAATTGAACCAACTCTCCTGTGTTAGGGAAGGATTCTTGCTCTAGAATACAATCCAGTGATTGCTGCTGGAAGTGTGTATGTGGATGAAGACAGGATCGGGCTCAGCTGCAGTGCTCCCATGGTCAAATAGCTTGCTCGCTCACTGCTTAGGGTCGGGTGTGAAGAATGAGCACTTGGGCTAGGGACTGGAGCCAGCCCAGTGAAGAGTCAATGACCTCGGGTGCAGTGGGGTAAAAACTGACTGTTCACCAGTTTTTCTTCAAAAATTAAGAATTACATTAAGAAGCAAAGCAGTGACTTTGAGTGCTGGTGATGCACAGAGCTTCCAGTTTGAGACTTTTTGGTTCACATGCACGTCTGCTTTTTACTGTCAGAGATCCTCAGAAACTTCGGATGGAAAGCACCATCACGTGACAGCTTGAGCTTAGAGTGCAGAGAGAATAATTGTGCAGTGAATGAAATCTCAGCTCAGGTCACTGTGCAGAGAGAGAAAGAGGCCCGTAGCTGCCTGCTGGCCCTTGCAAGCTTCAACGCCTCCCAGCCACCCATCCAGCTTTATAGGCCCCTCGTTCGAAAGGAGCTGCTCTTGAAGATCATTCATTGACCCCTGTTGGAAAGTGCACAGGGGTCACCGGTTGAGCACGGCAACAGGCTCGATTCTGATGCTCCCCATGGTGGAAGAGTCAGACAACATTCACTGTCTAAGCTCACCTGGGAAAAATGGCTATTTAGGCAAAATACTAGCCCACACTCAGAGAACCGTACCTCGGCATGAGTCAGCACCTTTAGCAGAGGGAAGGGAGAAAATTAAGGATTAAAACAAAAAACAACGAATCAGACAATGACTGGACTCTCGGTACTGTGACCTCTGGCTTCCTGTAGTTGCCACTGAAGCCTCAGACAGTGCTGTACTGGCTGTAGGTTACAGATCCAGTCATACGATGGCAACATTACATCGGTCACCGTAAAAGAAAAAAGACTTGCATTTATATAGCGCCTTTCACGACCACCAGACGTCCCAAAGCGCTTTACAGTCAATGAAGTAGTTTTTGAAGTGTAGTCACTGTTGTAATGTAGGAAGGGGTAACTGGAAACTTGTAACCAGATGCTTTGCCCTAGAGTTCTGCTCTGGTACAAACCCTATCCAAGGCAAAGAAAAGAGTGAGCCCCAGCAGCACAAAGCAACTTGTTCCCAAGAAACTGACCTTCGCTGTGGAACAACCTGAATACCTTTGCTAAGGATTGTACAAGGGTGAATAATTGAGCACTTCTGCTGTCTATTTGTGGATCTGGAGGTGGGGGGTGAGGGGAGGATAACTTTTGCAACAGGAGGCCTCCTTAACCACAGTGAGCACAGCCGTCATCCTCACCAATGAGCGACAGCAATGAAACATGACAATCCCATACACCACCTGGGTCTCCGGTAGAGGCACAAAAGGTGCATTAATGCACTCAATTCCACACATTTTAACCAGGCGGCCAGGAAGCATGAAGAAATGGGTCGCATGGCAACAGGGCAGTAAATTCTCACACAGCAAGTCGAAAAAACCATTCTCTTCCTCTCCCCTCCATTTTTGTTGGTACTGGCTTGGTTCAGTTGCACTTTACGTCAATTTACCCGCCCCCTCCCCCACCATTTCAATCAACCTACCATCGCCACTGGCCTCTTCCTTTTTTTAAAAAAAAAAACAGCCACCATGTCAACACTTTTGGAAAAATGAAACAACAGAGTACAGGTTATACCTGTCAAAAAAGAAGAAATCTTCTGATACCAGTAGAGGTCAATAAATAGCATAATCAGATTAAATCTTCCACAAGTTGAACAGGAAGTGATAACAGCAGAATTTCAACGCCAAAGGCACCGCAGCATTCCAGAGAAACCTCAAACGCAGCCATTTTTGAAGATTATCGAGACCTTGACTAATAGAATGTGCTATTTTAAACCCTCTCCAAGACCAGACTAAACCACACAAAGATACACAGCGACCCCTCGCCACGCCGCTGGCTCATCTCCAGGGCTTTTTTCAATCTAGTGAGGTTTTCTTTTAGTAAATTAAACACATCTTCCACAAGCTGGTTTCATACCAATTACAGGAGACTTCGCAGTGGAATCGCTAAACAACAATCAGCAGGCAATCTAACAAGAGGTGAAAATGCACAGGATCCTAAATCAGTTCCGTGCTATTTGCATTTTATGGAGATACTGCAACTAGAGAGACAGACATGAGGGCTAAGTAAATAATTGATAGACAAGCCATTTTGAGAGCTTGTGACATGGGGCATGGATTGTTACCCATCTGTTCACATGATCTGACATTATAATGGATCACATGATAGGAGGTGCAGAACCACTCAACCCCACCACCGCACCCCCCACCCCCAGCCAAATGATTACAAAACATTCACTGTGGTTCTGTACTGGAACAGGAGAATGTGACATGTCATGACTACACAGCTAGCAGGGTTAGCGAAAGACCACCCATCACATATACACAGCCAAGAAGCTGTTTTAAGCATTACACAAGTTTGATTGGGTTCGCTATAAAATGCCCTCCGAGTTTGGGGCATTCACTTTGCAGCAGTGAACTATGCTCCAGGTGCTGTCATGGATTCCTCCACTGCCACAGGCCAGGTTTTGCACAGCAGACAGCTTCCACAGCCCGCTTTACTTCTTAGGTTAAATGCCACATTAAACCCACATAGGACTCGAGAGAGCATCTCCGTAACAATACAGTGCTACAGCTGATCTGGGAATGCTTGATAGTTTTAGTCCACGTCAAACCTGTGCTGTACCCAATCTGGGAACATTTGGTGGGGAAAGTGCAGAAAAAGCTATACTCCACATCTAACCTGTGCTGTACCCAAACTAGGATGCATACACTGGGTGGTAAAAGCACAAAAGATTTTATCAGCTAAAATCCATCAAAAGAAAATAAATTCTTTCTTTAAATAAACCCTCTTGGGCAAAGCTTGAGCAGTTGAGGTGATCCAAACCGAGATTGTGTTGCAGCCCATAACAGAATACGCGTCGCAACAATGGATTATCTGGAAGCCTGCCCAATGACTATGTGCATGGAGGCCACTGTGGTGTTTGAAGTTACTGCTCCTATATTTACATCCCATAACAGGAAGGGTGGGGTATTACAGCAGTCATAACTAATGTACTTGATAGGACAAGGACAGGAACAGGAAAATAGCACTTCAGTGGGAAACTACAAATCACACCAATAGGCAAGTGTATTAGTTAAAATAAGCAACCCTTCATGTCAGCTCTAAATATACACCAGGTTTTATGGTATATGGAGTACAACTCAGTATTTCACTATCTAACAGTACTCAGTTTAGCCTATCCCGGTGGCCCAGAGGTAAATTGTCCATCTCTATACAAAGTGACTAGGAATGGTCTCGGGGTTGAACCCTATTCTGTGCTGAGTTAAGCTGATCAGCACAACTGGCCCCAGCGCCACAGGGCTAGGAAGAGGAGGAAAAACAAATCCATGTTTTCTGATCACTGTCCAGTGACCACATACAGAAACAAACTTCAGCTCTGGTCTCAGCTTGGGCATCAGCCTCAGCCTGCACAAGTGCCCATAATTACCTCCCTTGGATTGATATTTCTATGAAACACCGAATAAACAGCTCAGTGCCCTTCCTAGCAAACAAATAAAGAAAACCACATCCCCTTTGGTTAACGAGAACCTCTAATCCCAGCCTGCAAAAGGTCCGTAACGACAAAAACATGTTACTTTATATAAAGCACTTTACTAGTATTTACTCTACACACCCAAGTAACAGGAGCTGAATAGATTGCAGGTATACTGGTAACCAAGGGACCAGTGCACACAGTTGATTGCTAACAACATTGACATTTATTGTGGGGGGTGGAGGAGAGGGTTCTATTTCTGGCAGCTGGATCCATCTCCAAGCCATGGCAAGTTCTATGCTGGCTCTGTGCTGAGATAATGGATCGCAGTCAGGGCTGCAGTTTGGGTGCTACAGTTAGCTTCAGCACCCCTTGGGCTAGAGGAAGATGGAGAAGAAAAAGGTCACAGGGTTTGCCCACTCCTGATCACTATGCAGTGACACCTGCTAGAAAGTGTGCAAGTGTGGACATCCACTGAGGATTGGATTCAGACCCACTCCCCCCATCCCCCACCAAATTTTGAAACATACTAATACTTGGCAGGCTGCGACACCAGAATCCACAATTCCCAAATTAAGGCGGATCTCTTCGGACCAGGTCAGGTACAACTGAGCTCCACAGGTGCCTTGAGGCATCACATCTCCACCCTGGCGTCTTCAGTCCTTCAGAAGTATCTGGTTACATCAGGCACTCTCGTACATTTCTTTTTTGTAAGCTGATTAACGTTCCAGTAGTTGAAGTTGCAGCGATATCAACAGCAACACCTTTGGATTTCAGATTCAAGATCAGACACAGCATGAAACCGCTGTCATGGCACTACAAAGGACATAACCCATGGGACACATCATTGGCATTTTGAACAGCTTCGTAATAATGACAGTTTCGGCTAATACGCTGTGGGCAGACTCAGTATCTACAGCCACAGAGTAACACATTTAAAAAAAAGTTATTTTATTTCCTGTCGTGATAGTTTTTCTCATCCTGTGAAAGTAATCACAAATAAATAGAATAGTTAGTGTAGCACTAAGCCACACAGGTCCCTGGTTTGATTCCTGATGTACAGAGTTAGCTGATCTCAGTCAGTGCAACAATTCGTGGTCTTAGTGTCCCTGGGCTAAGGGGGAGGGAGGTGAAATAATAGCCAGGGTTCCCTCTGCACCACCTGCTGAAAAGTATGCATCTATGGAGGTTGGATGAGAAGGGAATCAAGCTTGACTGTGACGCCCTCTAAACTGCAGTCTAGGCCTGCGATTCCCCACACACCGAGCTTCTGGTTTCAAAGGCACCACTGTGGGTTAACTGCCAAGTGGAGGCCAGGTACTTACTCACAGGAAAAGGAAAAAGTTAGAGGACCAATGGTTCTATTAAATAATGCCTTTATAAGGCCCTTTCACTTGCTGTATGGAAGCTGGGATAGCCCTGCCTTCTAATAACATTCCCATGCCTCATTTTACTGGAGAGCAAAAAAAGGTAACTTAATCCAAACTCAGTCAAAAGCTCAAAGACAGACAGGCTGTGAATGGAGGCTCAGAGGTAAATACGCAAAGAGCCGCAGGTGAAAGGTAGGTGGGCTGCAAATGGCCCCCAAGCCATATTAGAGGCACAAGAAACTGGCAAATTTACAAAATATCTTCTGGTAAATTGGAGAACGCCTTTCTCTCTAAAATGCCCTGGGCCCAGAGGAGAATGTGAGCAGTTTTCTAACCGACAGTGAACAATCAACTGCGATTTAAACTTTTCTCTGCTGTGAGCCAGATCTGTTAAGGAGGACGTGACCCAGAACAATACCCTACACACAAGAGCGTGGGGGAAGATTACACAAATGCTAAGGGCATGATCATCATGTCAGGTGATGTTCTGCCTGCGAGATAACAATAATATAGTCACTGTATGTGGAGACTGAGAGGAGCAGATTGGTAGTTTTTGCTATCAGAGCTCTCGGATGTCCAGCTCTGGACAACATGCCAACTTGTCAAAACCATCACCATTGGCGCCTTCACTGTCTGGATCGTTCTCTCTCTCACTCACACACGCACTATGAGTATTTAGAAAATGCACAATGAACTACCGCCAAAACATTTGTAAAGGATAATTGCTGAAGGCCATCACCCAAGGACAAAATCAGATCAGATCAGTGCAAGCTGTTCCAGCTTAGAACATAAGAACATAAGACGTAGGAGCAGGAGTAGGTCATTTGGCCTCTCGAGCCTGCTCCGCCATTCAATAAGATCATGGCTGATCTGATCTTGGCCTCAACTCCACTTCCCTGCCCGCTCCCCATAACCCTTGACTCCCTTACCTTTCAAAAATCTGTCTATCTCCACCTTAAATATATTCAATGACCCAGCCTCCACAG
This sequence comes from Squalus acanthias, assembly GCA_030390025.1. Taxonomy (NCBI): domain Eukaryota; kingdom Metazoa; phylum Chordata; class Chondrichthyes; order Squaliformes; family Squalidae; genus Squalus; species Squalus acanthias. The sequence goes on from CM059427.1 coordinate 130,910,665, forward strand.
TTCTCTGGGGGAGAATTCCAAAGATTCACGACCCTCTGAGAGAAGAAATTCCTCCTCATTTCTGATTTAAATGGGTACCCCCTTATTCTGAAATTATGCCCCCTAGTTCTAGATTCCCCCACGAGGGGAAACATCCTCTCTGCAGCTACCCTGTCAAGCCCCTTCAGAATCTTGTATGTTTCAATAAGATCCCCTCTCATTCTTCTAAACTCCAATGAGTATAGGCCCAACCTTTCTTCATAAGACAACCCCTTCATCTCAGGAATCAACCTCGTGAACCTTCTCCGAACTGCCTCCAATGCAAGTATATCCTTTCTTAAATAAGGAGTCCAAAACTGTACGCAGTACTCCAGGTGTGGTCTCACCAACGCCCTGTACAGTTGTAACTGGACTTCCCTACTTTTATACTCCATTCTTTTGCAATAAAGGCAAACACTCCATTTGCCTTCCTAATTACTTGCTGTACCTGCATGCTAACTTTTTGTGATTCATGTACAAGGACCCCCAGATCCCTCTGTACCTCAGCATTTTGTAATCTCTCCCCATTTAAATAATAATTTGCTTTTTTATTTTTCCTACCAAAGTGGATAACCTCGCATTTTCATACATTAAACTTCATCTGCCAGATTTTTGCCCACTCACTTAGCCTATCTATATCCCTTTGGAGATTCTTTGCATCCTCCACACAATTTGCTTTCCCACCTATCTTTGTATCAGCAGCAAATTTGGCTACATTACATTTGGTCCCTTCATCCAAGTCATTAATAGATTATAAATAGTTGAGGCCCCAGCACTGATCCCTGCGGCACCCCACTAGTTATAGTTTGCCAACCTGAAAATGACCCATTTATCCCGACTTTCTGTTTTCTGTTGGTTAGCCAATCCTCTATCCATGCTAATATATTACCCCCAACCCCGTGAGCTCTTATCTTGCGTAGTAACCTTTTATGTGGCACCTTATCGAATGCCTTCTGGAAATCCAAATACGTGACACCTACTGGTTTCCCTTTATCCACCCTGCTCGTTACATCCTCAAAGAAATTTGTCAAACATGATTTCCCTTTCATAAAGCCATGCTGACTCTGCTTGACTATATTATGATTTTCTAAATGTCCTGCTACCACTTCCTTAATGATGGACTCCAGCATTTTCCCAATGACAGATGTTAGGCTAACTGGTCGATAGTTGCCTGCTTTCTGTCTTCCTACTTTCTTAAATAGGGGCGTTACATTTGTGGTTTTCCAGTACGCTGGGACCACTCCAGAATCCAGGGAATTTTGGAAGATTACAACCAATGCATCCACTATCTCTGCAACCACCTCTTTTAAGACTCTAGGATGCAGGCCATCAGGTCCAGGGGACTTGTCCACCTTTAGTCCCATTAGTTTGCCTAGTATTTTCTCTCTAGTGATAGTGATTGTTTTAAGTCCCCCCCCCACACCCCAATAGCCCCTTGATTATCCATTATTGGGATGCTTTTAATGTCTTCTATTGTGAAGACCGATACAAAATATTTGTTTAAAGTCTCTGCCATTTCCCTGTTTCCCATTATTAATTCCACAGACTCATCCTCTAGGGGACCAATGTTTACTTTAGCTACTCTCTTCCTTTTTATATACCTGTAGAAGCTCTTACTGTCTGTTTTTATATTTCTTGCTAGCTTACTCTCATAAGCTATCTTCTCTCTCTTTATCATTTTTTTAGTCATCCTTTGCTGGTTTTAAAAAATTTCCCAATCTTCTGGCCTTCCACTATTCTTCGCAACATTGTATGCTTTTGTTTTCAATTTGATACCGTCCTTTATTTCCTTAGAACAAGGCAATTGGGTCAGATGCACCAAGAAAGGGAAAGATCAGACAAAACCAAGGATAAAAATCACCACCGTAGACTGCTAACCTTTATCCACAAAGATGGGCAGGTGCCATGCTCCGTGGCAGCCATTAGTGTCATGCTACATTGATTGTGGGGTGATATAAAGGAATTGACTTCTCTCAGTTTCTGCTTCCCACCCTGTTGGTGGAGCCCTTTGCCTCTGCTTGAAGTTGCCTCCGACACAAGAACCCCACTGTGGGGGACCTGCAGGTTGAATATAATTCCAGCTAACCTCCAGCACAGCACACTGGAACTCCACACATGCCTACAGTACAGTATTCGAAAACAGCATTATGAACACAGCTCATCTGCTGCTGAAATCCTCATCCATGTCTTTGTCACCTCCAGATACGACGATTCCAATCTTCTCCTGGCCAGCCTCCCTTTCTCCCCTCTGTAAACTTCAGCTCATCCAAATCTCTACTGCCCATATCTTACCCCACACCAACTCCAGCTCACCCATCACCCAACCTTTCTGGCCTACAATGGCTCCCGCTTCTCCAAAGACTCAAATTTAAAATTCTCATCCTCGTGTCTAAATCTCTTCATGGCCTTGCCCCTCCCTATCTCTGTAACCTCCTCCAGCCCTAACCCTCCCCACCCCCAAACTCTCTGTTCCTCTCAGACACCGACCTTTTGTGCAATCCCCTCTCCCTTAGCCCCTGCCATTGGTGGTTGTGCCTTCAGTTACCTATGCTCTAGATACCCCTCTCTAAAGACTTCCGCATCTCCATCTTCCTCTCCTCCTTTAAACCCACCTCTTTGACCAAGCTTTTGGTCACCCCATCCTCAAATATCTCCTTCTTTGTCTTGGCATCCTATTTTTCTGATTACACCTTCAAAGTGCCTTCAGACGTTTCTCTACATTAAAGGCACTATATAAATGCAAGTTGTTGTTGTTGGGTCGATTACAAATAATTGTAACATTTGATACTACAGCCCGTTCAGACCTCACCATATTCTATTGCTCTACAGGTCTGACCCAGGCTCTTCTGTAAGTGCATGACATAACTGTTCTTTCAACAAGATTAATATTTATACAAAAGAAAACGGCTGGAACAGAAGGAATTTCTGCATACTAACTATATATTTGTTTTGTGTATATAGTGGGGTTTTTGTGTGCAAAAAACAGAATCCATTGGGTAGAAAACAGCTATTCAGCATGTTCTGAACAGGAGACATCATAACACAAAATGGCCTGGATTGATAACTTAATCTTCACAAACCATGTTGATGCAACATGTCCTACTTATATTTAGTCATCACACTGTCATAATAAAGCAGCTTTCTTTATACTGCAATGGTAGCTGAATTTTCTCAGCATGTCCAGACACACATAATACACTCTGCAGTGTGAGATGCTGTTTATTTAAGGGAATTCTTGCTCAGATTCCCCTGAATTCACTTTCCCACGATGTTTCGCCACTGGGCAGTTTGATTCCAGTATCACAGAAACACAAATATAATAGTGACAACCACTTAGAAGGGATCTTTCTTCCCCTCCACCCCCCTCCCCCAAATGCATTAGCTTGTACATTAATTATAACCCTGTCCTCATTTGTTGGTCTTAAATATTACAATTTTTAACATATACAACAGATCTCAGTGCAGTACTTCACTTCACTGTGCAAAGACCAACGATTACAGTATGTGACCGCACGTACAGACTGACAGACAGGCACACAATGCTATTGCTTCCTAGAACCATCAACTTTGTATTTGGACCTTCACCAATGAGAAATAAGCACTGTAAATTAAAGGTTTATTTATTTGCACACCCAGTACACTATATAGTACTGGACAGCTTGGCACACCCAGTGCACTGTACAGTACAAGGCAGCTTGAACACCCTTACAGTACCTGGTAGGTGCAAAGAAATTTGATCAGAAAGAGGAAAAATGTGCAGAGAGGCAGGAAATCCAACTCCAGAGCAAAGCCTCATGTAAGTAAATGTTAAGCAGCCTGGATTTACAGAACAGGTAAGAGACTGACTGGTTATATAATTTAACAGGAAACAATGCAGCCACAGTGAAACAGTTACATGCAAAACAGGATAGTTCACACTTCAGGCGAACCCCTCTCTCACGCCTTCTATAGTTAACGGTTACTCACCACTTCACACCTTTATTTCAATAATGCTGAGAAACAAGCATTGGATCACACTACGACTTGGTTTATTATATATATAGCATTTGTGCATTTACTCTTTGTTTGGTTGAGTCTCAATTCTCAATCAGAAGGTTGTGGGTTCAAGATTTGAACGCATCAACTAGACTGATATCTCAATGCAGTGCTGAGGGAGTACTGCATTGTTGGAGGTGCTATCCTTAGAATGCGATGTTGAACTAAGGTCCCAGCTGTCAGTTCTAGTAGTTCAGCGGCATGCTAATCGATCCTGTGGCACTATCGGAGTTGCAGGGAGTTCTCCTGGTATCCTCAACCAACACCAAAATCACACATTAACTTCTAATCGCTGCTTGTAGGATCTAGTTAAAATGAATGTAGTGTTTAGCTTGGCTGCACAATGGTCAGCATACTTCAAAGTAACTCATAATAAGTCAAATGCTTTGAGAGGTTTCTGACATGTGAGAAATACAAGTTTTTCATTTTTCTTTCCTTCTCAATACTTTGACACAACCACTGTGTAATGGATAGATCATAACCATCAAGATCCATGGCAAACTTCTCCAACTATAGTGCTGACCATAAGTCATCCACTAGTTACCAGTTCAGTCTCTAACGTGCAGGTGGTTAGTCCACCTTGCTGTGGACAATGACAGATCATCCATGCAATTCTGAAGCAACATTTTAAGAAAGTCCAACTGTATTTGGCCCCTTGTCCGACCCTTTCCTGCGAGTTGGCTTTACAATTGAGCTAGGCCCATAGTGTTCACATTTTTCCTTTTCAGCGAAGTTGGCATGAGAAACAAACAATGTTTTTTAAACCATTGAAGGGACTAGGCTTTAAACCTTTGTTTCACCCAGCTTCCTCCCCATGCAAAATGTAACGTTCCCTCTGAAGCAGCATTCAAATCAACCTCGATTGTTAAGATAGAAGCTCCCTCCGTTAGACCAATAAGGACAGGGACAAAAAAAAAGACACACAACAGTCTGACACAGCACACTGATTCTGAAGTCTGAGTTTCGCCTGACCGTATGAAAGAGATTCTAAACTTACAGGGGAAAAGGTCTTTTCTTTCTTTTAAAGGTTGCCAAACCCAGCTGGGCAAGTACATGAAAGTGAACTTGATTTCCGGCTCTTCACAGTTCTGACGAAAGGTCATCGACCTGAAACGTTAACTCTCTTTCTCTCTCCACGGATGCTGCCTGGCCTGCTGAGTTTTTCCAGCGTTTTCTGTTGTTATTACATGAAAGTGAAGATTGGCTAGGCTTGTTTAGTAGGATACCTTATGGTGGAGGGAGAGGAGAAGGGAACAAGAAGAAAAAAAAGAGGTAAAAGCAACTAAGGAAGCAACAGGGTCCCAAATATACTGTTTTGTGGTGTCCATCCTCCTCCAACGCCTCTCCACCATCGTCCAGCTGGGTGGGACTGCACTCGCCTGGTTCCATTCTTATCTATCTAATCGTAGCCAGAAAATCACCTGCAATGGCTTCTCTTCCCACTCCTGCATCATTACCTCTGGTGTCCCCCAAGGATCTATCCTTGGCCCCCTCCTATTTCTCATCTATATGCTGCCTCTTGGCGACATCATCCGAAAACACGGCGTCAGTTTCCACATGTACGCTGACGACATCCAGCTCTACCTCACCACCACTTCACTCGACCCCTCCACGGTCTATTGTCAGACTGCTTGTCCGACATCCAGTACAGAGGAGCAGAAATTTTCTCCAATTAAATATTGGGAAGATCGAAGCCATTGTCTTCGGTCCCCACCACAAACTCCGTTCCCTAGCCACCGACTCCATCCCTCTCCCGAGCATCTGTCTGAGGCTGAACCAGACTGTTCGCAACCTTGGTGTCATATTTGACCCTGCAATGAGCTTCCGACCACATATCCGTGGCATAACTACGACTACCTATTTCCACCTCCATAACATTGCCTGTCTCTGCCCCCACCTCAGCTCATCTGCTGCTGAAACCCTCATCCATGCCTTTGTTACTTCTAGACTTGACTATTCCAACGCACTCCTGGTTGGCATCCCACATTCTACCCTACGTAAACTTGGGGTCATCCAAAACTCGGCTGCCCATGTCCTAACTCACACCAAGTCCCGTTCGCCCATCACCCCTGTGCTCACTGACCTACATTGGCTCCTGGCTAAGTAACGCCTCGATTTCAAAATTCTCATCCTTGTTTTCAAATCCCTCCATGGCCTTGCCCCTCCCTATCTCTGTAATTTCCTTCAGCCCCACAACCCCCCCCCCCCCCCCCCGACCACCGCGAGATATCTGCACTCCTCAAATTCTGCCCTCTTGAGCATCCCTAATTATGATCGCTCAACCATCGCTGGCCGTGCCTTCAGCTGCCGAGGCCCTAAGCTCTGGAACTCCCTCCGTAAACCTCTCCGTCTCTCTTTCCTCCTTTAAGACGTTCCTTAAAACTTACCTCTTTGACCAAGCTTTTGGTCATCTGCCCTAATTTCTTCTTATGTGGCTTGGTGTCAAATTTTTGTCTTATAACACTCCTGTGAAGCGCCTTGGGACGTTTTACTACGTTAAATGCGCTATATAAATACAAGTTGTTGTTGTTGCATTTACCCTCGAGTTGCAATGAAACAGCATTCAAAATGCTGTCAGCTGTAGCAACTGAACTCCAGCAACAGCAGAGATCTCACTGGTCACAAGCTTGATACTTGTGGCAAATTTGAGCGAAGGCTGTGTTGGCCACAAGCTCAAAGATCAGCCTCTGAGTTCAGAGGTTCAACCACCACACATTTATTTCTCTCTATCCCCCCCTCCCCAAATCCAGCTCATACTAACCACATGCACAAGTCATCAAAAGAAGCAGGCAGCAGACAGTCACAACCACAAACCGGCAATAAGTTCAACAGCTGCTGGAGATGATAGGTCTTCCTCCCCCAGCAAGGGGCTGATTTAACACAGGTGTGACCATGTTTGTACGTTACTTTAAAAGCAAACTTGAGCAATCATTGCACGATAATTAGAGTACATATTCAAACTGCTTAAACCCGATAAACAGCCGCAACCAATTGGAAAAATTAGCTGACATCCAATACAATGGACTTCACGCCACTTTCAACTTCCCAGTTGGTTTTGTGCTGGTATGGAATTACGCGCCACTTTGGTTTTTTTTGGTATATTAAAATTAAGCCCTAATGATGCCCAAACAATTTCCCATAGTTTCAGTAGGTATACAGCACGTCATACAAAAAGCGGGGCCAGGGTTGCTAGGAACTGTGCTGTTTATGGAAGTGGATTCAAGGAGCCCCATGCAACAGCGTTTTGAACCGTTCCTCTTTGTTGCTGTCCCTCTCCTTCTCTCCTCCCCACATTTCTGCTTAGTTGATCGGGGAGGGTTGTGCCAGGTGTTCAGCCATCGTCACTTTTCGGTATGTCCTCGATATCGGGGCAGTGGGTTTTCCATGTTTTTTTGGAAGAAGGGAAGCAGGGGGAAGGGGAGGGATGCCAGGCTGCACCAGTAAACGGATGGTTGTGCAAGAGTTAATAACACACTGTCTGAATAATGTTCAATTAGAAAATTTACCCCATATGCCCTCAATTCGAACAACTCCGAAAGTCAGCCTTTTATATTAAGGATTGATTGTCCAGCCTCAACATCCAGTCCACATCCATCAAAGTTTTCATTTATTTGTATCTGTTGAACTTCTATGCTTGTTATACAGTGAGGAATGTCAGTGCTGCTCAATAGCAAATGCTCCCTGATAAGGTACAGTAGAGGCTACCATCACACTGTCCTGTCCAGTACTCCAAGGGCAGGCGCAGTGCTAGTTAGATGCAGAGTAAAGTCCTCTATATGGTGCCCTGACAATATGTCTTACCCACTACCTCAGCAGAGCAACCCTTTGCTGCTCCAGGAGACATTATCAGTCATCTGCCATCCACATGCATCAAATTATGGGTATTTTTTGCTGGGAACTCACACCTACTAGGAACTGCATTAAGGCTGCCCAAACTCATTTTGAAATGAGAAATGCTAGAACTCCCTACCTAACAGCACTGTGGGAGCGCCTTCACTACACGGACTGCAGTGGTTTAAGGCGGCTCACTACCACCTGCTCAGGCCAATGACGGATGCGTAATAAATTCAGGCATTGCCAGCGACACCCACATACAGAAAAAGAAATGAAAGAGGAGAGAAAGAGAGGTGGGGGAGAGAGAAAGAGAGAGGGGGGAAGAGAAAAGAGAGAGCAAGCATGTAAGTGCAAGACAAGAGAGAGCGTGAGAATAACACAGAAAGATAATGTAAAAGGTGATCAGGATGATATTTTCTTGCACCCCTCTTCCTCCTCCCACCCTAAAAAGAGTTCAAGTCTGGGCACAAGAGCAGCTGAACCCTTATTCACATAATACAGTTCTTGTTAAACTAGTTGTGTCTTTTTAGGATTACCATAAAGTGCAGATTTAAAAAGTGCCAATTAGCAGATCTTTGTCCCACAGCCTATTCATTCAGTAATTCAACTTGCACTGAAACAAGAGAAAAACACTGAACAAAATCTCGCCTTTGAAAATGTGCAGCTGTCTCCAGGTGAAGCCTGGCAGCAAGGCGATGGTCTTTAATGTGGCAAGCGTTAATAACCATATAATTGGGAAGTGTTTTATGCCTGGATTGGGATTTTGCATTTAAATGCTGTGCTTGAAGCAGAAAAATTAAATAGGAGTTAACAGGAAGCTGTTTAGCACATTGGAATTCCAGGCTCAGATCCGGATAGCCAACTCTGCCTGCTTTAAAACTCGGCCCCTGATTCTTCCACCCCTTCCCCCCCTCCTCAACCCAGTAATATATTTCATTGTAAGGGACAGTGTAAAAAAGTGTACCTGCATCTACAGAACATTAAAAAAATAAATTACAAGAAGGTTTCAGCTCAACACATGCTGGAGTCAGGTAAAGCAGTGAAGGGTGAACTAAATTAAAACATTTAAAATTCCTACTGACTGCAATTTCCCCGTGGCTTGAACTGTACAGCTTTCAGGATTGCAAACTTTTCAGGAAGATCAAGATAAATCTGAAAGGAACCCCTCCACCCCAACCCCCCATCACAACGAGGACTGGTTGACAATGATATTACTGTAACGCTACAGAGGAGCATCTCTTGGCTTTAGTAAGCATTTTTTCCATCTCATCGGCCCTTCCTGCCAATTAAAAAAAAAATATGTATAGGAACGTATTTTTGAAAGCTGGCAGGCAAGTCTGGAGCTTGTGCGAAACTAGGGCACATTAAAAGCACCTTTGGAATAGGCTTGTTTGTAGTGGATAAAAATCCAAACCACATCCTACTGACACAGCTTGAAAGAAACAGTGACTTATTTAGGCCCAGCAGGAGTGTGGTCAGTATGGTTTGAACCTCCTGACCCATGGTTGAGCCAATGACCCAAACATAGTTAAGTCAGGAAACTGGAGATCAGGTTCTAATCTCTTAAATCCAAGTCTGAAATACTGAATATTTTGAAGGTAGAATCAGTTTAGTAAATCTTTTGAAAGGGGAAAAAAAAGGGGATTGTTTGGCCAGTTGGAACCGAAACACATCCCAATTGTGTCCCAGATTCTAACAGATCTAGAAGCAGTATCACAGGGATCCACAGATGGCACATGAGAGAAGCTGGCCAGATGTTTATTCATCAGGTTCACTCCATGAGGCTTGGTCTGCCAATTGGATACACATGGTTTCCAATGGATCCCCAAAATTACTTGATGCCATAGTGTAAATGCAAATAGTTTAGAATGGGAACAAAACGATATGGAATTATTGACGATTAAGGTGATGCAGCAGAGAAACATTACAAAACAAACAAAAATGTCATCAGTTCAGTCATCACTTGCTGTGACTGCAATGACTTTTAGTCTGCTAGTTGAGGAAATTTGCAGTTACAAGCCATTTGGTAGATTTGTGAACCACCCGTGATGTTCCAGACCCCAGAACTCCAGACTTCGTAGCACAGCAACTGGGAAGGCGGGAGGGGGCTGCCTGCACTGTTGCCGGTTAAACCAACAGTGGTGCTGCACAAAACGGTAGATGCTAGAGCAACATTTGGCACTTGGTACGGGATTTTCTCCTGCATGTGGGAAGAAGGAATATCAGCCGTTAAAACGATGCCCACATTGGGAACGGAAGTAGTTTCATGACAGACTGAACCTTGCAGTCCCTAGTACAGTAATGGTACAGCGTATTCTCTAGTCTCCAAGTACTTAGCTGCCAACTCTTAAAACAGTTAACTACAGGAAACTCTTTATTAACCGGCACCGACGGGACCGGCGTGGTGCCGGTTAATCAAGAAGTCCGGATAATGGAGAGTTATATCTCCCAACGTACGAGAGCCCCGTACACACTGACATGCGCCTGCATTCGGAGCTCCGTCTCCCCGGGGACCGCCAGCTGACCATCTGTCGTGTCCGCTGCCTACCCGGGCTGCACATTCCCCTCCCAATCTACATGCTCCGATACAAGGCAAACGCCTCGGGGATTTTTTCAAAGTTATTTTTAAAGGAGAGATGAAGGAAAACCCCGGTTACCTACTCAAGAATTTTGCCGGTTAAGAGAGATTTCCGGTTATTTGGGTGCCGGTTAAAAGAAAGTTTCCTGTAGTAACAGTAACAGAACAGACCAACACTGAACACAATAAAAACGACAAACTAGGATTGAAATTAGTGAATAAAACCACATGACGCAGTGCAATCACAGGCCCAGTTCCTGTGCTAACTTAGTACAGATCTCAGCCAGGTTGGAAGTGGGAAGTACAACTGGTTTTAGCACCCCTGGGCTAGGGCAGATAAAAGGCCTGGGTTCCCATTCCGGATTGCTGTCCAAAGCCTCTACTGAAAGTGCACACATGGCTAATCAGAATTCCCATTGGCCCTCCTCCCCATCACATTCAAAATATTCCTGACAATCACAGACTGCCTCACACATGAAGAATGACCGCTTGAGGCAAGGTAGAAGGCGGCTAGCAGTAACCCATGGTTGTACTCCAGAAAAAAGCACCACCTTCGTAATAAGAGACATTGTGGGATATGGAAACATTGCCCATCAGTTTCAAAAGAGGTCAGAATCAGGACTCTATTCCTCCCTCTACATGGGGAAGCACAGAAGCATCTGACCTCGACTCAACCCCTCATCACGACAGCATGTTTGAGATGGAGAACTGTGGAGGGAATTATGGGTATCAATCTATTGCCGCTTCATCCAGCTGATGTTAGCAAGAGTTCAGCAACTGGCAAAATGGAATAAACCCACTGGGCTAAGTAACAGATCTTCTTTTGGAAAAGCAGACTTGGCATATTTCTGTAACACCAAAGGAGGCAAAATAACCATTAAAAAAAAGCGGATTACAATGTCCAAGTGAAATGATCAGAGAAATAGGATTTGGCAACATCAGTGTGCTCTCCATGAAGGTGCTTGGCAATGCGAACAGGACAGATGTGTGTTTTTTTAAAACAACAAAACTGTTGCTAAACTACATCAGCTGTTGTTTGCCTGATGCAAACTGGACATTCTGAGGTGTTCCACCATTCCAATGAGGTTTGGAAATTTACCCATGATATTTTTAAACATTTTTGTAGTAACTCCATCGCTATTGTTTCATTTCTAGATACTATGGAAGTTTGATTCACACTAGCACATGTCAGTCTGAGCAGTAAAACTGGAAGGTGAATCCATTCCTGCAAGGCATTTGCAATTTATACACCTTGACTTGACTACATAATCTACTTCAGTGCAGCACTCCCTCAGTACTGCACCTGTTGGAGGTGCCGTCTTTCGGATGAGATGTTAAACCGAGGTCCCATCTGCCCTCTCAGGTGGACTTAAAGATGCCATGCCACCATTAGAAGAGGAGCTGGGGAGTTCTCCTGGTGTCCTGACCAACATTTATCCCTCAACCAACACTTAAATCAGATTATTTCATTGCTGTTTGTGGGACCTTGCTGTGTGCAAAATTGGCTGCCACATTTCCTACATTACAACAGTGACCAACACTTCAAAATAAAGTACTTAATTGGCTGTAAAGCGCAGTGGGACGTTCTGAGGTCATGAAAAATGCTATATAAATGCAAGTATTTCTTTTTTCTTTTAACTGCATTCCAATTTTAATCTTGTCACTGTCTCAGCAGTAGCGGGGAATGATTCAAAGCGTTGCTCATTCCCGTCATTTTGTCCAGAGGATAGAAAGTACAAGGTTAGTGTCTATGCTACATTCCGAAGAAGGGTGTATCTCTGATCCCCAGCAGTCCCAACAAATCAATGTGCAGTTCCAATTAAAAAAGAGGAGAGCACAGGCTGAAGAAATAAAAAGAAAATGAGCAAGAAAAGAACAGAAAGCAAGAAAAGAGTGAGCAAGAATATTGCTTTCTCGCCACAACCCCGCCGCCCACCTCCACCCCCCGGTAATGCACAAACACAGAAAGAAAGCAGCATGTAAATGGTTTGGCTGACTGGTGTAGGGTCCTAATGTTTTGGTACTCCTGTCGAATAATTGCCAGACATAGTTAGCATTCAATCAGGGAGACCCAGCTACATCAACATGGCTGTTAGCCTGAATACAACGTAAAAAAAATTTGCACTTCAAACCATCAAACCAACAGCGTCTGAGCTTTGATGAGCTCTTTGAACCCTTTGAATGCGGTTTGACAGCGGGCTGGGATTGGGTCACTGCTCCCATGGATCTCATGAGGAGAAGGCTGCTCTTTGCAACTCAGAAGGTCAAGGGTTTCACACACACACTGAGTGCTTAGAGATGTAGCAAAGCTCTTCTCTACTCGACCAGAGTGCATTTAACTGCAAATTCTCTGGCTAACAAACTCTTAGATGGGGTGGGGGAAAGAGAGTAGACCCTTTATGAAACCTTCACTATCTAGTGAAACCAGGCACATTTGCATTTCGGCCAAGTAGAGGATTCTTTCAGACAGACATTTACACAAGTTCATTACCACAGTGAGGACTGATGCTGAATCACAGCATGCAAAATCGATTTAACAGCAACACTGCCCCCCACCCCCATTCCAGTTGTGAGTCCATAGAATTGCAGCAGTGCATTCCAACAGCAGCTATTGCTCAGTCTGCTAACGTACGCTAAGGAAATTCAGTCCATAGCCTATTAATTAATACATGGTCTAGATCCGAAACTCAAATGCTGCGAACATTTAGACAACAGTTTATTTCAAAGGAGCACAGACCTGCTTCCTGCTCCCAAAAAAACATATTGGGAATAGGTGAAAGTATTCAAAAATGAATTGAAGTGCATGTTCGGGTGATGGAGGGAGAAACATCGCAGCCAAGCACTGCTATTGAGAAAGGGCCTAGACATACGTCTTTAAAAAAAAATGAGCACTACGGCTGTTTCTGCTTTTTTGGGAGAAAATGTTGGCAGTAAATTGCAGTAGATGGGATACAATCTCCTCCAGGTACACAGCTCACCTTCTTGAAGCAGTACATCTACAGAGAAAGTAGCTTCACTTCAGGTACCATTCATTTAGCCCGAATTACCGTGCAAAAGTTAGAGAATGTTCAAATAAGATACATACGGAGATTTACATGCACACAGAGAATGTCATACCATTGTAACAAAGGTAATGCAATAATTGTGGGGGACTTTAATCTTCATATCGACTGGGCAATTCAAATTGGCAAAGGTAGTCTGGAGGACGAGTTCATGAAATACATTCTGTCAGTTTCCTAGAACAATATGTCGTGGAACCAACCAGGGAACAGGCTATTTTAGATTTTGTATTGTGTAATGAGACAGGGTTAATTAGTAATCTCATAGTAAAGGATCCTCTGCGGAAGAGTGATCATATTGAGATAGAATTTCACCTTGAGTTTGAGTGTGACATACTTAAGTCCAAAACTATAGTCTTAAACTTAAAAGTATGAGGGGCGAGTTGGCTAAGGTAGATTGAGAAATTAGATTAAAAGGTATGACGGTAGATAAGCAGTGGAAAAAATTTAAAGAAATATTTCAAAAATTCTCAACGAATATACATTCCATTGAAAAATAAAAACTCCACAGGAAAAGTGATCCCTCCATAGTTAACTAAAGAAGTTGAGGATAGTATTAGATTAAAAGAAGAGGCTTATAATGTTGCAAAGAATAGTAGTAAGCCTGAGGATTGGGAGAGTTTTAGAAACCAGCAAAGAATGACCAAAAAATTGATTAAAAGGGTGAAAATAGAATGAGAGTAAACTAGCAAGAAATATAAAAACAGATTGTAAGAGCTTCTACAAGTACATAAAAGAGGAAGAGAGTAGCAAAAGTAAGCGTTGGTCACTTAGAGGCTGAGACAGGAGAATTTATAATGGGGAATAAGGAAATGGCAGAGACTTTAAACAAATATTTTGTATCTGTCTTCACAGTAGAAAGACACAAAAAGCTTACCAAAAATAGTGGGGAACCAAGGGGCTAATGAGAGTGAGGAACTTAAAGTAATTAATATCAATGTAAAAAAAGTACTTGAGAAACTAAAAGCTGACAAATCCCCTGGACCTGATGGCCTACATCCTAGGGTTCTAAAAGAGGTAGCTGCAGAGATAGTGGATGCATCAGTTGTGATCTTCGAAAATTCCCTAGATTCCAGAACGGTCCCAGTGGATTAGAAGGTTCGTAAACGTAACCCCGCTATTCAAGAAAGGAGGGAGAGAGAAAACAGGGAACTACAGGCCAGTTAGCCTGACATCAGTCGTTGGGAAAATGCTGGAATCCATTAAGGAAGTGGTAACAGGGTACTTAGAAAATCATAATATGATTAGGCAGAGGCAACATGGTTTTATGAAAGGGAAATCGTGTTTGACAAATTTATTAAGAGTTTTTTGAGGATGTAACTAGCAGGATAGATAAAGAGAAACAATGATGTAGTATCCAAATGGATTTTCAAAAGGCATTTAAGGTGCCACATAAAAAGTTGTTATGCAAGATAAGGGCTCAAGGGATTGGGGGTAATATATTAGCATGGATAGAGGATTGGTTAATGGACAGAAAACAGAGAGTAGGGATAAATGGGTCATTTTCAGGTTGGCAGGCTGTAAATAGTGGGGTGCCGCAAGGATCAGTGCTTGGGCCTCAGCTATTTACAATCTATATTAATGACTTCGATGAGCAACTGAGTGTAATGTATCCAAGTTTGCTGACGATACAAAGCTAGGTGGGAAAGTAAGCTGTGAGGAGGACACAAAGAGCCTGCAAAGGGATATAGACAGGTTAAGTGAATGGGCAATAAGGTGGCTGATGGAGTATAACATGGGGAAATATGAGGTTATTCACTTTGGTAGGTAGAATAGAAAAACAGAATATTTTTTAAATGGTGGGAAACTATTAAATGTTGGTGTTGAGAGACTTAGGCGTTCTCGTACAGGAAACACAGAGTTAGCATGCAGGTACAGCAAGCAATTAGGAAGGCAAATGGCATGTTAGCCTTTATTGCAAGGAGGTTAGAGTACAAGGGTAAGGAAGTCCTGCTACAATTGTACAGGGCTTTGGTGAGACCACACCTGGAGTACTGTGCACAGTTTTGGTCTTCTTATCGGAGGAAGGATATACTTGCCTTAGAGGCGGTGCGACGAAGGTTCACTAGATTGATTCCTGGGATGAGAGGGTTGCCCTATGAGGAGAGATCGAGTAGATTGGGCCTATGCTCTCTGGAGTTTAGAAGAATGAGAGGTGATCTCATTGAAACATATAAGATTCTGAGGACGATTGGTAGGATAGATGCTGAGTGGTTGTTTCCCCTGGCTGGAGAGTCGAGAACTAGGAGGCATAGTCTCAAGATAAGGGGTCGGCCATTTAAGACTGAGATAAGGAAGAACATCTTCACTCAGAGGGTTGTGAATCTTTGAAATGCTCTAAACCAAAGGATGCTGAATCGTTGAGTATATTCAAGGCTGAGACAGATAGATTTTTGGACTCTAGGGGAATCAAAGGATATGGGGATCTGGCGGGAAAGTGGATTTGAGGTCGAAGATCAGCCATGATCTTACTGAATGGCGGAGCAGGCTCAAGGGGCCGTATGGCCTACTCCTGCTCCTAATTCTTAAGTTCTTATAAGGTCACAGATTAACTGGTATTCATTTTGGAAATGATTTTCCATCCCAATTTTGAACTGCATGGCAAGTTATACATCATACTTTTCATCAAAATCTGTGCTGCCAGCAATACAATGAGCTAATTGGCTCCTCCTGTGCTGAGACTTCTAGGGTTGCATAACTTTGCAAGTCTGGATGTGCAAACATTTTATATATGGACAGATCTTGCTGGGCTCGAGAGAAGACCCTGCGTGGGGGATTCCAAGACTGTCGTACATTCAAGACATGCTGCAACCCAATAACGAACCCCAACTCACAAAGACTAGGAGAGGGAAAATTGGGGTAAAAACATATTCACAATATCACTACACCTAGCAACCAGAGTAAAGCTTCCCCCCAGAGACCAAGTACAGGCATTTTGAAAGAATCCAGATCTAAACTTGCCAAACTGAGGAAAACTTAGGAGATCACAAACCTTTAATTTATTCTTTGATATCAAAATGTACACCATTAAACTAAGTAAAAATTACATGTATATATATTACAAAATTTGGGTAATTGTTCAAAAAACAGGGCCTCAAGCTCAAAACAAGGGAAAGGGCTGCAGATCCAAAGTAAACTAGCATCATACCATCCAACACAACCTGGCATCCCCTCAACTTTAAGCAGAGAGTTGCGAGTAGGCTGCTGATGATCTCTCCACAGCAGTACAATGCTGCTCCTGGTCAAATGGGGGAACTGTAAATGAGATTATAGAGAATGCCAGGAATATCCATCCCACTTTAGTTACAAGCTGGGCAAGGGAGAAAGAAAGAGTACCAGATTAGGTGCAAATTGCAAACTTTTATGGCCTCAAATCATTAATACTTTTGAAAGCAGAAGGATAGCTTTAAATCCAATGTTGATGCCAAAACAGCTACATTGAGTGGTGTACAGTAAAGCAGCTTGCTTTTCAGGGTATCGACACTTCCAGTCGATATTCTTATATATGAAGCCCAGATGGAAAGTAAAACCAAATATAAAAAAAAGATATGCATAACTTTAGGCCTAATTGCTACAGTACAAAAAGCATCTGAATAGGATCCCAGAACCTGTTCACAAGGAGGATTCTTCCGTTGTGTAGAAATACCACTTGGCTCAGTGCTTCTGTGGCAAGTTTTCAAACTCTAATTACACACGGTGCAGAAACAGACTCGCTGAATTCATGAGGCTTTTCAACTTGAGCATTACAAGCAGATGTCTCCAAGAGACTCCAGATACTTGAAGCTTTACAAAAGCAACGTTCTTAGTGAGAGGGACCGATAATTAGCCTGCTGTTTCTCCAGAGAAAGCGGCATCAAAAAAAAATCTGTAATTAGTGTCCTATATTACAAAGGGACCGTTCAATGCTGAAATGATAACTATGGAAAGAAAGACTCTTGGTGGTGGGGAGGGGGAGGGAGAGGGGAGAAGAGACAGACACACGCAGAATATTTCAATGAAACTTTATATACAGGCTGAATACAACAGAAGTGCTTGTCAAAGGCCTTTGTGTTAAGCAATTCAAATTAGCTGAGCTGATCAAAGGTTAAAATTTATCTGCTTTTGCGTTTTTAACACCGTTTTGTTTTTTGAAAGTGAGCATGTGGAAGATTTTCCATCACCATTAGTAAAAGTGTTCTGAATGAAAGGAATTTAGGAGACGACAAACTGGCTTTCGTGAAAATTTTAAAATATGGTTTGGGGCAGTGTGTCGACATATTGCTTAACGAAGCAGGACATCATGGAGGACCCCTTCCCTAAACGATGGCCATGGGAGAGGTTTTGATCTTGGCTGTGTCAGTGTAAAGTGGTGTATGGAGGTCAAGTGCCTTCCCAAGAACATGCACACAACTCTTATAGTGCCTGCTCCAAGGAGGTCATTGCTTCCTAGGCCTTTACCTGATGGGGTGAAGGAGTTGTGGAATTAAGGACAATATGCTGCAAATGCAGCACCATGGCAATGGAGAGAAATAGTTCGATTCCCTATGCTGGGCAAGGAGCCATTGTTAAGCAATCTGCTGTAGCACTTGGGGTATATGGAAGATCAAAATGGTGGCCAAAGAATGGCTCAAGATCACTCATCCCAAAATTATGCTGCATTTTGGTCCTCGGTTATACTATAAATCAACAGAAAACTTGTGCTAGGTAGTGCCAGTAAACAAGCACGTCACTGGCATTCACACTGATAACCACTTTGATAATCTTCTGCTCGCATCCAAATTTCCACAAACAGGAATCATTTACTTTCTGCAAACTTGTGGGCTGTGATGGCATTTTGCAATTAGTCCGTCATTGTGGTGCCAATACATTGCTGACAGACTAAAACAACTGTGCTGTCCAAATATCCCTAAAGAATGGGGGCAGTAGTTTTTTTGTTAGCTGCACGGTTTTTGAAGCATGTTGTGCCCAAGGCAGCAGTCCAGCTGCACCAAAAGCTTATGTAACTAGCCCAGTGTATGGAGTGCGCACTGCAAATTAACCGTGGGCAAACTGAAAGGGCTGCCAAAAACTGCACACAGCTGCCACTGAAACAAGACATCAGGAAACCTGCTTCCATCAGTGCAGACAAGTCAACACAAAACCAGGATCAGCAAAGTAACTTTCAAAAACCAAAGTTGCTCACTCATCAGGCCTTTCTGTCTTTTGTACTAGAACAGGAACTACAATAATGGTTTTCTATTCAAGTAAATACACTAGTTCTTCAACCACTGGGTCCTCAAATAAAAAAGACAATGCTTAGATTGGCTTGAGAGTTAGGTACAGTTGGCTTATGGGGCAGAATGTACTTGCACGGTACAACATGGGTTTTCCACTATGGGTAGTCATCTGGACAGTCCTATATTTGAATGTCAGTCGGGTTCATCCTGCCAAGGTTGGTGAAATGAGTGCCATATATCTTAGATTGGATGGAAGGAAAAAGAGGGAGATAAAGAACAATGCTTCTGGACCGCCTGAAGAATGGGAGATCATATGGAGAACTGGAGAGAGAAGCACAAGACAGAGCGGTTTGGAGAAAAGAGAATTGAGCCAGAACCTGGACTTTGGCAGACCACTAATGATGATGATATCTTAGATAAAAACAAAAAAAGCTAGAAATACACAACAGGTCAGTCAGCATCTGTAAAGAGAAAAGACATGTTCTGACAGGTGTGTACCCTTCAAGGTTACATACTCAAAACATCACACTTTGTTATTGCTCTTTACTGATCCTGACTGACCTGCTGTGCATTTCTAGAATTTTCGGTTTTTATTTCAGATTTCCAACATTTCCAGCTCTTCCTGTTTATTTTACCATTTATCACAGACTTTGTGATGGCATGACATGCCTGGACACAGTCTCCTGCTGTTTCTCCACATCCTGTCCTGAAACATTCCCGGCCGTTTGGGTGCCACGTTGATCCCCGTTTAATTGGAAAATTGTGTGTCAAAAAGAGAGCAGTTCCGTTGGTTAACTTTTCTCTCCCCACTACTCTTCCACCTAGATACTAAGAGCAGGACTCTGATCTTTGGCTGGAAGGCTGATTAAAAAAAAATATCATGCTGGATATCAGCAGACCATGTTAGCCAGGGCGCAACAACTGAGGTACTACAATTAGCGATTGTGCCCATGCTTTGGGGGGGGGGGGGGGGGGGGGGGAGGGAGGGAGGGAAAGAGAAGTAGCCATTGTTACCACTTCTGATTGCTGCCCTGTGACCCCTGCTGGAAAGTGCTATGTGGAAATCAGGTGAGGACAGGTTTTGCTGTGCTGTTGCTCGTGCTGGAACAGCCCAATAACATTCATTTTCTGGGTTCACACAGAATGGCTACTTGGGGTAAGATACCGAGAACTATCGGTGGCTGTGAAACTGTGCCCCAGCCACAGTCGGTGCCTTCAGGAGCTGAGGGGGGAGAAAAATTGGGAAAGGGTTTCCAAAAAAGGCAAGATGCTACCAAGCAAATTTCACCGAGGTAACTACCGCAACCTTCGCATGGAGTGACGAACCAAAGCTTGTGTGGAGTGATAGATTACAAATTCACTTTACATCTGTGTGGTGCGGTGCATTCTCATTGCAGTCGTTTGAGGTAATTTTAACCTAACCCGCCCAGCAGATAAGTGACAGGATCAGATCGGCCGCCCAATTTTACACCCGCCCAATTTTACTCTCCATTGACTTCAGTCAGTTCCCCGCCAGGCGGGTTTGTTTAAAATTCTCCTCTAGGTATCAGCAAATGTCGCTGGCTGGTTGTACTTTCAGGAGCTTTTCTTTTCCCTATCACAGGATGGCAGGTGAAGTAGATGGAGTTTCTTTTGCCTTTGTGTGGCCAATGGTTTACCCAATACTCTCAATGAAGACTCGCAGGGGTGATTTCCTTTTTGACTGTACGTCGATGGGTTCAGCAATGTCACCAGTGGGAGGCCCGACTTATTACGGTGATTGGGCCTCATTTAAATAACATTGGTGAGCTGCCAGCACCGAACAAGCCCCGAGAGACAGCTTGCAGATTGAGGGAGGGTGCAGTGTGTGGGGGGGCAGGGGGAAAGAGAGAAAGAAAGCTGACGGCTCCCCTGTGAAGCTACGGCGGCAGGGAGACTTTGGGGTGTGGTCCAGTGGTGGGACCCGCAACAAGCAGGATGATTTTTATGGGATCAGGAGCATTAACGGAAAAATTTGGTAAGTTCTGCACGTTTGCTGAGTTCCCTTCAGTGGGCCCTTGAAGGACTGCTGTCCATTCATTTCCACTGGGTGGGGCTTGCACAACACCCCAAAATTAAATAGGGTCCTGATTTAAATAGATGCATGAGGTAGCATGTAGATGAGAAAGAGTGGGGGGGGGGGGGGGGGAAAGAGAGGGTCAACGGATCAATCAGGTAATTTGTGGCTTCACCCAACAGACCGTGGCACACTGAAGAACCTTAGCTATGTGCGTTGACTATATTCAGCAAAACAGCCAAAATAAAACTAGCTTCAGAATGTCAACAACTCCATGCTACACACTCATCTACAAGAAGACATCCCATGTTTACCATGCTACAACAGCTACAGTCCAAGGGCACACTCTCTCTGGAGCAATCCCAGACTTGACATTCATATTCAGATTTGTCCTTCCAGGAAGAGGGCGTTAAACCACGGTCCAAGGGAGGGGAGATACCGACAGGCAGCAAATACCTCCCTGGCACTGCTGTAGCGCACATCCTGATACATCAGCTATAAAGAGCAGCATTGGCCAGGACTATAGACAAGCTGAACTATGTCACTTGTCTGAGGAAGAAAAAGGTGCTGGGGGGGGGGGGGGGGGGGGAGAGACAGAGACAAGCAAAACGAGGAAATTTATAGCAACTCTTCCTAGTCACCTTCCTTCCCCAGTTCCAAACACGAAAATGCCAGAGAATAGTTGCTACTCGTGAGTCATTTGACATTAGAGAAACGACAAAGGCAAAGCTTGAGCTGTTTATAACCAGCACCTGAACTCAAAAGATCACAGCCTTAAAATCACCCCAGTACATTTTAGAGTATATTGACATAATATTATATTATTGTTGGCTAGTGCGAGTCCATTGCAGCACACCTGAAAAAGTGGCCTCCAAGACAGCACACTTCCAATGGTTGGTTCATCAACCTGAGTGACCAGCTCTCACGTTATTGTGACACAAAAGAAAACAGTGTCTGTGACATTTTCCATCCACTGGAAACCCTAGCAGATTTTCCCTTTCCTAACCAGGGACTGAAGCCAATTGCAGTACTTCTATCATCAAGATGGCCGGTTATCAGCTAACTCAGCAGAGACCAGAGATCTAAGTTGGGACCTTCCTGGTCTGTATGGCTCAGCTACTCATTGTACCACTGAGGAAGCAGCTTTCCTGATTCTTGAATTTAATCCTTTAAGTGAACCCTTTTAGAAACTCAAAGCAACCAAAAAGCACTAATAAAATAAAAGTGAGCAGAATATTGTAAATTGAACTAGACCACTGGAGACTCAAGAGTACCATTTCTGTTTTGCAACCGCATACAAGAGTGTCAAAGTGCTTTATGAGAAACAGCAGCCCAGGGGATTCTTCAAGGAAGAATGAAGAACGACAATGGCATTCATTACCTGGCATGCTGTCCAAAGATTAACCAGTCAATTTCTCCCTCTTTCCTTCTGGGGCCACACACAGCCGAAAGGGCAAGTAATAGACACACAGCGTCAAGGGGTGCGCAGCAATTACCAAAGTTTCTCCTTCCGCTTTGCAATCCCTTCTGCTGGCAGAACCAAGATCAGGAACCTTCTGGAAATCTCAGGGGCCAGTCAGAGCACAAGCACATTGAGTTCCAGTCATCCACCACAGTTGCCCACCTTACAATACTTGGAATCATAAACTTGGTGTTTCTGAAAGGAGGAAAGAATTCTGCACGTTGGAGAATCCGCAGATCTCCAAGCGTTCATGGGGTTAAGGAGAGGGTGCCACTTCTTTAATCACTCAAGAAAAACAAGATCATAAAAGAGTCTACCCTACAGAAACCATGCTACAGCCAAGCAAGCCCCATCGAAATTCAGGCCAGTTTCCAAAACTTGTTTATTTATTTTCGGAATAATTAGCACAAGTTATTTTGCCTTTACATTCATTGTTGCAGACTAAATCAGAAGTTTAAGAACACTGAACCACAACCACATCAATTATGAAGGAATCTGGTTCCTTCCAAGCTGAATAATACCGAGCCCTTATCACAGCTTAGTTATTAATCCAAGTACTGTATAAAACAGTTGTCATTGAAGCAAATCACCTCCCACTCATTCCCATGACAGAGTAAACAGATTACCTACCTTGTGGAGTCTTCATTCTTTGGATCGGTATCCTTCAAATGTTGGCCATCCTTCACATACCATGACTATTTCCAACCATCTCCCAGGCCCCAACAGGTTTATGTTCTGGTTTGGTGTGGGATTTTGTGAAGTTTGTTTAGATCAGGTTCAGACTGAAATAAACTATTCTGACTCTGTCCAGTCAGGACAGACAGAATAATAATTTGGGCTGTTTAGCAGATGGCTATGTTCCAACAGTTTGTGAAGATGCCCAAATGAAGAAGAATGCAGTTTCTCAATTTTTTTTGCCTCTTGACCATCTCTATGCTGTTCTTAGAGGGAAGGAGGCTTGGCAAACATATTCTACGATTGCCTCTTCTCGCACGCATCTTTCAGTCCTGTATAATTCAGCATTCCCCCACCTCAACTGGCATGTTCAGCATTAGCTCCAATTTGAAGCTTAGTGCAACAGCCACACATTCTGTTTGATTCTGTTTTCCACCATTCGGGGAGTTATTGATTTCTTTTTAAATTCCAAGGGAAAATATTGTTTTATCTACTTCGTTTTTTTTTAAACTTCAAAATAAAAACTATTTCCCCCACTGCAGCTGCAATAATAACACATTAGTATCTGAGGATTTTTTTTTTTTTGGGGGGGGGGGGGGGGCAGGAGGAAGAGGGTGGAGTTTGAGAAGGAATTACATTAAGTAAAAAAAGTTAGTATCACCACCCTGGAATGTGATATCTTTTAAGCAAGCTGTATTTAGTTCAAAGTTGGTTACGTAAAAGAACACAGCACATAACCCATCACGTGTGACTGGCAATACAGGTGGCATTGTGCTCTCAGCATCAACAAAGACCAAAGTTTTCTTCTCGTTAATAAAGTTCAGAACATACCATAATGGGCCAGTGTGGCCACACAGAATCGCCTAAACAGTCTCTTGCAAGATAAAACAGAACAGAAGTGAGCTTTGACTCAAAAACTTGTCTCTGTTGGTCTGTGGATAACCCAGTGAAGTTGATAGCTTTCATTTGAGTGTTAAAGCGCTGTGGTTTCAGTTCGACTGTCCACAAGCTGCTGGCCTTTATCACTGCAATTCTGGTACCTTACATAATATAACGCGCAAGTCAAAATTCATGATAATGGAAAAAAAAAGTGACTAGTAGAATAGGTTTTCTTCTAATTAAGGGAAGTGGGTGCATGAAGCAAAGAGGCATTGGCTTCCTGTTTGTAACTTTTAAATATATTTGGCATTATCAGAGAAGGGTGGGTGGAAATAGCATGCAAAGAACCACTTATAAAATTAGGTTAAAAAGGTTACGATAATATTCGAAGACTCAATAATGCAGCTGAATAAGAAAATACATCTTTTTTTTTTAAAGTGTGCAATAGCATCGATTGTGTAGACATTTCCTTTCAATAAGAATCCAAATGGTTCTTCCTCTTGCTGCCACTCTCCATTGGTAGTGCTTGCCATATAGCTACCTTCTGCCAGGAGAGCACTAAGCCTCACTTACAGAAGATCACAGCACTATGATCAGACATGCAGCTAAGAGTTGTCCATATGTAGGGAGGAGAAAGAAGCTGGGGTATGCTGGTATTTCCACTTTCTCCTCCAAGAGTAGCAGCATGCCTCTGCACTGGGTCCAACCAGTAGATTTGCCAGGGCAACTCATTCAAATTAGGGAACCAAGTTAAAAGGGCAGGTACCCCTGGAGCACTCAACTCATTTCACCAAATGTACTGAATCCAGGGCTGCTCCGACTGTTGTAAGTAGACTGCCCCTTACATACATATCTGCATCTGCACAATTTACATTTGTAGTACCTCCCATTTAATAATCACGATAAGATGTTTGTGTGATTGTTACCGAGATTGGGGATCTTGGTCACTATCCAGTTAATTGCATTTTAAAAAAATCATTCTTCCCGATGTGGGTGTCACTGGCAAGGCCAGCATTAATTGCCTATCCCTAATGGCCCTCGAGAAGGTGGTGGACCGCTACAGTCTGTGTGGTGAAGGTATACCCACAATGCTGTTGTTAGGTAGGGAGTTCCAGGATTTTGACCCAGCGACAATGAAGGAACAGTGATATATGTCCAAGTCGGGATGGTGTGTGACTTGGCGGACAACCTGGGAGGTTCCTATGCACCTGCTGCCCTTCCCTCTGATTATGACGTTTTATAAAGGGAACTGCAAGTTGCAACAGCTCTAAGATTCTTCCACTGAACTCACTGTAAAGTACACAACAGTACAGGCCAAATTAAACCAGGAACCACTGCTGAACACCCAAGAGCAACATGCTATGCAAATAAGTAGTTATGAAGCAATGTCCATGGCAACATTTTATATAAACTATTTTGCCATTACTTATGAAAAATAATGATCCAAGTCACGACATGTTGAGCACTGTGTAAAAGGTTCTAAGCTTTTATTAAGTGCTAATCCATTAACTAGCTGAATTACAGTAGGGCTGTGGACAGGGTTGGTGGAGGAAGAGGTGTAGAGTGGTTGAAGCTATAAGCTAGGAGTCAGATAGCAAGGTCTTGATTTTATAGGGAGGTGTGAAGATTTCTGGCAAGTAAACATGGATTTGGGCAAGTAGGAACTAAGACTTGGTTGCATAGTTATTCCACTAACCGTGGCATCACTGCCCAATGCCGTAAAACCAAACACAGAGGCAGATCTATACTAGTGCAGGACATCTACCACAATACCACAGCATCCTCGTTTCTGCAGTCACGCATCACACAAGCTATTTTGGAGGACGTGTCTACTGTTCTGAAAAGGAAATTAATTGTAATTGCACTACTAACCGATGCAGATCTTCAAGAGCTCTTGCAGAAGCTTCATGACTTAACTGTGCCAGTGTCTTTAAATATCACTTACACGCTTTATTATGCACTATCTGCAAAGGATTTTCCTTTTTCTTTTTAAAAACAAGTTTCAAATGGCAATTAGATATTCATAAAGCCAGAGTTTCAATCTGCAGTAATCTCCAATTATACAAATGCAGTCACTTGTGTCTAGGCGTGCTGCTAGAGTTGGCTTAAAGGAATGGAGCTTCTTCACTGCAAACACGAATGGAGGAATTTGTTTTCTGTTTAGTATAGTTTTGTATTGGTCCAGTGTAATATTTATATAGTATATCCCAGCAAGTTGTCCTGCAAACAAAACCACATGAGCATCACGTTACAACAACAATTTCTTTTCCTGTAGAAAGCACAGATTCAGTTGAAGTAACACACTGCCCACTGTCTACACAGAACCAACCCCTGAGATTGTGCTGCAACAATCAAAATACAATATTTAAAATTATTGGGCTCAGTTCTATGTGCATTTCAAGCCCTTAATATGCTTCCATTTCTGGCATTTTCAAAATGTTGCAGTTCACTTTCTGAGCAATGGGTAGAATTTTGAGATTTCTTGGTCATTTATGTAGATCAACAACAGTAAGGACTCCAGCAGTGATTCTTGAGGTACTCCACTTCAGTACATCTCCCATCCCAACATCGCTCCTTTAGCCAGTACCCACTGTTTCCTCTCTTTGAACTAATTCCATATTCACCTCCAGGTTTTACCTAGGATACATATTTGCCTTAAGCTTGTGTAGCAGCCTTTCATATGGAACTTTATCAAAAGCTTTCTGGAATTCGAGGTACACTTTATTGTAGAGCTTTCCAGCATTCACTTGGCACTTGCTGCACACTATGGAAGGGAAGGGAGAAGAGGGGAGTAGTAAGTCTGTACAATATGGAAAAGGCGAAAGAGGTGAAAAAGTGAAAAGGTATCAGAAGCAGGGCTACAATGAATATGAGAACCTGCACTCCAGGCTCTAAACTACCAGTGAGTAACACCTTGGAAGATCTACTAGTTGGTATTTAAACTCTACAAGCACTTTGCTTTTAGCAATTTGTTGTGAAGTTTTAGTAGATTCAGCTTGCTACCACCTTTCCCATTAGAGGGCTTAAAATTACTAGCCATCTTGACCGAAATCAATAATGGAGGAACAGGAGATGAACTGTTGAATCCATTTTACCTCCCTCTTCCCTTACTTTCTGAATTTAGATGCATAGGAAGCATTTTTTGAAGGCAGTTTATAAAAAGTATAATCTTTAGTTGTCGTCAGTTTGATGGCACAAAATTTGTAATGTTTAAAAACAGCAGGATCCGTAAAGATTAGAAGTGGCTGAGTGGCCTGATACGCTAAGAAGAGCTTTGCTATTTATTAGAAACATGTTATGTTAGTATTGGGGGGAGGGGGCGTGGGAAACATTAAAATTTTTTTAAATCTAGCTCTTCCAGGTCTGAACCCAGACCCTTAACATAGTTGGGTGTATTCATGTTGTGTGTTGTTTTACTGTGGATTAACGGAGGGATTGGTTTCCCCCCACCACCAGCACGTACCTGGTTCATCTTGAAGAAGTCCAAAGCAGGCCTTGTCCACCGGACGTCCTCGTCATGCCTCCGTTTTATACCACACTTGCGTTCGTTTAAGTCGCAGGGCTGGGAATGACTCCGCAACAGGCCCTGCTGCCGTCGGTTCATCTCTGGAGTGGAGGAGGGTGTGCTTTTGGCTGACAGCAGACATCTTGCTGCCTCCCGAATGTGCACCGGGGACAGTGAGAAGCGCCTTTGAGGAATGAATGTGCACTGCTCAGGCAAAATGCACTGCACGCCCAAAAAAGTTCTCTCGCCAATATCTGTGGAATGGTTGTTCGGTGACAGCATCCATGGCAACGGGGATTCAGGAGACGCCGTGAGACTGGAAAATGTGAAACTGCTGGTGTTCGAGTGGAGGCCGGAGTTGGGCAGCTGCTGGAGACCGAGGCTGGTGGGGCGCTGAGCTGGGTTACAGAGCTGTGCGGCTGCATTTCCACCACTGTTGCAGCGCCGTTTGACAGGAGTCCACACCTTGGATCCGATTGGCTTCCAAAGAGACCTGCAGCGTGACAGGTCTTCTGGCACAGAGAGTGATCGACAGTGTCTTTTGGTCGGTGGATCTGGCAGTGAGGCAAAACTCTCAGAGAACTGCAAGTCACTCAGATTCCCCACCGACGTGCTTGTCACGTGACCCATCCACGTACTTGTTGCCTGACCTGTCCACGAGGATTTCTTCTGACTGGAGGAGTCAATGCTGTTTAGGTTGTAGCTTGTGAGTGAAGGGAACCCCATATTCACTGGCAATTCGGCGTTTGAAGTGTCTAATACATTCCACTTCCTTTCCTCTGCAAACAGAAAGCAGGGAAAAACAGTCAGTAAGACAATTATGTCATGAAAGCATTAACAAAGCATTTCAGCGCTGACTTCTCCTGAAGACATCGACTCAATGGGGTAATGGTTCCATCGGTATTGTATCAATGAAAGATGACCAAGCCTGATCATGTCCTTACCCAACTTCCACATTTCTGGGCATCTGAGCATGGTTCATTGGACAGCAATTGGAAGCAGAATTTCCCAGCTCCGAGATCAATTGTAGCATCTTAATTGCTGTCCCAGCTGAGATCAGCTAATGCAGCTTGGATTGGGAAGAGGACCTGGAGCCTCCTTGTCTGTTTGACGTACCATGTACAACCTAGATGAGAGAGTGGTCGAGGTGACATTTTTACGCCCCCTCCTCTCATTCAGCTTATTTTCCTGGGCTGCCCAGCAAAGATTATGAATCTACTTGTGGAGATTAATGTAGGACTAATAAATTACACTGGAAACATAACTGCAGTAAGTTTTGGAAGAATGTGCATGTTATAGTAAGGAAGAGGTATCTTTTCTAGTTTACTAGGAAATTAATATAGAAACACTTTGCCATGTAGGAGTAGCAACAGGTAATCGAACGGTCCTCCCACTAAAATGAGGTGTTCATGCAGAAGGGTATCGCGGGGTGATGAGAATTAAGCCAGTATGTTGACTTTGATAACCAAGTAAATGATAGAAAAGGAGAACTGTGGCTGGGTGTGGATGGCGTTATCTAGGGAAAGGACTGGCAGCTAGCTGCCGGGTGACGTGGAAGGTCATCATCAAATTGACTACACTCTTTAACCGCCCAGCCAACACCACCACTGCGTGCAGGCACACAACAGGTTGGGGAGTTGAGTAAGTATTCAGGGGTTTCATTTTGATTTCTTCACCGCGGCGGCAGCCTGGCTTTGGCATCGTGTAGGTGGGCGGGAGAGCAAGCCAGCAGGATACAAAGAAACGAAAAGCAGCAACAATCATTTCTGAACAATCCACAGAATAGCATTAGAGAATGAAACCACCCATGGAATTTTATGATGGAAAAATTGGCTGCGTTGCAAAAATGTTTATGATGATCTATCTGATATTAGCAATTCAAAACCAATTGCATATTTATGGCATAAGGAGGACAAAATTAGAAAATTATTTCATTGTTTGTAGATGCTGAAAGGATAATATTGTGAACAAACTATAAACCACAGGTCGTGTGATACAGTATCTGCTTTCTGCATTCTGTGCTGTGTCATTTGTGCAGGAACCTCAGCTGATAGCCAGGACGCCCACAAACGTGGCCTCTTCCCATTAGAACACTCGGTCTCAAGAGCATCGTCTAACAGCACTTCTAAATGAAAATAATTTTCACTCCAAACAATTCTTGACCTTTTATTTACATACAGAAACAGGTTACACTGCATCAAACTGCTTGCCCCCTCCAAGGCTTGGAACAGTAAACTGAGTATCAAATAAATGCTGGCATTTTTTACAACTTGCCCTTGAGTCTATGGAGCTCTCTGATGGCCTGGTGAGTAAAGCTAGCTCCCAGTATTATGCTAAGCCATACTGAATAGAACGACCAAAGTTCAGTTTATAGTTTGTGTTGATCTAGCTTATCTCTGGTGGTTGGTGGAGTACTGCAATTAACCTCAGGGCCCCGGAGTTAAGGAGGACAAAATAAGCTAGTATTCCTGCTCCTGATGGCTATCCAGGGAATCTCATTGGAAATTGGGTGCATGTGGACATCTGACGAGGACAGGATTGCACTCTTGTGATGCCACTGTGATCAAAAAGCCTGCCAACACTCCATGTGTAGTCACACATATGAAGACTGACCACTTGGGTGAGGTACTTCTCGCTGCCTGTGGAACTCTACCCCAGTAAGTCGTCAGCGGCTTCAGGAAGCGAGGGAGGAAAACCAGAGTAGAAAGACATCTCTGCCCGAGTGTAGCTAATCCTCATTTAGTCCCGTTGATGACAACCACCCAGTAATGAATTGGTCAATAAATGTCAGCTAACCTCGACACACCCAATTTGGAAGTGTTCCAATGCCAAATATGTGCATGAATGTTGGGGTTGCTTGTGATCAATGCTATGGGAAAGTAGTCACTGCCGCCATCTTATCATGTTTCAAAGCTTCCAATGACATCTGACGTTTCCATGAATGGAAGAATGCAGTATCATTTTATTGAGTCATCCCCACACCCAGTGTTTTTATGCTATGTTTTTAGCAACCAGTCGATTAAAGTCTAACTG
The DNA here is from genome assembly GCA_030390025.1 of Squalus acanthias. Taxonomy (NCBI): domain Eukaryota; kingdom Metazoa; phylum Chordata; class Chondrichthyes; order Squaliformes; family Squalidae; genus Squalus; species Squalus acanthias. Next base: position 130,940,973 of record CM059427.1, read on the forward strand.
CTATTGCATTACAAAATTTGGGGAGTTAGACAATTAACATGTACTAAAAATCAAGTAGCAACTTGGCTCAGCTGGTAGTACTCTTGTCTGTACATGATCCCATTAGGACTAGAGCACATAATCTTGGTTGATGCTTCATTGCAGTACTGAAGAAGTGTTTCATTATCGGAGGTGCTGTTTTTCGAATGAGATCTTCAATGAGGCCTTGTCTGTTCTGGTGATTCAGGATCCTATGGCAGTATTGAAAGTAGAGTGGGAATTTCTTCCTGTATCCTGGTGAACATTCCTTCCTCAATAAACAGCTCTGAAAGATTCATTTGTGGAATCTTACTGTGCAATCAGTCGCTGCACTTCAAAGTAATTGTATGTAAACCACTTTAATTGTGATTGAGAGAAATAAGGTGCGACATAAATTCAAATTGCCTCAATAATATTAGTGGGTAAATGCATCATATGGTACTGGGATATACAAACCAGAAAATTCTAGGTTCTGTTTCTGCTTAAACGTTTAGGTGGTACAAATGAATCCAACACCCCTCAGATAAGGGAAAGGGGAGGGCTGAAAGTTCAGACCAGACAACCGACAACTCTCAAGGCTAATGTTGAAGCAAGTTTTTGGCAGAGTAGATCAACCCCACATCTAACCTTTTCTGGATAGGGCGCGCAGAGCGAGCTTTACTCCGTATCTTACTTGTTCGACACATCTCCTGTAAATTCTTGATAGTGGATATAAATGTTGTTCAATTACATAGGGCTGACCTGCCTCAGCTACTTCAGCACAAAAAGTATCAAAAATAAATACAATGGCCATTAATTAGGAGAGGCACATCTCTTACAATCTGCTTTTCACAGATTGTTGGGACATGACTTCAACGGGTCTCTCTTCTTTCCCCAAAGTGATAGTCCAGTCTGAGTGCTGCAATTCATAAGAGTTACAAACTGCAAGTGATATGGGCTGGCAGGGTGTTGAATTCAGATGGAAAACACAGTAATATTTCTTTGAGAGGTTTCAAGAGAATATGCACATGTAGGTATTAGCTATTATCAGAACTCCTAACCCTCCCCAAGCACAAAAGTCAGTTTATGCTGTATTGGTTTCTCTTTGACTTTCAGATCTAGCTCTCTAAGTTCACTATGAACAAGCAGTGCCAAATTTAGAGACTGCAGTTAGGTGAGAATTTCTAACTTAGTAAAACTCCTGTGAACTTTGCAGCTGGATAACTAGAATTTTATCTAGTTGGCAGTAGAAACTAGGTGCCTAGTCAGTGCTTCACTCTAGATTCCTTGGTCACCTTTTCAGTAGTTGCAAATCATTTTTATTTATTTTCAAACTTTATATTCCTACTGCATAAAGTCCTCCAGCCGAGAGGCTGAGCACTATAGATTTTACTTGCTGCATTGTGCACTTCAATGGCTGTCTCATTTTTTTTTCTCATCCACCTCATCCTGTAAGTGACAGAGTACTTATCTGCTGCGAAGAGTTCGGTCTTGTGGTTTGGTTAAGATCTGCTAAAGCTCCCCATCCCAATGTGATTGATTTGAAGCCAAGGTCTGAACTTGCTGCTCTGGTTTGCAGTCTTGTTTTTCTGGTGATCGAAGACCAAGGTTGCTTTTGTCCAAGAATTACATAGGAACAGGAGTAGGCCATTCAGTCCCTCGAACCTCTTCCGCCATTCAATTAGATGATTAAGTGACCTACATAGCGCCTTTAACACAGTAAAATGCCCAGAGAGGTAGGTTTCAAGGTGTGTCTTAAAGGAAGAGAGAGAGGTAAAGAGACGGAGGGGTTTTTTCCCCCAGATCCCTCTATGGCTTCACCCCTCCCTATATCTCTAATCTCCGCCACCGCTACAACCCTCCGAGATCTCTGCGCTCCTCCAATTCTGGCCTCTTTACGCATCCTCGAATTCAATTGCTCCATCATTGGCGGCCGTGGCTTCAACTGCCTAGACGTTAAGCTCTGGAATTCCCTCCCTAAACCGCTCCGCCTCTCTTTCCTCTTTTAAGATGCTCCTTAAAACCTACCTCTTAGACCAAGCTTGTGTGGCTCAGTGTCAAATTTTGTTTGATAACACTCCAGTGAAGCGCCTTGGGACGTTTACTACGTTAAAGTACTATATAAATGCAAGTTGCTGTTGTAGATCATGGCTGATCTGTACCTCAACCCCATTTACCCATATCCTGCGATACCCTTACCTAACAAAAATCTATCAATCTCAGTCTTAAAAGCTTCAACTGACCTAGCATCCACAACCTTTTGGGCAAAGAGGGCTCCAGATTTCTGCTGCCCTGTGTGTGAAGTGCTTTTTAATTTCACTCCTATGGCCTGGCTCTAATCTCAAGAATATGCCCTCTTGTTCTGGATTCCCCCACCATCGGAAATAGATTCTCTTTATTTATCCTATCAAATCTTATCATTTTAAACATCTGGATTAGATCATCCCGCAACCATCTAAACTCAAGGGAATATAAACCAAGTTTATGCAACCTGGCCTCATATTTTAATGCTTTAACCCCCAGTATCATTCTGGTGAATCTGTGCTGCACCCCCTCCAATACCAATATACCCTTCCTGGGGTGCGGTGCCCAAATCTAAACACAGTACGCCAGATGGGGTCTGGCCAAGTCTCTGTACAACTGAAGCATGACTTCCTCCCCTTTGTATGCCAGTCCTCTTGAGCATTCCATTAGCCTTTCCGATCACTTTTGGCACTTGGCGACTAGCTTTTAGCTTCTCGTCTGCCTGCCAGCTTCTGAAAGCCTAATGAATTCCAAGAGCTGTATTTTAGCTGTTCTCCTTTCAATAAGGGGGTTGTTCCAGCTTTGTTCTGAAGTGGCTACGTATCCATCACTGGATCGGTTATACTGTATAAAATGTGGATTTGATCTTGCCATTGCTCTTGCATAGGTCCAGGTTTCATTCCTAGTCTATTTTTTGGGTGCCTACAATTGGCTTCTGGACCTCTGGGCAAGGAGAAAAATCATTACAGTCACTATTTTGCTCAAAGTGTAGTTGCGTGAACAGTGAGTCAGGTTCTGCTGTGATGAACCCCTCTCAATTCAGTCCTATAAGCTCAGCCACCCTACTACACTGCAAAAAAAAAAAAGGGCGTGGTTGGGGGCGCGGTGGTCTGCTTCCTATAAAACAATACACCAATTAGAGTTGCTGCTTTCACGAAAGGGAGGGGGGGGGAAAGAGAAATCAGAACGAAAAATGGGTGAGCTTCCCCCTGCCCAAAAACCATTTAATGCTCCTCCAGCAGCCACTTCCAAAGCTCGAATTAGCTTGATTTCCTGATCAATATTGCTGACTATTCAAGGGAAAAGGCAGGTGCTGGTTTAACCGAAGGAAGCATAGATGTATTTGCTCTTGGCACAGTTCCCTGAGGAGCTTTATCAAAAGTTTGACTTTATGCTTTCACTTTTATACTGAGCAAAGGTTGTGGTGAAATGTGGCCAGACCCAGATGGTACAATCTATACAGGTGTATAGATTGTTTTAATTTGTGATGTGTAGTACTGGAAGTTTCAAGTCTGAGGACTGGGGACTACTTTGTGGCAAAATATGGAGTAGTAGTGACTTCCTCCAGTGAGCCAGGCGATTAGCTATGCTAGTTGGGAAGGATTAGTTCTTTATTTTTGTTGGAGGGAGATGGGAAAGAGATGAAAATTAAAGAAATGTTGCTTTTGTAAGTCTGTCCTAGTGATCGGTAAGGGTGTCAGCCTTGGCTTAGTGGCAGCACTCTTGCTTCAGAGTCAGAAGGTTGTGGGTTCAAGTCCCACTCCAAACACTTGAGCACATAATCTAGGTCAATACTTCAGTGCAGTACGTAGGGAGTTCTGCAATGTTGGAGGTGCAGTATTTCGGCTGAGACATTCAACTCAGGTAGACGCAAAAGATCCCATGGCACTATTTCAAAGAAGAGCAGGGGAATTCACCCCAGTGCTATGGCCAATAGTTATCCCTCAACCAGCACGGTCTCACCTAAATTCACGTTTTCTCTTTCTTTCTTTTTGGTTAATGCGGTGTTCAGAGATGGATATGTTACCCCTCTTTATACTTTTGGCAGGATAGTAGAAACCTGGTAAAGGTAATTTCGTTCAGTTCAATTGGTGTATGACAGCAAGGGAGAGATGGCGTATGAAGGTAGATGCCCACCATCTGTGTCCCTGTTAGTTGCATGGCCGACAGATCTATGGAATTCAATTTGAGTCAAGGTATGTATTCATCGTGTTGAGGCAAAAGGCCAACGAGCCTCACTTGTTCACAGCAGGGCAGTCACTCGGTCAGTCTTTATTTTCACAACACTGCCGTGTACTCAGCCTTTCAAGACCAAGCATACACTGTTCAAAATGAGAGTCCCCGTTTAGCTGCTAGGCATCACCTGAAGGATTTATCTTCTGTACATGCGCACTCTCTTCCCACTCTACAAAGAAGGCATTAGTCTACATTGCAAATTATGGCAAAGGAAACAGTAGCCACCGAGGTCACCACTGCAGGGCTGCAAATGTGTTTTTTGAAGACTTCTCAGGGTGTTAATGTGCACGAAGATTCAGTTGCAGGTGTTGCATTAGTACTACGTGTATGATACAAGGATGTCTGATGCTACTGAGCCTATTGATAATGTCATGCCTTTACCACACCTAATTGTGTAGCATTCTTCTTGGATTGCAGCTAATCTGTCCAGCAGAAGGAAGATGATGTGTTTCCCTATTCTATGAAGGTCAGATCTTGCATCAAACACTACTGGGATTTCACTCACAATCTCAAATTCTAGATATTCCAACAGTTCTAGGACGGCTCCCTCTGCATAAGACATCCTTACCAACCAGTTATCCAATACAGCCAAGAGTTTGAAGAGAGAGAGCAATGGCAAGATCAAGTCCACATTTTACATTTTTAACAGCCTCAACAGCAGCAGTTTCAGCACAACAACTATTATTAACCCATTCAAATTTGGGTCATGCAGCAGAGTGGATGAACTCTTCTGTTTAAGCCATCTATTCTACAAGACTTTGCCGTGTGTGCTTGCTATCAAAAACATATGCTTGCAAGTACATTACTTTTCCTAAAAATAAGGGCCTTCACCTCTTCCATTATGCACACATTTCTATAGCTGGCTTTCATATCTAAATCATTCTGTTTTTAACCGTAGCTCAATAAGTAGGATGACAGTGGGATACAGTTTCTCAATTAGAATTGCTCAACAGGAGTTTGGACAGGGGAAGGGGAAACCCCTTCTATTAGGATAATGAAGAACCCTGCCCATTCTTCCTCCTCAAAATTATTCAGCCCAGTAAGAGACTGTTAATTTTAAACACCAATGCCTCCATAATATGAAACCATCTTTCTTGCGCCAAGCACAGGAAGTCACACCTGTGCCACACCTTCTCCACACACAAGTCTGTATAACACTGATTGATCAGATAAATATAAACCAGCAAAAATGTTGGAACGCAGCACAGCTTGTTTGGCATCCTCTGGGTTGTTGTATTGTAAGGGATGAGGAAAAAGAATGTAGCAGTAAATCAGCATTTCACAACCAATAAAAGGCATTTGCTATCGTGCCAAAAATAATCCACTGCTCGTTTTCTTCATATGCAAGTCAAGAAAATCTCAAAACGATCTGTGTTCTCTGAATGGCTCAGCTGGTGAGGTTGCAAATGGCTGAGGCAGAAAGATCAGGAAAGCCCTAGGTTTGTTTACCAATGTGTGCACAATCAGCTGATCTCAGCTGGGGTAACAATATGTGCATTACAATTGGTCTCAGCACATCTGGGACAGGAAGGGATGGGAAGGGTGAGAATCAATATTCATTAACCCCTTTTTTGTGGTCAGCCAGTTCTTAGATATGTCTGGAAACCACTACCGTTCTTAATAGTTTCTAAACCAAGCTACTGAGAAATTCATATAGTTGCAACTTCTGTTTGCCTGATGAGGAATACACACACACTCCCCATTGGAACAGATAAGGCTAGAAACCAGGTGCAGGTTGGCAAGAACCAAGAATTGAGGACCCAAACTGTGCGCAGGAGTACTGCTAAAGTTTGACCAGCTAAGACTATATAGCAGGGCACGGAATCTTCCTACTGCTTATCCAGCTGGATCACACTGCTGGTTGGGGCTTTGGCTTGCAGAGTTATCTGGAACAAAGGAGGTTATCTTAGGACCACTTGACCCCACTTACTTTCACCCATCCCTCAAAACAGCTGAAGCAACATTCCCTCTAAGCTGCGCGGGCACACATCAATCGGGAGGTTCCGCGCAGGCCACTCACCAGCTGTTGACGCTGGAAAAGATACCGTGCAGCAAATTTAAAGGGACCGCGCATGGAAAAAAAATTAGAGGGAACATTGAACTGAAGATGGAGTCACTAGCTGACCATTAGACAACAAGTGTGGGTTTGAACCTTTGCTAAGCAGACAGCAGCCACCAGTAACCTCTCCAAAGCAGCATGCACAACTCATCCTAAGGTGTGCAAGTGCACTGCCATCAACTACTGATCACAGTACCACATTATTCCACAGTTGGAGGTACAGAGCTTCATCAGTAACGGCTTGCTCTCAATCAAGGCAAGCACTAAATATTGGATATTTGACAATGTATTCACATTACTTGGGCTCTAGGTAATGCTTTTCAGCACCGCTCATCCGTAGCGTCAGAGTTTTAGCAGCAGCTACTTCCAGGTTGAAGAGTGGAGTGCTCCAGCCCCAAACTCCGAGGAGAACTCCCTAATGCACCAATGTGATATTTTTTATTTCCCACATTAGCCATCCTTGCAGTCTCTCAGTGAGATTAGCAATCAGGGACTGTTTTGCACCGAGAGTCTATGGCTACCAAGAACTGGATTGAGACGTTGGACCTTTACAGCTAGGCGGATAAAGGAGACTTTCATTCCATCCAGTCTGGGTTGGATTGAAGTCGAAGTCAGAGAGCTGAAAGGCCACTGTCTAACTCAGTGCACCACCCAGTCCAAGAATCACTTTTCAATTTAAGAAAACACAAAAAGTAAAAGAAATAGTATTAACTTTTACTTTTATTAAATATATAAAAAAGCTAAAACAGCAATGGCTGTCTCTACTGTTGTTAATTCACCTCCCCTAAATTGCTGGGCTCAGTAATTATTCCCATCTGATATCGCATCATCATCATCAGGACTTGCCATTTGAAAAACAAGTTAAAAAAATTGGAAAAAGACATAAACATGCTACAAGAACAGGGTTTAAAAATATAAAAAATGTTCAATAGAACTTAAAATGACAGTCAGACTCCGTCTTTAAGAGCCAGTTGAAAAGGTCAATCTGCAACTGGAGAAAAGCCATCATTTCCCTTTCCATCGGTCCTGCCTTGTCTGCAAGGGGAACTATATACATCTCAATTGCAAGTTTTATGAAAGGGAGCAACTGCACATGTACTGGTGTCTTTGTACTCCATTCCCTTGTTTCCACATTTTCGGCTTTAAAGCTTGGAAGCTCAAAGCTTGTAACTCAGCACATGGATAGCAAATTCCAGCACCCTCCTACTACTCCACTGCCTTTTATTATGCAACTGCAGGAGGAATTCTGCACAAACTGCCTGCTCCTACGGTGTCTCTGAAGGGCAGCTATAAAGCATTAAAAACTACAGAAACAAAATGACTAAGGGATGTACAGGTTATCACATGACAAAGAGTGTATTTTGCAGATAATCTACGAAGGAACCAGGTGTGTAGCAAGAGCACAAAATTAGTCAACCAGGCCAAGCTCAGTAACCTGTGATTGACCTCTGAATTCAATCCAATGCCAGTGCATGTGTGCAGACAATACTATTCTCCTTCCCATACGCAATGTGAGAAGTCTGCAGCCTTCTTCATATCCCTGCATGTACAAGGTACAGCAAGTAAAGGTTTATGATGTTAAAAGAATTTTATAAACTGGACCATGACATGTCAGCTATTGGGTGCTATGGCATTATGTTTCAATCTCTATATATTCTGAAACTTAAAAAGGAAATTAAGACTTGCTCACCAAGCAAATTAGTACAACCCTGCCTGCTGGGCAGCACCCACCACCACTTTTAAAGCACAGCTTGCACTGAAATCAGGGGCCTAATTCTACGGCATTTCCTTCATGTTGTGTATAGTTAAGAGAGGGGAGGTGGGGGGAGGAAAGAGAAGAACTTTCCACACCACTGGACAGCACAGTGCAAAGCCAGCAAGTGGCACCACAGAACAGAGACTCTAGTTTGACCCCCTCCTCCCACGGTGTTCCTGATCTTGGTCCCATCGCTTTACTGCACAGACGTATGCCAACTTGGGGCCAGCTGAAGAGTGGCATTGGTGCACATCTGTAAAAAAGGTCATCCACCCGAAGGGCCCATGGCCTAGCTCGTCCTACTCTAATTGTCTTCTAGTACCTTAAAACCGTGAAACTCCCTGCCTCTGTCTCCCCTTTCTCCTACAGTTCCTAGGCTTTTAAGACTGAAAGCTTGGCATTATCTAATCACTACTTCCCTATTCATTTCTTTCCAGCTCTTTTAACATTGGTGCTGTTTTGCATTATACCATGGGCCTTGGCCCTTCACCTAGATTTCAAAATGTAAGTACTGTATAGCAAGGGGAAGTAAAGAGTTTTCGTAAACTTAAAAGAATTAGATGTAACTGTGGTCACTGCTACAACTGCAATACAGTGACCAGTTCTGATCTCCTGGTTTAAACAGCATTCTTCCAGGTAACAAGCCTGCTCCAGTTCTGAAGTGAAGCACTGAAGAACAACCTTTTCATATATTATCATACAACTCTACAAATAAAGGCTAGGTACTGTAGGAGAGTCAAGTAAGCGCACCTACCTGGCATGAACCGGTATGGATTCCAGCAGCCACCTTTGTTTGTATTCTCAGGCAGGGGCTGAAAGATCAAAGATGAAGGGAGATAGGTCTCAATATCTGTTACAAGGGACCAGCAAAGAATCAAAAAAATGTTTACTGACCAGGAAGAGATAGCTTACCTACCAGCTAGTGTTTTCATTTTTCAAATAATAGGTATCCTCCACATAATAGAAGTAGCCTAGCTAGATAGGTTCTGGGAAAACTATGAGGAGGCACATAAAAACATCATGACATTGCAGAGAGATTGCATGTGGTCTCCTACTCCCAACTGTGTGTAAAGGCCAGGAAATGCACCATTGAACCAATGTATTTTGAGCCAAAACTAATCACTTAGCACTAACCCCACCCCCCCTTCTCGCTCCAAAAAAAGCACTACACCCTTGCAGGGCTTATGGGTGGAATTGTGAGGAGTGGAGGATACATATTATTTGAATACTGAAATGACTTAAACAGACATTCCACATAATACTCAAGTAGTACATATTCAGAAGGGGACCCTTGACTGAACACAGTCCTTAGGATGAGGCCAATGCTGCCAATCCATGTAGGGAACGGTAGTGTAGTGGTAATGTCACTGGGCTAGTAATCCAGAGGCCTGGACTAATGATCCAGAGACGTGAGTTCAAATCCCACCATGGCAGCTGGGGAATTTAAATTCAGTTAATTAAATAAATCTGGAACAAAAAAAAAGCTAGTATCAGTAATGGTAACCATGAAACTATCGTAAAAACCCATCTGGTTCACTAATGTCCTTTAGGGGAGGAAATCTGCCGTCCTTACCTGGTCTGGCCTATATGTGACTCCAGACCCACAGCAATGTGGTTGACTCTTAACTGCCCTCTGAAATGGCCGAGTAAGCCACTCAGTTGTAACTAACCGCTACGAAACAAAATATGAAACCGGACGGACCACCCGGCATTGACCTCGGTACGGACACGGCAACGGCACAACCAGCCCAGTCAACCCTGCAAAGTCCTCCTCACCAACATCTGGGGACTTGTGCCAAAATTGAGAGAGCTGTCCCACGGGCTAGTCATACTCACAGAATCATACCTTTCAGCCAATGTCCCGAACTCCTCCATCACCATCCCTGGGTATGTCCTGTCCCACCGGCAGGACAGACCCACCAGGGGTGGTGGCACGGTGGTATACAGTCGGGAAGGAGCCCATGAAGTCTCATGGCTTCAGGTCAAGCATGGGCAAGGAAACCTCCTGCTGATTACCACCCTCCCTCAGCTGATGAATCAGTACTCCGCAATATTGAACACCACTTGGAAGAAGCACGGAGAGTAGCAAGGGACTGCGACAGGTGGCGAGTGAACCAACACGAGGGAAAAACCTACTTGTCCTCACCAATCTACCTGTCGCAGATGCATCTGTCCATGGCAGCAGTGGCCACCGCACAGTCATTGTGGAGACGAAGTCCCGTCTTCACACTGAGAACACCCTCCATCGTGTTGTGTGGCACTACCACCGTGCTCAATGGGATAGATTCAGAACAGATCTAGCAGCTCAAAACTGGGCATCCATGAGACGCTGTGGGCCATCAGCAGAATTGTATTCCACCACAATCTGTAACCTCATGGCCCGGCATATCCCTCATTCTACTATTGGGACCAACCCTGGTTCAAAAAGGAGTGAAGAGCAGCATACCAGGCGTACCTATAAATGAGGTGCCAGCCTGGGGAAGCTGCAACGCAGGCTAAAAAGCGGAAGCAGCATGCTATAGACAGGGCTAAGCGATCCCAAAATCAACGGATCAGATCAAAGCTCTGCAGTCCTGCCACATCCAGTCGTGAATGGTGGTGGACCATTAAACAACTAATGGGAGGAGGCTCCAAGAATATCCCCATCCTCAATGATGGTGGAGCCCAGCACGTGAGTGCAAAAGACAAGGCTGAAGCGTTTGCAACCAACTTCAGCCAGAAGTACCGAGTGGATAATCCACATCGGCCTACTCCCGAGGTCCCCACCATCACAGAAGCCAGTCTTCAGCCAATTCGATTCACTCCACGTGATATCAAGAAACGGCTGAGGGCACTGGATACAGTAAATGCTATGGATCCCGGCTATCCTGCTGAAGACTTATGCTCCAGAACTAGCCGCGCCTCTAGCCAAGCTGTTCCAGTACAGCTACAACACTGGCGTCTATCCGACAATGTGGAAAACTGCCCAGGTATGTCCTGTCCACAAAAAGCAGGACAAATCCAACCCGGCCAATTACCGCCCCATCAGTCTACGCTCAATCATCAGCAAAGTGATGGAAGGTGTCATCGACAGTGCTATCAAGCGACACCTGCTCACTGATGCCCAGTTTGGGTTCCGCCAAGACCACTCGGCTCCCGACCTCATTACAGCCTTGGTCCAAACATGGACAAAGGAGCTGAATTCCAGAGGTGAGGTGAGAGTGACTGCCCTTGACATCAAGGCAGCATTTGACCGAGTCTGGCATCAAGGAGCCCCAGTAAAACTGAAGTCAATGGGAATCAGGGGGAAAACGCTCCACTGGCTGGAGTCATACCTAGCACAAAGGAAGATGGTTGTGGCGGTTGAAGGTCAATCATCACAGCCCCAGGACATCGCTGCAGGAGTTCCTCAGGGCAGTATCCTAGGCCCAACCTTCTTCAGCTGCTTCTAAGGTCAGAAATGGGGATGTTCGCTGATGACTGCACAGTGTTCAGCGCCATTCACAACTCCACAGATAGTGAAGCCATCCATGCCCGCATGCAACAAGACCTGGACGACGTTCAGGCTTGGGCTGATAAGTGGCAGGTAACATTCGCGTCACACAAGTGCCAGGCAATGACTATCTCCAACAAGCGAGAGTGTAACCACCTCCCCTTGACATTCAATGGCATTACCATCGCCGAATCCCCCACTATCAACATCCTGGGGGTCACCATTTACCAGAAACTTAACTGGACCAGCCACATAAATACTGTGGCAACAAGAGCAGGTCAGAGGCTGGGTATTCTGCGGCGAGTGTCTCACCTCTTGACTCCCCAAAGCCTTTCCACCATCTACAAGGCACAAGTAAGGAGTGTGATGGAATACTCTCCACTTGCCTGGATGAGTGCAGCTCCAACAACACTCAAGAAGCTCGACACCATCCAGGACAAAGCAGCCCGCTTGATTGGCACCCCATCCACCACCTTAAACATTCACTCCCTCCACCACCGGCGTACCGTGGCTGCAGTGTGTACCATCTACAAGATGCACTGCAGCAACTCGCCAAGGCTTCTGCGGCAGCACCTCCCAAACCTGCGATCTCTTGCACCTAGAAGGACAAGGGCAGCAGGCGCATGGGAACACCACCACCTCCAAGTTCCCCTCCAAGTCACACACCATCCTGACTTAGAAGTATATCGCCGATCCTTCATCGTCGTTGGGTCAAAATCCTGGAACTCCCTCCCTAACAGCACTGTGGGAGTACCATCACCACACGGACTGTAGTGGTTCAAGAAGGCGGCTCACCACCACCTTCTCAAGGGCAACTAGGGATGGGCGATAAATGCTGGCGTTGCCAGCGACGCCCACATCCCATAAACGAATTTTTAAAAAATCCAGAATTTATTGACCATCACTAGTTGCCTATTTAAAAAAAAGTGAACCATGCAGTGTGGGACTGGAATCATATGTAGGCCAGACCAGACAGGGGTGGCAGGTTTCCTTCCTTTATGGATATTAGTGAACCAGTTGGGCTTTTACAACAATCCAACAACTTTCACAGTTCATTTTCTGATGCTAGCCGACAAATTACCAGCTATATGAATTAAATTTCACGATTTACCATCGCGGGATTTGAACTCAATCTCTGGGTTACTAGACAGTACCAAACCCATGGGCTGATGTTAAGTCCAGACTGTAACATTTAATAAATATGCAAGGATTGCCCCACGTAGCATAACCGGTCAAATGGAACCTGACTGAGGGATGCCGAAGCAGCAGTCATGGAACTCACAGAATGACCCTTAATCTGCCCATCTGGGCTTCTGTCCTGCAAGGCACTAGCAGTGTAGGATGTATTCAACCAGTCATTAGTTATCTTCTGCTTTGTCCTGGCTCCTTGCACCATAAGAAATGAATAACTACGGAGACCTCCTACATTGCTCTGTGCGAGAGTCCAATAACTTAGGGTTCAGTGAACATCTGCACAAAGGGCAAAGGGACATTTTAGTGCATGATACCTAGAAAGCCTGGGCAGCAACTCAAAGGCTGCCGATGAGCAGGCTTTTGGTATAGTTCTGATGAACGGTCATTCACCTGAAACCTTAACTCTGCTTCTCTCGTCACAGATGTTGTCTGACCGGCTGAGTGTTTCCAGCATTTTCTGTTTTTATTTCAGATTTTCAGCAACCGCAGTATTTTGCTTTGGTATAGTCTGTTGGGGAAGGGGGATTTAAGAGGGGTTTTGCTTTCAATTGCCATCCCCATTAAAGCATGCTGGTCTGCTGGCTTTTCTCAAGACATTCCAGCAGTTCTTTTACTTGTCCCTTGAAAATAGACTTCCTATAAAAGGGCAGTTGCAGTATTTGCTGCTCTTAACTCCACAGGAGCCAGTGCAGGGTGAAATAGACCAAAAGCCTGAAATCTCACTGTCGAGTTCATGATCTGGATTACTGCTCCCTGCTGTAGCACAGTAGCCTGCATTTGAGCTTTGATCAGAGCCAATAACTCACAAAATATCTTCATCCATTTTAGCAACTGTCTGGAGATGTGGAGCCCTTTAGGTGAACAAAAGCCAGTGGCATCGCATCTTAACTTCATGACATCCTTATTGATAAGTTAGTAGATTCAACCTGTCCATTAGCTTAGACTGTTGCTTGGAAGACCCTGGGTTTATTTTCTGTGGGTGGACTTTCCATGCCAATTCAGAGTCAATTTTAAAATGCATGTTCCATTACGGACCCGTACATTTTGGAGCCGATAATTTGCATATGTCAATGACCATGTCCCATAAGGATTCAACCATAAAGAATCTTGGTTAAAAAACATTTGCTGTAGTCTATGCAAGATCCAGAAGGCTTTCAGTCCAACAATGCATCTTCTGGCAATTAAGATTTTCCACCTTCCCCCACCACACCAGGGCAGTCCCATTTCCAACCACTGCAAGAAAATGGGAACATTCTAAAGCACATCTTAGTGCCTCTCTTGCTAGTGGGGTTATAGTCGGCCCAGGTATCAGCAGGATCATGGCACTTACTGATTCTGCCAAGGCAATGGTGATACTCAGGAGTTCAATTGGTCGTGCAATGCTGTCCTGTGTGGTTACCCAGCAGGAAGTGTCTCCAGCTGCAGCTACTCGAAATCCGCGTTTCGGAGCTGGAGCTGCGGCTGGAGTCACTGTGGAGCATCCGCGGATAGCACGTTTAACGAGGTGGTCACACCGCAGGTAAAGAGTGCATAAGCAGACAGGAAATGGGTGACCGCCAGACAGAGTAAAAGAACTAGGAAGGTAGTGCAGGAGTCCCCTGGGTCCACCTCCCTCTCCAACAGATTTTCGGTTTTGGATACTGCTGGGGGAGATGGTTTCTCAGAGGAATGCAGCAAGAGCCAAGTCCATGGCACTACGAGTGGCTCAGCTGCACAGGAGGGGAGGAAAAAGAGTGGGAGAGCAATAGTGATAGGGGATTCTATCGTAAGGGGAACAGATAGACGTTTCTGTGGCCACAGACGTGACTCCAGGATGGTATGTTGCCTCCCTGGTGCCAGGGTCAAGGATGTCACTGAACGGCTGCAGGGCATTCTGAAGGGGGAGGGCGAAGTCAGAGGTCGTGGTTCACATTGGTACCAATGACATGGGTAGAAAGAGGGATGAGATCCTGCAACAAGAATTTAGGGAGCTAGGTAGCAGATTAAAAAGCAGGACCTCAATGGTTGTAATCACTGGATTACTCCTGGTGCCACGTGCTAGTGAGTATAGGAATAGGAGGATACAGCAGATGAATGCGTGGCTTAAGAGTTGGTGCAGGAGGGAGGGCTTTAGTTTCTTGGATCACTGGGTCTGCTTCTGGGGAAGGTGGGACCTGTACAAGTCGAATGGGTTGCACCTTAACCGGAACGGGACCAACATCCTTGCAGGGAGGTTTGCTAGTACTGTTGGGGGGTTTAAACTAACTTGGCAGGGGGATGGGATACGGAGTGGAGCTACAGTAGGGGGTGATGCACAGCCAAATATAGAGGAAAAAACAAGTCAGCCTGGAAGGCAGAGCAAATATGTAACGGCACAAGGGAGTATGGCAAGGCTGGATAGCATTTATTTTAATGCAAGGAGTCTTGCGAGTAAGGCAGATGAATTGAAGGTGTTGATGAACACATGGGAGTATGATATTGTTGCTATCACAGAGACATGGTTGAGGGAGGGGCAGGACTGGCAGCTCAATATTCTGGGGTATAGAATCTTCAGGCGAGACAGAGGGGGGGTGTAAAAGAGGAAGGGGTGTCACAATATTAATCAAGGAGTCAATTACTGCTGTAAGGAGGGATGATATCTTAGCAGGTTCCTCTAATGAGGTCATATGGGTAGAACTTAAAAACAAAAAGGGGGCAAGCACTTTGCTAGGAGTGTACTATAGGCCCCCAACCAGTCAGGGGGAGATAGAGGAACAGATATGTAGGCAAATCTCAGAGAAGTGTAGAAATAATAGGGTAATAATAGTCAGGGATTTCAACTTCCCCAATATTAACTGGGATAGTCAGAGTGTGAAAGGCTTAGAGGGTGCGGAATTCTTAAAGTGCATCCAGGAGAGCTTTTTGAGTCAGCAAGTAGAAAGTCCTACAAGAGAGGGGGCGGTACTGGACCTAATTCTAGGGAATGTAGCCGGGCAAGAGGTAGATGTGTCAGTAGGAGAGCATTTTGGTGACAGTGACCATAATTCGGTGAGATTTAAGGTAGTCATGGAAAAGGACAAAGATGGACCGGAAATAAAGGTTCTAAATTGGGGGAAGGCCAATTTTAATATGATAAGGCAGGATCTGGCCAAAGTGGACTGGGATCAGCTACTTGTAGGAAAATCCACATCAGAGCAATGGGAGTCTTTCAGAAAGGAAATGGTGAGAGTACAACGCCAACATGTTCCCGTAAAGGTCAAGGGTGGGACCAGCAAGCCCAGGGAACCCTGGATGTCAAGGGATATATAAGAATGGATTAGGAAAAAAAAGGGAGGCTTTTGGCAGATACAAAGGACTAAAAACAGTGGAAGCCCTAGAGGAGTATAGAAAGTGCAGGGGGGTACTTAAAAAAATTAGGAGAGCGAAGAGGGGGCATGAAAAAACACTGGCGGGCAAAATAAAGGAAAATCCCAAGGTGTTTTATAAGTATATTAAGGGCAAGAGGATAACCAGGGAAAGAGTAGGGCCCATTAGGGACCAAAGTGGCAATCTGTGTGTAGAGCCGGAAGATGTAGGTGAGGTTTTAAATGAATATTTTGCATCTGTGTTCACTATGGAGAAGGGTGATGTAGGCATAGAAATCAGGCAGGGGGATTGTGATATACTTCAACAAATTAGTATTGAGAGGGAGGAGGTACTAGCGGTTTTAGCGGGCTTAAAAGTGGATAAATCCCCAGGCCCTGACGGGATGTATCCCAGGCTGCTGTGTGAGGCAAGGGAAGAGATTGCAGGGGCTGACACACAAATTTTCAGAACCTCTCCGGCCACAGGGGAGGTGCCAGAGGACTGGAGAATAGCTAACGTAGTACCATTGTTCAAGAAGGGTAGTAGGGATAAACCAGGGAATTAGAGGCCAGTGAGCCTAACATCAGTGGTAGGGAAAATATTGGAAAAAATTCTGAGGGACAGAATTAGTCTCCACTTGGAGAGGCAGGGATTAATCAAGGATAGTCAGCATGGCTTTGTCAGGGGGAGATCATGTCTAACCAATTTGATTGAATTTTGAGAGGGGGTGACTAGGTGTGTGGATGAGGGTAGTGCAGTTGATGTAGTCTACATGGACTTCAGTAAGGCTTTTGACAAAGTCCCACATGGGAGACTGATCAAGAAGGTAAGAGCCCGTGGGATCCAGGGCAATTTGGCACATTGGATCCAAAATTGGCTTAGTGGCAGGAGGCACGAAAATTGGTGGAGTGGTCAATAGCGAGGCGGGAAGCCTCAGGCTACAGGACGATATAGACGGGATGGTTCGATGGGCAGAACAGTGGCAAATGCAATTTAACCCTGAAAAGTGTGAGGTGATGCATTTTGGGAGAACTAACAAGGCAAGGGAATACACAATGAATGGTAGGATCCTAGGAAGGACAGAGGATCCTTGGTGTGCATGTACATAGATCCCTGAAGGCAGCAGGACAGGTAGATAAGGTGGTTAAAAAGGCATATGGGATACTTGCCTTCATTAGCTGAGGCATAGAATATAAGAGCAGGGAGGTTATGATGGAGCTGTATAAAACGTTAGTTAGGCCATGGCTGGAATACTGTGTGCAGTTATGGTCGCCACACTATAGGAAAGATGTGATTGCATTGGAGAGGGTGCAGAGGAGATTCACCAGGATGTTACCTGGGCTGGAGCGTTTCAGCTATGAAGAGAGACTGGACAGGCTGGGGTTGTTTTCCTTAGAGCAGAGAAGGCCGAGGGGGGACCTGATTGAGGTGTACAAAATTATGAGGGGCATAGATAGGGTAGATAGAAAGGAAGTTTTCCCCTTAGTAGAGGGGTCAATAACCAGGGGGCATAGTTTCAAGGTAAGGGGCAGGAGGTTTAGAGGGGATTTGAGAAAAAACTTTTTCACCCAGAGGGTGGTTGGAATCTGGAACTCACTGCCTGAAAGGGTGGTAGAGGCAGGAACCCTCACAACATTCAAGAAGCATTTAGATGAGCACTTGAAACGCCATAGCATACAAGGCTATGGACCAAGTGCTGGAAAATGGGATTAGAATAGACAGGGCTCGATGGCCGGCTCGGACACGATGGGCCGAAAGGCCTCTTTCTGTGCTGTATAACTCGATGACTCATATAGCCCAGGGCAGGGAGCAGCTTTTCCTCAAATATTTCTCCCCACAACAAGAGCTTGTGGATATCTCAGAGGGAGGAGCTTCCAATGAAAATGAGAGACAAGAACCAAGTAGAGATGGAGGACTGGGTATATAAATCCAGGCACATTTCAAGGTGTTTATTTTATGTAATGGTTTTGGACACCTCCAAATGTCCCTCATGAGAGTATTTACACTTTGACTGGCCCCAATGGAGTATAGTCTGGTAACTAACCGAGAACTAGGTTGGTTTCAGCAGAACTGTCCAAGGACCCTTAAGCTGAAAGGTCACAGTCAGAGACCGACAGATACCTCCGTGGATAGATCAGGTGTAATCTGCCTTTACTTTACATAGAATTGATATTGATGAGCTCGAGGCACCAAGGGCTCTCAGTCAATCGATGCCGTACTGTCTCAGCCAGAGGCCATAGCACTGTGGGAAGCCAGCATTTCCTCAACACCAATGAGCACCAGTGTGTATTCACCACTGGCTGACTGCTCATGGATGGATTTCCTGAACTCACTGTATTCATCTATCTTGCTCTGAATATGGAAAACAAATTGCAGACATTCCACATGAATATGCTCTCTAAATCCAAGGTAAATTTAGCAAATAGCTGTACTGTTTGGGGGAAAAAGCATTTTGTGCAATGATCAAGAGGAATGATTGTGAATTGACTCTTTGGTAGATGTTGGCACAGACAAACTGACCCAACTGTAGCAGCACTCAAGTTTACTTTTGATACAAGCAAGATATAGCATGGGCCAGTGCCTATAGCACACCTTACGACTACAGCCTCTGTGCAGAGTATTAAATTCCAAATAGTGCCTGAGCTCTTATATACTAATGCTCTTATTTTGCCTGGCTTATTTGCTCATTATATGACCGTATGGGAATGGTAGAATTGATCACTGATATAACTATACAAGCTGAAAGGGGCACTGATTTACACTTATATGTTTGCCCTAAAAAGGAGAGCCTAATATGGTGCTTCCTGGTTTGGCTGGTGTTGAACGTATTGACACCTGGGAAACCTGGACTGGCCAGATACATTAACAGAATATTTGTGATCAACTCAAATATCTTAATTGGATCCAATGCAGTATAGAGGCTGGAGACTTCATCCCATAATTTTGGAAAGTTCCAAAGAAAAGCATTTAACGGAGGAGTAAAAGTAGTAGCTTAGTGGCACAGGTCCTTGGGCTTTATATGATGCAGGAATAGAAGATGACATGTGGTACTGATCACTTGTGAAGTCATGATGTAAACGTGCATGCTCAGAACATCGGTTCTGGGGAAACCATCAAGCTAGGCTACACTCCTACTGCAGGTAGAGAAAGCAAAATGAAGAACTCAGGTCAGCAAAATAAATTCTCTTCGTTATTGCCATTGTTCTTTGGTTACAACATGTTGACATGTGTTACATTTATAGAACACATGGGATACTATATCTAAATAGTGACAGTGGGTGAGCTTTACTGAATGACTGATCCCAGGGACTACCAGCAATGCTAGAGTATATTGTTGTGCTCCCCTGGTGTGCCAGTCCTTGATAGGGTTGGTAGCGCTATCTACCAACCCTAATTTCAGTTGGTCACAAACACCATTGGCATTGGAACCCCAAATGAGACTGCTGCTGAAACAAACATCCATGAGGACAAGTTAGTTCAGTGACTCCTGCTCCAATTAGTGGCATCAGAGCCATGAAGATTCAATATAGGCAGGTCAAGAGGCGGTGCCACAGAATATTGATCATGAAATGTACTGTGGTAGAAAATGGGTTCGCTCACCTCAAGTCAGGTTAGATAAAAAGGGGGAAAAAGAATCATAAAGATGATGTTTGGAATCTGAAAACTTTGGAGGACGAGTTAAAACAGTGTGGGGGCAGAGGGAGGAAGTCACAGCAGGTCGAAAAAGACTGCGCTCAAATGGGCAGGCCGAGCGAACTAAAAAATATTTTTTCCCACCAAGGGGACGAACACGCCATGTGACACGGGAGGGGCCGGGGCAGAATCTTTATTTTACAATTTTACTCGGTTAGAAGACAATGCTTGTGCTTTTAGGATTCCAACTGAGTTGAACCCACATTTTGGAATTCAGCTTTGGTGTAATTACTGGGTTACAGTCAAACAATTAGATTGTTTATTGTATTTTTTTTAAATGTGGTAACAGAAAAAGATACAATCATATTTGCAATAAAAGCAAACTGTAATCTATAACAGGGCATCACAATTCTTATACAGATCTTAATTGTGCATTCAATAGGGAATGAACGTTAACTTATAATCTCATTGTCCTCTCATTTAAAAAATATATTAAAGCCTTCAAGTGATTAACATCCACTGATTCTGATGTTCCAAAGACCAACATAATTGAATGCCAATTGGTCAGTTTGTCATTTATCAATGCAGGTTTATTTACTGGTGGAAACACATCAAAGGCATTTAATTCTGAACACCACAAAGAGCTCCAAATATTTGAGCAGCCAAATAAAGCAACATTTACTGTGGACAATTGATCACCTATTCGTGCCCATGCCAGGATCTATAGACAGTAATCGATACACATGTCCCACAGTTACAAATTCGGTTCTGCTAGTGATATTTTCCCTGGTTTATTGATCCCATGCCTCTCATGCCAGAGTGCCCCCTCATTGACCAATTTCTACTTGTATGATCGCATCACCCAGGGGTGTAACAATAGTACCCTCTTGTGATCGGAACTGTCTTTTGCATATACACCCATGATCTTTTCAAAGGCAGACCAAGGAAACACCTGGTAAGATGAAGTTGGGTACAAATCCTTACGCTACTTTATTTCACAGCAAGTGAAGTGAAGAGAGAGCAACAGTAGGAGACTGCATGGTGGTGAGCAACTCGGTCCTCGATTTACCCTCCTCAGGCCGAGAGGGTAGGGCAATAATGTTGCTTGCCATTATGCACTCTCCACCTTCTGCAGTCAAAGGGTTAGTAAAGGGTCTAAGCTGTTGGGCACCAGTTTTCTCCTCCACCAGTCAGGATGAAGGGAAATAAGCCAGGATACTTGCTACCATGCACACTCCTCCTCCAGCTACGAGGATGGTGGAGGGACATTTTGTGATTACTTTTCGCAACGCCCGATTTTCGGTAATCATGCAATTGGCCGATCCAATCAATACAAGATCAAACAATAACAGCACTACAGCTTCAACACTTCACTGATCTTTCACAGAAATCCTATTACAGGAGAAGGTAATTAGGCATTGCCTAACCCAGGCTCAAATGCAGGCCACAGATAGGATAAACGTTTCCTCTGCTAAATATTACAATAAGTCTGATTTTCCATGTTTAGATAGAAAAATGGGCAATTGCGGAGTGTCATTATCAAAATATCATGTAATAAAGGAAGTACGTCAGTCACCATAAACTAATGGCTATTATAGGGGATCCTTGGCCCTTTGCACACCATAGGCAAGGCCACTAGTTTTTCAAAAATGGATGGAATCACTACATGCAATCCCCAAACTACCAGTAAAACTGACTCAATCCCATCTAATAAAAAAGAGAATTTGACTTGTTTATTCAGAGTAAAGCAGTGGTGCTGGTCACAAATAAATGACTCTAGGGTGGTGTCAATCCAGTTCAGAGATGGTGTGGACTCACACCATATAACTGCCCACAATTGAATATTGTGCAACAGTGAATTGAAAAAAAAAAATCACACTGGAACAGTTCAAAGGAAGCATTACCTTCAGCTAACCCACATTAGATCCACAAAGTGCTGAATGCAAGATGTGTAAAAATATTTCACTCCCAGCATCTCACCTTCACAAACACAAGTTTCATCTCCAAAAAAAACAAACAGCAAAAACCCCATGTAGAACTTTGGTATTTAAACTAACACACACTTTACCACATGGATAAAAAATCACCACTACAGACTGGGCTTTGCAGTCCAGGCCAAGTCTTTCTCTCAGTGAAAGTGCTTCACCAACAGGTCAAGCACTGCAGACGAGAATTTCAGCCTCAGTGAGAAGCTAAACAGATGCCATCACTGAAAAGCTCATTAATGGAGGGAAGGAAGCAAAGATTTAACGAGGCTAGTTTTAAAGAGGGGCTGTGAAGGGATCCTAGGGGACCAATCAGATTGCTGTATTTCTTTAATTATTGACTTCCTAGCACAATTTATGTTTCTGTATATGAATTTGAACATGCTTTCTGCAACAATGGCACTCTTCTTTTGGATAGTCGACATTGCCTTACGGAAGTTAGGACGGGGTCCCCAGGAGCGTTTCAGTATTTTTGGGCATCAATATTTGCAGTGGGCCATGCAAAAAAAATCCCAGAGGAAATTTCAAAACCACTGCCGTACACGGTCGACTGCATGCCAGCTTTAATGAACAGAGAGCAAGTTGTCAAAATAACTGCTTTATATTAAAATGCTTCAAGCCTTCCAATTTCACTACTTTAGAAGTAAAGATTATTAGAAGGAAGATGGCTCATTATCACCACAAGAATGCATGCATGTGGAAAACCACGCTCAATGTATACAAAGTGTGTGAATACTCGACGACAAGACAACAGGATAAAATGGCAAGGAGTGAGAGGAGATTAGAAAGTAAAAAGGCAGATAAATCCATCCCTCTCCTCTCCAACCTGACATACCAGCTTCAGAAACCCTCCGAGAAATACAGCTCACCCACGTGCCTCACCATAGACAATAGGAGTTACCAAACGTGAACAGATTACTTAGTCATTCGCTTGACTGCTGAATGGTGCAGGGACTCCCAGGTGTGTCATTTTGGAAAGAGTGATCTGTCACTTCTCTCCATCATAGACAACTACAAGCCAGTCCACAGATTCAATTCTGACCACTTCAAAAAATAAATCCAAAAAGATAAAATGCTTTCTATTTTAAGTTGGACAAGCGAGCAGCGCTCCGGACACCACCAGCACCAATTGGTTGTGCTCAGTGGCCTGGGTGACTGCTATTCTACCATGAAGGTGCAGAGTTTATACTCAGCATTTACCTATGGAGACGTGCAAGATTCTCAAAGCAGGGTGGGTCTGACCGCAGGATAAAGCAGCGGTAGTGAAAAAAATACTTGCACACAAGACACACCACACTGTACCGCGCGCATAGCAAAATACAAGGCTGGAGCTGTTGTGCATGGTTCTCTTACCAGGTTAATATTAAAGGCCTTACAAGCCAGGTCATCCAAACTCTGTTTCTGTAGCTGCTCCGTGATGACAGTTACCATGGTAACCTCCCTGCCTTTCCTTGCGTGCTGTGAAAAAGCAACCGTGCTCTTCCCTCTGCA
Organism: Squalus acanthias; assembly: GCA_030390025.1. Classification (NCBI taxonomy): domain Eukaryota; kingdom Metazoa; phylum Chordata; class Chondrichthyes; order Squaliformes; family Squalidae; genus Squalus; species Squalus acanthias. The sequence goes on from CM059427.1 coordinate 130,964,123, forward strand.
ACGCCCGTCCCTTCACTCTGCCATGTTCCTTGTTCCAGTGGTGCTGGGTTCATTGGGAGGTAGTCATCTTAGACTTGCGATGCAAGACACTGTGGTACTTTCTTAATCCATTCTTTTAATTGCCCTGTGTAAAGGAGGAGGTGGGGTAAATATTCACATCAATTTCTAAAATACAATTAAATCAACATACAGGGAGCTGCCACAGACAAATATAATGAGTTCAGAGGTCTCTTCAAGTCTTCTGGAGCATAGAAAGATGTACAGAATTAACAGACCAAGTCAGATGGTTCTCCCCATAATCTTGACGTATACTCCAGCAACCCTGGTTCAACAAGTGGTAGTTAAGGGGAAGGGAATTTAGGGGAGTACTTTCCCCTCAAAAATGGATCAGGGGTGGGGGTACAAAAGTACTTTGATAGCTCAAATATATAGCATACTCGTTATAGAATTGTTAATGTTGTGCCTTCACGGAGACCTGCCACTGGGGTCCGAGTCACTCCAAAGTGTCAGTTACATGATAAAGAACTTCCATTTATACAGCACCTTACACAACATCAGGTCTCCAAAAAAGTAATCACTGCTGTAACGCAGGGAAATGTGGCAGCCAATCTACACAAGGTCTCATGACATGCACTCTGGTGCCAGGAGCATAGAAAGACTTGAAGAAATTATACAGAATTATTAGACACCAAGTCAGGTGATTTGGTGACACAAACAGCAATGAGACAAGTGATCAGTTAATCCTTTTTAGTGGTGTTGGTCGAAAGATAAATGCTGGCCAAAGCACCAAGAGAAATGCCTTTTTCTTCTTCAAATAGTGTCATGGGATCTTTTATATCCTGTGAAAAGGCAAAAGGGGCTTTGGCTTAATGCCCCAGCACCTCCCAACACTACACTAGATTATATGATCAAGTCTCTGTAGGACTGGAATCACTGACCTTCTGACTCAGGTGAGAGTGCTACCGCTGAGCCACCATTGACACCAGGAAGGGGCTGTGCGAATCCTGGAGCAGTTCCATTACTTTAAATGGAGTTCAGCACTTTAAAGCAGCCTAGAAGCTGATTTAAGGCTGGCTGCCTAACCTCAACAAAGCACACTAATGGAGTACGGTGAGTAAAATAGTATGGTACTGAACTGGAAATCCCACAATGGCAAGTTGTGAAATCTGGTAATTTGTGTGTGGCGAGAGAAAAAAATAAAACAGGTGCCAAATTACTGTAAAAATTCAACTGGTTCACTAATGTCCTTCAGGGAAGGGAACCCAACCTGGCCTGCACATGACTAGTCCACATTATGTGGCTGACTCTTAATGCCCTCTGACGTGACCCAGTAATCCGTTCAGTTGTACAGGGATAGGCAATAAACACCAGGGTCACCCACATTCCAAAAACAAAACGTGTACCCAGCTGGTTGAGTTCCCCTGGATTTTCCCTCCCTCATTACACTGAATCTGTGTTTCTGCATCCAAGAAACAGAGTTCCATTGGACTTGGAAAGCAACATGTGAAGCTACATTGAGGGTCCAGTTTAAGTTTAATCGAGTGTTGACGTGCAGCTACAGCAGCCTTTTGTGTTCTTGACAAAGAGACTCCAGCTCAAGCGCCAACTTCAGTACAGTCGGAGGCTGCAACACAGGTTGGCCTGAAAGCCGCAATTGTTCTTCCACAAATATTGGATCCATGTTTTACAAACACAAAATAGAATTCAGGGAACAAACTTAATATAAATCCTAAATGATCATTACTGGCGGGACAGCTCTTTCAAATCTTTAAAGTGACAGTTGAATAACTGCAAGTTAAATTTTCAGCCAGTTTTATTCAAATAGGTGGTATTTACATTTTATTTGTTTACTTGGATCGTGTTCTGAATTTGTTAGAATCAAGTTACATATACTTCAATAACAGCATTCTCTCTATTCTTACACAAATGCCAGAATGTTTTTGACAAGGAGCAGATGGTTCAATTGCAAATGCCTATTTGGGAATCAACTTCTCGACCTTGCTCTGAAACAAAAGCTCATGCAGGCAGGGTGCAGGAGACTGATCAGTGTCCAATCTCAGTCACAATTTAACCAAGTTCCCACAGTTTACCGGTGCCATCATTTTTTTTTTAAAGCCTACTTTTTAAAATGTATCTTTTACACTCAGACAAAAGGATATTCGTGCTGGAGAATGGAACATTTCCCCTATTTGTGGCATCCTGTGTCAGCATTTAGCTTTCCATAGCAGGTACAACATGGTTAGATGCAGACCAAAGTGCCTGGCACTCTGCCCAACCGTCTTCCCCAGTCCCAAGAGGGCCTTCCCTTGTTGCATTAAGTGTGAAATTGTTCCATTTTCCATACCAACTTTCCAGTGGCTGGAGACAGATTGCTAATAAGTGTCAGGTTTTGTGTTGTGGGCCCATGTCCATCAGCTGAATTAAGACTGCTCAAACTCATTTCACATTAGAACTTTACAACCAACAGATTTTCATGCCAGTCAGATAGAACTGGATTGGAGCCCAGGTCCCAGAACTGAGAGGACAGTGTCTAACCCACTTCATCATCCAATCTGCCTGAAATGCAACATTAAAATAAACCACAGCAGTTGAACTGGCAAGTAAACCTTCTGCACTGGTTGGAGAAGGCAGAATAGGGATTTGTGTATTTAAAATTTTTTTATTCCTTTCCCCCTCCCCGCAAAAGCGCACACACTTTCATCCAGATCAGATCAAGTGTGGACTGGCTTCACACTCGAGCCCCAGAAGTGAAGGCAGTAACCCTGAAGTCAATCGGGAATTTCAAGACATGGTTCAAAAGTCTCGATCCAGACCGGGCCCACTCTCTCCCAGTTGCCCACATTCTTGCCCAAGAGAAAGGTCAAGCACAGTACATGAACACCAGATTGAAGCCAGCAAATCAGTACTGCATGTACCTGGGTTAGAAACAAGAGCATGACCTCCCCATCCTGCAAAATAAAACAAGGGTAAAAATGCACTTCAGTACCAAATCCCAGCAAACAAAAAACTTTTCCTATGCAAGAGGAAGTTTATGCTCAAAATTAAATAAATACCACAGTATTATTGAAACTCTGTTTTTATCTGTCAGTACAATGAGGTCCATTGATGTTTCTTTGTAAACATGGGATTGAAAGAAAGACACCTGGTGTAAGAGCTTCAGCAAGGTAATGGAAATAGCAATCAGCATTCACCTGGACTACAGAGCTGAGGTTAGCAAATGTGACAGTAAACTTTACCAATAACCAACTAGAAATCTGGAGGAAAGGGTTATACTGGAGGAAAGGGAGCTCAAGAGAGACATGGTTAAAGTTTAAGATTGTAAAAAAAAATATATAAACAAAAACTCTTAATAAACTGTGTGACGTAACCACAAGAGGGCACGGACTAAAACTTAGAAGAGGAAAAAAAGTGAATGGCTGGAGCAAAGTGAACTGACATGCTGGACTAAACTACTTCACGGAGGGGGTGCGGTCTGTTGGCTATCCATCTCTACCATCTTTTTAAGAAAATGGGAGCCAGATAGGGTTTTCTCCAAAGGAAGCGGTTGAAGGAATAGGAGATGTTTTGAAACCTGGGCCTGCTAGCCAGTTGGACCACAATAATCTCTTCCTGTCCGCCACATTAGAAACTGCATGCTTCGTTCATTTATTTTAGAAGTATGAAACAGCCACACTAAGCAGAGGTAGTAAGAGGTACAAAAGGGTGATGAAACTGGCAGGTAGGTAGCATCTGGAAGTGCAAAGCATTGCACAGCTGGACTAAAATTGCTTTTACGCCCTAGAGCACATGCCCGTCCAAAGCAGAGAGGACCCGATTTCACTCAGTAATGTAGCCGAGTGCTGCTACTACAAGTCCTTTATGCTTTCTGCAGTACACTGCACAGTGAAGCTATGAATAATTATGCAAGCCCAAGCACCAGACCCATTTGTCCTTAGTAATGGAGTTCTCTACTGCACACCATGAACATTTAAAAGATCATTGTCCAAGTGTTGCGAGGTTACTGCCACTCATGATCTGAAGAGAAAGCAGTCTGCCGTCAATGCTGAGCATAGATTTGTGTAATAAATAGTTCCTGGACCATGATATTCAATGGACCGGATAATGGGAATCATGTGATAAAACAATTAGTACCACAGTGTTGCTCAATCCAAGAGATAGTTACAGTGTATCATATTTTTGAACTGTTAAATTGGGAAAGATCACAATTTTATTTAAATTTGAGAAGCTAAAACTATTCTCTTCACATACTAAGCCACAAGCCCAATAACTGATATCTTAAGTGTTCTGAAGTCACACCCTGTGAGGTTATAATGGCACTGCATCATATTACCATCTAGTCCATTACACTTTCGCTGCTATTCAAATTTTTTTTTTTAAATGTTGAAAGGTAGAAGATTTTTCTGCATTTGTTGGGTGACCTATTCCCAAACCTCAGCTAATGCTACTTTTCAGCCAGCTCCTGGAGGCATGTAACAGGAGTCCAGTAACAACTCCATGTTGTATGAGTTTGCACGCAGGCAGACATGATACCTCTTAAGTGTGGGATGTTGGGGTGGCACTGTTTGGAGGACTGCTGATCATTTCAGTGCCAAGATGTACAAAACTTAAGCACATTGCAGGAAACTGTTGGCTATGACATTTGCCTTGTAGGCTGACCTTTAATGTGCATTGCTTGCGTTGGTCAATATTTAACATGCCTCAAGTCCTCTGTCAATAGTCACTCTCTTGCACCAATAATGAAATAATGACTTACCTCTACCACCTTTATCCAACCTTGGTGATGCTCTGCACTACAGGCCATGGTCCTCCGCCCAAGTGCCTGAATTTAAAAATAGTATCTATTGTAACACTTGCGGAGAAATACTAGTAAATAAAATGAAGTTTTTTTGTAATGGAAGAGTCACAAAACCAGCTTTGTGCAATACAAACAAAAATCTTTACAAGATATGCTTCTGACCCATCCTTTGAGTGTAATAAATGGGTCAGGTCATGCCAGGTAGATAAAATATTTTAACTTGAGGCAATCACGCACTAGTAACCACTCTAGAGTCAACCTTGCTCATGGAGGAGTTCATTACTGCTTCCAATGACATTCATCGCAGATCCCATGCAGCTACAGGGCCAATAGCAGGATTTTGTGTGCAGCACGGTTAGTGTAGAAATCAAGTGCAGCTGTAATATTGTGATCATTCAGCAGTTGCGCTTTCTTGATGCCCTATTACTTCCACGAGCTATCTTCTCAGCCTCATTGGTAAACAGGTTTGAATCTTAGCACTGAAATGACAAGCATTCCTCAGAACACTATCCCAGCATCCCACACTTAATGGGTTGTCACTTGTCATGCATGCGTGTGCCCATTTGCTCACACAGAAACCGGTGCAAAACAGATCATCATTACGGGACGCCGCCAGCAGCCTCCAGGAGCTGGATGAAAAGTGCTATTTGTAAAGGGCTGGGAGCCGGTCATCCAACATTTGTGCTGCTGGAGGTGCATGGGCCAGAGACTTGCACAACAAAAAGGAGGGATTAAAAAAAAATACAAGAGAATTTTAAAATTATGAAGGGTTTTGAGAAGATAAATATGGAAGATTATCTCCTCTAGTTGGAAAGTTAATGACAAGGGATCAGCAACTTAAAATGGTTAGGACAAACTTCTTTGTGCAGAGTTGTTAGAGTAAGGAACCCTTTGCCACTGGGAGTACTTGAGGCAGAGGCCACTGCAATTTTGAAAAAGAGTAGTTAAACACTTGAACCAGAGAAAAATACAGAGCTGTGGGGAAAGAAAAGGGATTATTCGGATTTCCTCTTGCAAAGAGCCAGCAGACAAGAATGGTCTCTTTCTGTGCTGGGTCCAAACCCAGTCTATGGAATGGAAGGGTCCTCTTTCTCTCTGCTGGCTGCTCCGACATAGGGGGTGGGGGGGGGGGGGGGCAGTGCCAACCTAGTCCCTAATGTATGTGGACCCAAAACTGGTCCTTATTCTAGCACCACAAATATGGTTGATGTAAGAGATGGAAATGTCAGTGGTGCAGTAGGAGATACTCTGCTGAGGGTGGTCTGATGCACATTGCTTAAGGTAGTATAAAAATAGCTTTCTTCTGCAGCAGACTGTGCTACAACTAATCTGGCAATGCATAATGCTGACACGAAGTGCCTGAAATAGCAGATATATTGCCCAGTATCAACATCCCTCACCTAAAGGAGAAAAATTCACCAAAATTGAAAAAAAAATTAAGAGAAACTCTTGGTTGTATGGCCATGTTGGTTAGGACTTTGTAAACAAGACATACACAGATGTAAATGAACAATGACCAAAAGTTAATTGCTCCAAGTCTTGAGGTTCTAAGGCGACAGAGCAGTGTGGGAGGAGCCTTCAGCCAGTCAGTCACCTGTCCACAATGTAGTCACCAGTAATACAACAAAACTTCCTTGACTACAGAAAACACAGCCCAGTTGTTATGTTGACAGAAGATTGGTCAACTGGAACTGTGGCAGAATTGGTTAAACAAAGATTAATCTTGGTGCAGTACCTTTCTGGCTATTACAGCATGTCATAACCTTGAGGGCAGATGGATAACATTAGGAATAAACATGGTGCCACCATCTTACCATAGGTCACTTTCCTGTAATTTTTAAAGAGAATTTTATTGAATGCTTCAAAATAATTTAATTTTGATCCAGATCATTAATTCAAGCTACAGTCACCTGGAAGGAAATACTAGCAGTTCAGGACATCAAAAGATATTAAATTGGAAGATTTTCCTACTTGAAAAATAAAATCATTCAATCAATACAACTTCACAACAGAACCTCGCTATTGATTTAGAGGCAAAATGGTAGGATCATTGCTTCAGCAGAGGGTCACGCGATGATCCCAAAACCTATACTAGACTTTGGAGTCTCACGACCTGATGGAAATTCTTGAATCTGCCAGATCTGGGTCAGTCTGGTCATCAATTTCTGATTTTTTCCAGTTATTTGTTGACTTCTGTTGAATGTTAGTTCTATTGCTGTACAGTGTACACCAATTGAACACATTTTCTGCAAAAACACTATTTTCATTTGGGTAGATTGCCTTTCGGAAATTAGAATAGGGGTTCCCCAGGAGTGCGTCAATATTAGCAAGGGTTCTCCTACACAAAAGAAGTTTTAAACCCAATGTAATACACAACATAGTACATTACACAATCACTACAGTTGTAGCAAGAGATTTAGAAGCCCAGTAAGTGGTGAAATCCAGAGACTCCTGCTGCGAGAGCTCTTTCCCCTCCCAAGAAAAAGGAAGCCACAGACACAACCAATGCAGAACTGCAAATGTGTGCAACTCTGCCAAAAGATAGCCAGACTACTACTATGAACTCATGCCAAAATGGATCATCTAGTACAATACAATGGTGATCCTTTACTATACAGGTTACAGTCCAAGTACACAGTTGATGATTAAGAGGTGGCAATATAACAGGTCTCCATCCGTCTTCTTTCCCTCCCACCAACAAATAAGAACATGCCCTACAAAAACTAGAGAACAAGTGACTGATCTCAAAATTGAGATGGGAAAAATAAAGCTGTACGTTGGCAGTACAACAAGATCACAGTAATGCTATTTTAATGCTTGGGGAAGCCCTTGCGATTGTACTAGGATGTCCGAGAGTCATTTTGACTCTGAACATTAAAAAAGTAGATTAGTCAGTTACCTCTTAAAGTAGAGAGAATTATTCTAGTGATTATCCAGCAACATTGGAAAGGTATCAAAAGCAATCATCTCGGGAACAGCCATTATTTGCTATTGTGGACACAGCTCCCTCGGAAAAATCCCCATTGCAGGTCTTTATAGTAAACCAGCAGAATGCAAGAGCATGAAGCAGAGGGAAAGAAATAATTCATCCCATCTTACCTCACGGTCATTCAGATTCTGGCCGTCAACTAGTTTTATCTTCCTCCTGCGTTGATGTCGAACAGTTAAACCAGGATACAGTGACCCATAACCCTACATTTGATGCGCAGTGGAGACTTTAGGTGGTGTGGAAACTACATCAACAAGGAGGGCAAACTGAAAGGAGTTTGGATTTGGCAATGGCTGCAGAGCCACTGATGCTACAAAATCCAAAATATTATAAACACTGCTTCTGCCTCACAGCCCAAACAAGAACTCCCTTTCACTCCTGGGAGGCAAGTTGGAGATCTGCGCCAAGCTTCTACCACCATCACTCAAAAGTAGAGGTTGGACAAGAGCAGTCTAATGACAACTGCAAGTCAGATTATCCCCTCCCTCCTTAGATGTCAGGAGGTGGTTCTTTTCCCAGAGAATAGTGGATCTCGTGCGGTGGATGTTGATTCGTTGAATTCCTTCAAACGAGAGCTGGACCTGTTTCTGGTTAGGGCGGAGATCACCTCTTACAGAAGATAGGTACTGCAGTGAATTCAGGGCCAGAGTGATCTCCTGGACTAGTTTTGATCACCTAGATGGGTCGGAGAGGAATTTCCCAGATTCTTATCCCCAAAATGGCCTGGGATTTTTTTAAATCTAGTTTTTCGCCTCTCCCAGGAGATCACGTTTCCAGGTGGGGTGGACAGCAATGTTCCCTGTAATTTTTGGGGGGCCGCACGGACCATTCAAAATTCTACACGTGTTTTTTTCAATTTAAAAGCTGGCTCATCGGCTGCGAGGAACCCCTGGAGCGCTGCGTGGCTGTGCAACTGAAAGGGAACATTGTTGGAGAGTATATATTGTGATACACAAGGTATCACAATTGTGTGGGACAGGCTCGATGGACCAGAGGGTTTTACCTGTCAGTCATTGTTTGCATGTTCCTTTCCCCACTCTGCTCAGTACCTCCAACAGTTGGGAACCATTAACTCACCAAGGGGAGAATCAGTGGCATAAACCTGCCACCTACTTCATGAAGCTCCAATGTACTCTTCGCCATAGTCAGGTGGCTACACATTACACATGTTGGCTTAAGGCCAGCTGGGCGACCAATCAGTCTCTGTTAATAAGACACAAGTTGCTGAGAGCTGCACAAATGTGGCCTGGGGTAAATGGCTGTGCAATAATGTTTCCCCATGAAGGAAGGAGCTTCTCAGTTCTCAGCACATCCTCCTCCCCTTGCCTCTATCCTCTTCCCACTGGATTAAAAGGGAATCTTGTTTGTAAAGAACTCACATTTAAAACGAATTAATCTTTTCAATCCTCACCTTTTTCAAATGCTATGTGTGGCAACTGTTTGAGCGTAGATGTCCATTTAACCCCTTCACTAGAATATCTCCATATTTAAGTTAGAATAATTGGTGTTTAGGGCAGCGTGAATCTGGATTGATTTGTGGTGCAATTTCTGTTACTGTTTCAACATTTCATGGCTGTGATGGTTGTGTGCATTTCATTGACAATCAGATATACCTGCGCATTAATAGGGAGAGATAAACATGGATAAAAAAAAAAGTTACATCTGTGTGCATTTCCACTCTACAAAATATTTTCCTGCAGTCACATTTTCTGCACACTTGCATCAACCTTTTCCTCTTCATAAATTTTTTAATTCGCATTTATAATTGAAACTGCCTATGTAAACTAGTCATGCTGTAATTACTCCCTCCCACCAGTAATGGCAGCGTTTTGCAACTCAGCTCCGCAGTCTGACCCAGAGAAATTCCTACACTCCAACCAACTCTTCTCTGCTTCCAAATCCCTGAACGATTTGTTATGCAACTATAAATTTCAAACTGAATTATGTCTGCTCACTCTGACCCAATTATTTGCTACCTTCTAATCCCCACTTCATCTGAACACGACATTTGGTATTAACACCCTCATGTGCAATGCCATAGGAGAGCAACTAGTAATATATAAACAGATAACCAAGAGGGAATACGAAGAACAGTAACCGTCATGGACTGGTTGGACCGAATGGCCTGTTTCCATGTTGAGACATCTAAAGGTTTCAAAGGACGAACTACAGAAACTAAAACTAACTTTACAACTGTAATTCAAACTATAGCTTTGCAGGCACTCAAATATACTGTAAATTTTATGTTCAATAATCCTATTTGTGTACTTGCAACAACCAATGTAGAAGCAGACAGCCAGTGCACTCTCCATTGACTTGCAACAATGTTCCTACTATAGGACTGATAATGGTGATGCAATTTATCAAAAAGCAATTTGCAGTTGATAACAGTGAGATTCTATGGTCAATGTATGTTTGTACAAAAAATGCCACAGACCAGTCAGAGATAATTCTTCAGGACAAAGGCAATATGGAAAGCACCTACAACATGGCAGACTCAAAGGATTGGCACCTCATTATTTGCAGTACTAGAGTTCAACCAGGATAACTGGAACCAATATGATAAAGAGAGAACAAGTTAAAACAGTCTTACAGTATATGGGGGTCATTACTATAAATCTAAATTAATATGGTTCTGAAGGTTGTAAGTGTATGTTGGACATTGACTCCTGATCCTGATGGGCATGCCTCATACGTACAGCTGGGGAACATCAAAAAGGAGTCTTCTCCCCTTTCCTGCAGGACAGCTCCATTCTGTAGATAGCAGTGCAGCTATTTCAGCAGTGCAGCTATTTCAGGAAGTAACAGTTTGCGCTCACTATTTTGACAAATGAGTGTGGGTTTTTTTTGGAGGGGAGGTGGGGGTTAAGAGGAGGCGAGTAGGGAAGAATGAAAAAGAAAAAAGAGAAAGAAGGGTTTTCCAATTCCCCCAATAGTTTCCCCACCTCAGCCACAAGTAGAAAATGACAAACCTCAAAAGGAAGAGATCACCGTGGGAATAAGTCTGCAATTTGTAAAGTACTGCTTCAAAATCATGCATGCCATCAGGAGCTTCCTCAAAGTCTGTGGTGTGTGGAGGACGAATTCTTGGAATGCATGCAAGATAGTTTCCTGGATCAGTATGTGGAGGAACCAACCAGGGAACAGGCTATTCTGGATCTGGTACTGTGTAATGAGAAAGGGCTAATCAATAATCTTGTGGTAAAGGGGCCTTTAGGGACAAGTGACCATAATATGATTGAATTTTACATTAAGTTTGAGAGTGATGTAGTCCAATCTGAAACTAAGGTCTTCAATCTAAACAGAGGAAACTACAAGGGTATGAGGGACAAGTTGGTCATGGTAGATTGGGAGACTACACTAAAAGGTATGAAGGTGGACATACAATAGCTAACATTCAAGGAAATAATGCATAATTTGCAACAAACATATATTCTTCTAGGGCATAAAAACCCAAAAGGAAAAGTGATCCGACCATGGCTAACAGAAGAAATTAAAGCTAGTATTAAGTCAAAGGAGGAAGCTTATAAAGTTGCCAGAAAAAGCAGTCAGCCTAAGGATTGGGATCTTTTTAGAAATCAGCAAAGGGGGACCAAGAAATTGATAAAGAAAGGGAAAATGGAATAGGAGCACAAACTAGTGAAAAATATAAAAATGGATTGATAAAGCTTCTATAGGTATGTGAAAAGGAAAAGACTGGTGAAGGTAAATGTAGGTCCTTTACAGTCAGAGACGGGAGAATTTATAATGGGGAATGAGGAAACGGCAGAGAAATTAAATAAATACTTTGTTTCTGTCTTCAGAGGAAGACACAAAAAACCTCCCAGAAATACGAGAAAACCAAGGGTGTGGCGAGAATGAGGAGCTTAAAGAAATTATTAGTAAAAAAAACAGTACTAGCAAAATTAATGGGACTAAAAGTCGATAAATCCCAAGGACCGGATGACCTATATCCTAGGGTTTTGAAAGAGGTGGCCATTGGGATAGTGGACGCATTGGTTGTCATCTTCCAAAATTCTATAGATTCTGGAACGGTTCCTGCAGATTGGAGGATAGCAAATGTAACCCCGCTATTTAAGAAAGGAGGGAAGAGAGAAAACGGGGAACTACAGACCTGTTAGCCTCACATCAGTAGTTGAGAAAATGCTGGAATCTATTATAAAGGATGCAATAACTGGGCACTCAGAAACTAACAGTAAGATTGGGCAGAGTCAACATGGATTTATGAAAGGGAAATCCATTCTTTGAGGATGTAACTAGTGGAGTAGACAAAGGGGAACCGGTAGATGTGGTGTATTTGGATTTTCAGAAGGCCTTCGATAAGGTCCCACACAAGAGGTTGGCGAACAAAATTAGGGCATGTGGAATTGGGGGTAATATACTAGCATGGATTGAGAATTGGTTAACAGACAGAAAACAAAGAGTAGGGATAAACGGGTCTTTTTCAGGATGGCAGGCTGTGACTAGTGGGGTACCGCAAGGATCGGTGCTTGGGCCCTAGCTATTCACAATCTATATCAATGATTTGGATGAGGGGACTAAATGTAACATTTCCAAATTTGCTGATGATACAAAGCTAGGTGGCAGTGTCAGTTGTGAAGAGGATGGGAAGAGGCTTCAAGGGGCTCAGTGAGTGGGCGAGAACATGGCAGATGGATTATAATGTGGATAAATGTGAAGTTATCCACTTTGGTAGAAAAAACAGAAAGGCAGAGTATTTCCTAAATGGTGAAAGATTGGGGAATGCAGACGCTCAAAGGGACCTGGGTGTCCTTGTACATGAGTCACTGAAAGTGAATGTGCAGGTGCAGCAAGCCATTAGGAAGGCAAATGGTATGCTGGCCCTCATTACAAGAGGATTTGAGTACAGGAGGATTTGAGTACAGGAGTAAAGAAGTCTTACTCCAATTATATAGGGCCTTGGTGAGACCACACCTAGAGTACTGTGTACAATTTTGGTCTCCTTACCTAAGGAAGGATACACTTGCCATAGAGGGAGTGCAACGAAGGTTCACGTGATTGATTCCTGGGATGGCGGGACTGTCGTATGAGAAGAGATTGAGTAAACTAGGCCTGTATTCTCTTGAATTCAGAAGATTGAGAGGGGATCTCATTGAAGCATACAAAATTATGGTGGATGTTGGGAGAATGTTTCCCTTGGCTGGGGAGTCTGGAACCAGGGGCCACAGCCTCAAGATAAAGGGTAGGCCATTCAGGACTGAGATGAGAAGAAATTTCTTCACACAGAGGGTGGTGAATCTTTGGAATTCTCTACCCCAGAGGGCTGTGGAGGCTCAGTCATTGGGTATATTCAAAACAGAAGTCGATAGATTTCTGACTAGTAAGGGCATCAAAGGATATGGCGATAGGGCCGGTGAATGGAGTTGAAGCAGAAGATCAGCCATGATCTCATTGAATGGCAGAGCAGGCTCGAAGGGCCGAATGGCCTACTCCTGCTCCTATTTCTTATGTTCTTATGTCTCAATAGGTAAATGCACTGCCCCATAGAATACAAAGCCATACAAGCTAGCAAGTCCCAGATTCAATTCCTGGCCTGTGCTGAGCTAGCCAGTCTCAAGTGGGCCGTTGGTGGGGATGGTTGGGGAAAGAGTGTGTTACAATTGGTCCAACATTCCCAAGCTAGGCAGAGGAAAAATAAGACACCGAGCTCCCCATCCTAATTGCCCTCTAGAGACTCCTGCCGGAAAATACAAGTATGTGGGCATCGGGAAAGCTTAATTCTATGATGCTCTCTGCAGTTAAATAGCGTGTGATTCTCATTGTCTAGGCTCACATGAAGAGTCGGCACCTGGGCATGGTAACAGAGTGCTGCTGGCACTTGTGGAACTGTGCCCCAGCACAAGTTAGCACATTCAGAATTTGCCCAAATGTACCGAATGAACATCACAGACAGAAGAATGGGATAAATCAGCTGGAGGTTAGCCCGATCATGCCGTATAAAATGGTGTTCCATGACCATTTACAATTTTTTTTTTTAAAGAAACTGAAAGCTTCTACTTCTTGCACCCTAAGTTACCATTTAAATGATTGACCTTAGTTTGAGAATGCAAACCTCACTAGTGACCGTTTCACTGAATGGATTGCAGCCAAATGCGCAAAGTAAACTTTCTCAGACTGCTGAGAAACATAAAGGAACTCCCGGAAGAGGCCGTGCTAATTGTTTTAGAAATGAAAAATGCAACTCTTTCACAGCGCAGCACTTTTTTCTTCTAAAAGTAATTTTTATATTCATACTATCCGATTTCCTGTGGTGTTGCTCACAGGTAATGTGGAACATGGCTGCAATGTTTAGCTGCTAACCTGGCCTATCCTGCTTCAGTCCACTGCTCAGGCTCTCCCTGTGGAAAAGTGGTCTAAACATGTCCAGAGGTCAATTGTTTTTGTTGCATGTTTCTCTAGACTGTCAGTTGCTCAGGTAATATTCGTGTTATCTCAAAAACCTCTCCAGAAGATATGTGGGGGGGGGGGGGGGGGGCGGGGGCATAAATAGAAATAATTGGGCTTCCTTCTCTTTGTAATACATTGTTAAAACTGTAAACAACTGAACAGTGTTACGGACACTCAAAACTCAATATAAAAATTGGAGCCTGGATGGCTTAACATTTACATTTACTCATGTAGCCAAATGATCAAAAAAGACCCTCAATGGTCTAATCTGGCCATCGTTGTAATTAAATTCAGCGATGGTTTCGCAAACTTTGTAAAATGGAAATAAAGTTTAAACTTAAAAACAAAAAAGTGCCTATAGAAATTTGTAGTGGAAGTGAGCTCATGTGCGGTGTTGGCAAGTAAATTTTCCACCCAACCCCCACAAAGAAACAGTCCAACTGTAATACAACTTCGGTCATTTTGTGTTTTATTCCCATCCAAAACTCATCTCCCGTGTGGCATAACCCAGCCAAAAGTCAATTCTCCTCATGAATCCAGTCGAGACTATTACAATTACAGCAGGACTGGGCGCTGAAAAGAGTTGGCACACTATGTCACCACTTCAGATCGGAATCCAGTCCACATTGAAGGGATACAGTTTGTCAGAGAGTCTTGGGTGAAATGAGTTTGCAACTGCCTGTAACTCAACACAAACTGGAAATCTTACTCAAAGAGGCTTAACGGATGACTGGTATGGGAAATGGAAATCACTCTGGTGTGGGGGGGGGGCGGGAGGCAGGGAAGAGAAAGGTGGCTGTTCTGAGCGTTGGGTTACAGCACATTGTTTGGAAAGAATACAGGGAGCTGTACTCTGTATCCAACTCAATGCTATATTTGACCTAGAAGTTCTCGACTGCAATAATGGAATTCAAAGTGTAAAAATGTTTCCTTCCCCAATACAGACATCCCTCGGTTGAATGACAAAAGCTTCCTGCATAAACCTCCATTCCCAATTAATGATTGCAGAGTGGTGATAAGCTATTCTTTATTCCTGCCCACCAACTGAAGAATCCTCTCTAGCCTGGAGAAGGCCATCCCAGGTGCAAATTTCCTCTTAACAGCTGCTCCTGCCTCTTCAGCAAACATGGCAGTAAGCCAGACAAGTACAGAACTACACACAAGAGTGGTATGGTACAGGAAATTAATTCAACTGGAGGGTAAATTGTGCCAGGTCTGACTGCTCCCAACCCCACCTCACACTGCCTGATCTCGGCAACCTCCTTCAGCCATACAAGCCCTCCTGCACCCTCTGTTCCTCCAAACCTGGCTTCATGTGCAACCTACCTTCACGTGCAACCTACTTTATCATTGGCGACAGAGTTTTCAGTCATCTCAACTCACTCTCTGCAACTCCCTCTACTTCTGTGTCATTCTTCAAAAACCTCCTCAAAACCCATCTTTCTAACTTAGTCTTTAGTCACTCCTCCTAACCTCTTTCCCGTCGCTTGGTACACTATTCATCTGAACCACCTTATGATGTCTTGTACATTAAATGTCCTATGTAAATGCAAGTTGTTGTAGTGCCCAACTAGAAGCACAACACAATGAACTGAGCCCCCTCCCCCCCCCAGCAACCCTATACTAGACTTAAATAGAAATATCTTTGAAAAATCTAGGATGAAGGGTTAAGGCCCAAGGTCAATAGAAGTCTACAGATCTCTTCTCCATATTTAAAGAGGGACTTTCAACACTATAAAGAAAAAGCAGTACAATATGTCTAATGTCCTTTTGTATAAAATGCAAATGTGCCATGTAGACAGCCAAGGAGGAGAGAGGAAAAGAAAAAGTACACAGTCAGGGTGACTTATTGACTCATGATGGTGCAACGGAGCCAAAATTTATTAAATATCAGAATTATTAACCTAGGGTCCTTTGGCGGTCATTTCAATTGCACATTATTTCAACTCTGCTCTCAATGTCAGCCTTGGAAACCCATCATCTCCCCCCGAAGCGTCAGATACCTGAATTACATAAAATTAGTCAAAACTTTAGCAAGAGACTACAAAAACAAAAATGGATGCAAAATATGAGTTCCTTTTAATGCTTCAAAAGCAAAACTCCTTATTTTTAAATTGGGGAAGGGGGGGGGGGTGGAGAATTGAAAGCTAAAACACAAGATAATATATTTCAGCCATCTGAGGTTGAACCAATGTAAGAGGCATCTCATCAACCAGCCCTTGGTTCATTCACTTACAACCGGATGTGAAAATTCATCCAAATGGTTGACCAGGATACAAATACTACCTACGGTTACAGTACTGATATTTAAACAGAGCGATGTTTGATAGATGCACCAGAACTGATGTGTTGACATGTCAGATGATCATTTTCAGTACCATGGCAACCATTTTACAGTGGCTGAGGGCTAAGTAGCAGAGTTTCCAAAGAAAAAATCCAAACAGGAACATGATTCCAGATGCAAGGCAAAAATCGTTTCTGTTTTAAATAAAAAGTGTTCCAACGAAGTATCCAAAACACATATAGTTCAAGGACCTAAACAAACTTGTGCTAGAGTCATACAATTTCTGATGAAAAGTGTAATAGGGATCCACAGCACAGCAAAATGAGGCAACTGTGTGACACGACACATACTGGGCTCGTACAGAACATGTGCAGAAACCTGCCTAGCCAAGAGTTTCATGATTCAGGGCTCTGGATGTAGCATCGAGCAAAACAAGACCAAAGACAGCCCTGGTATCAAACATTACGCTGCACTACAAATGTTATCAGTACCAAGAGGACTCATCATGACCCAGATCTACATCTACTAACTGCCTCAAGTATTCCAGTCAGCTATAGTAAGGGTTAGATAAAAAGGTAAGGTTTTCTGTACTGGGCCTGCCTCAACAGAAGACCGTAATCTTTGAAAAGTAATGGGTGCTGTGTGAACGAGTGCATTTGCCACACCCAGCCAACAGTAGTCTTCAGACCAACAGCCCTTTCCCCACTCATGTGGGCCTCAAAAAGCAGAGCTGGAATGTGAATGAGACAGCACAGGTGTCAGTGAAGGCACCAAGACCAGGTTATGGAGTGGGTTCTAAGGGACCCCTGGGGGCAAAGCAGCACAAAAACAAACTGATGTAACTGCAAAGGTTGCCTACCATTATTCTGGCTTTGGGTGGGCTGGGTACTCAAATCTTCCAGCAATATGGTTTTTACCCCCCCAACACCATGTCGGGGAAGATCCACAGGCGAAAGAAATGTAATTACAAATGCAAATTTTGAGCAACTGCACATGCACGATGTTGCCACATACATTTATTTCAGTGTCACCACAATGTATATGGGATGGTTTCAGAACACAAGGAATATTTCACTACTGCATAACTGCTTCCAGTTGAGTGGTTTCACAGTACAAACTTGCCCCAAGATTATCTCCATGAGGAAACTGGGAAGAGATTGCCCTCACACACACACACACTTCCTCATTGCATTTAGGACCCTTGCATCCAGAAGAGAGGAGACTATGATCTCACCACTCTCACTGAATTCTAACCCAAGTGGCAGCCCAACGCCAGCTCACGAGAGAAGCTAGCGTGCAAACAACTGGTGGTAATGGACAAGAACGAGGAGAGCAGATAAGGGTATTCTTTTGCACCAGCAATAGAGGTGCACTGACAGACCTGTGTACAACTTGCTTATAATATAGCACGTTGTATGTGCAAGATAAGTGGCCATTAAGCAGCTCTACTTTTTCCATCAACAAAGCAGAACAGGCAAGCAGACAAATGGCCAGAAAATGCTGCACTCTGGAGTGCGTGGTGAGACAATTACCTGGCAGGGTTCATTTGGCTAACAGCAAGTCAGAGTCAGGTCAATAACTGCAGCACATCACCGAGACATGCCAGACCTGATCAACAGATCGCCTAAACACACACAATGCAGTTTTAATCAATTTAGGTTGCTTCTGAAGGCCAAAGAGGTAGAAAATGTGTTTTTTCCTGAATGGATCATATCTTGCCGAATGCATCTTGCCCCCTCCTCCGTGTTAACAGTGTCAGTTGGGGGATGGGGGGGAAGTGGCTAAAAGAAAAAAAGTTAGAGAGAGAGAGTAAAAAAGTCAAATATCCAAATTGGATTTTGGATTAAGTGACTCTCCATACATAGCGACTGGTTTCCTAAATCCACTGCCAGATTAAGGCATTACAAGGTATAACATTTTAACTCTTGTCCAGTAAAATAGTTACAAACACACGGATTGGTGCTGTTTTAAGGGTTAAGGTGCTGTTTTAAGGGTTAAGTTTAAGCTAGATCGGAAAGAATGTTTATTTGGGGGTGGGGGGGGGGGGAGAAGAAAAACCTATATACATACATATCGGTCACAGTAAACAGGTTTTTAGATTAAAAAGAGAGAGGTTTGCGACTAGAATTAGACAGACAGAATATATCTCTTAACCCCATTGATTACAGTACGTACTTTAGACCATGACCATGTTTCCAAGTACAGTAGAAAGAGGGAGAGCGCCATAAAACAAGCTATCTAAAAAAAAATCCGTCAACAATCTGCAACAAGCACAGCCCTGCTAAGCACAAAGCAAGGTCCAACAGTAAATAGTGCAACAGCAATTACTGCTAATCTCGGAATCTGGCACATTGGAAAAAGTCTGCGTACACATATCTTTCCTGCACTCAAGTCCAAGCTTTCTGTTTCAGTCACCAAGATTGATTGTCAGAGAGCAAAGGCTGTGTGAACAAGTCCCAACACTCGAGTTGTGCTCTCACAAGCTACTCTCGCAGTTATTGGCAGAGCGTTGGAACAACGAGGAAAAGAAATATAATTCCCAAGGAAATTAGTCCCATTTACAGTTGAAGAAGTTACACCAGGGGGGAAAAAAAATGAAAATCCAACCTTAAAAAAATGGCAGTATTTCACAGTGATATAGTTAAAGTTTGTTACGCCAGCACTTGTACTCGAATATCCAGCACCAGTGATTCTGTGGAATCTTGTGCCAACCTCAAGTTTTGGGACTGTGGTAAAGTTACCAACCTATAAACGTTCTCAGTCATAACACAATGAAAGCTACACCTCAACTTCATTATAAGGATCCCGGTTTCTAGCACTCTGTGGGGTTATGAAGTTGTTAGATAGTTAAAGACCCCCCACCCCCCAATTACAGTGCAATATAAACCCTAGAGATAAAACAGCAGCAGCGAATGCTGGAAATCAAAAACAACAGAAAATACTGGTTCTGATCAAGAGTCCCACTCAAGAAACATTAACCCGTCTTTCTCTTTCCAAAAATTTTCTAATTTACTCTGAAGTGCTGAGAGCAATGCTGTTAGGCTTAATCAGCTTCTGTCATTTTAGTGTTCTGCTTACACCGGAAACATCCAACACACCACTCTCCCATTTACAACGTGTATGGCAAACAGCATTTCCCCAGTAATCAACTGCAGATTATTGCTCAATGACGACCCTGCCAGTGGTTATTCCTCTAATGTGACAGTCACCACATCACATGACCAGGGTGCCTTGAGCCCAAACAAAATAACTCCTCTCCTATGCCCACCTCATTGACCCTCACATAAAGCAACTGGCTTACATTATAAATACCAACAGCCAAGCACAATTATGAGGCAGTGACTAGGTTGAGTTGAGCAGATGGCAATAAACAACTTGCATTTTACTCCCCCAGATTAGGGCCTCATGTGAACCCTTCAATTTGGCCACAGGCTTGAAGAGCCAAAGCTGTGCATTTCAGGGATTGGGGGATGGGGGATGGCAGGAAGAGGGGGGACATGTGGTGAAAAGGGAAGTTTACAGCGAAACCAGGTATCGGTAATTCCTTATGCAATGAAGCTCAAAGTGGATGTCTGTTGATTCAAGTGAACCTAATCTTCAAATAAAAGGTTCTGAGTAGGCCCATTGAACAGTATAAATTCCTGTTAAATAAGGTTTCTGAAAATCTATATTAAATAAACTTTATTCAATTACATCACACGTTTTACCACATCCACTACCCATATTACCATCACCTACAATATCATGCACTGCTGCTGGGTGCAGCATTGAGCCAAGGCCACAAATTAAAAACAGCCCAGCAAATCTGGCGAGGGAGGGCAGACAGGAAAGAGAAACATTGGCAGGTCAAGGTACCAATGGGCTGAATGGAACAGCTGAAAAATATTCAACCATCAACTTGTAACCAAATAAAGAAGTCTGGTGGAGACTCTTTAAAACTGCTTCCATTGAAGGCTAATTTTGCCATTTCTGCAACTTGGATGGATCACCGATGATCAGTTGGTTACCAGTCAGCTCGAGTCAATGCCAAGGCCTTTTGAAAAAGCATAGCCATAAAATTCTTTTACATTGTGGCAATTCAAGAAGTATGTTCTCCCCTTATAGGTTCAACTCCTGTCTGGGATTAAGTATGCAGGTGGCAGTTGCTCTCTGGTATCTTGCGAAGAGACCATTATTCACGCGAGCCTCGACAGTGAATGTCAGCAGCTTATGTGATGCAGCGTGGTTGCGTCAAGGCTCAGCCTCATCATATCCTCACCAAAACATCCACGCATGGCCTTCCAGCAGGAAAACACGCACCAAATTTTCCTTCCCTAACCTAGAGGTGCTGAGGCCAAGTGTTGCACCCCTCCCACTATGCTGGTTGAGATCAGCTAATTCAGCAGAGTGAGTGAGGATCCACAACCTCCCTGGTCTGTACAGTTCAGCGAGTCACTGGGCCCCATGGGAGGAGGGAAGGCAGGGTTTAATACCCCAATTAGCATTACAAATAGCATTTTCAGACAGATTGCTAAACCTGGCTGATTTCCAAAATGCCTAATATTTCCTATTTTTGGGAAGGAGGGAGGAAAAGGAAGAGGAATCACTCAAAAAAGTGCTTCCTCCTCCCAGCAAATAATACTGTTCTCTTTAATAAGCGAGTTTTAATTAAGAGTGTTTCTACTCCTCCCATAGTTCAGGCCAAGGCCTCGATAAAGTCTAATCCTGGATAACAGACCACTCCTGGAACTTCAGTCAGATATTACACCAAAGAGACTACGATTATCCAGTAATTCAAATTAACTGGCTTTGATTTAAGGATAAAATGTACTGTTTTCCTTTAGCCAGTGCATGAAAGAGATACAATGCTCCACTTTTAAAATTAGCTTTTTCGCAAACAAACATCTCCCACCCCATTCCCTTCCCGCCAATCTTGGCCAATTCCCAGGTCTCTGCTGACGAGCTTCTGGAAATAGCTGCCAGGAGGTTCTGAAGAATGCCCTTTGCTACGATCTTGAACGCCCCCTCACCCCACCCCCTTCAAAACCATGCTTTGGAGAAAGAATTACACCACACTCAAGAGGACTGATTGAGACTTGGGTCATTAAATAACAGCTTACTGCACTGCAGATACCCATCCATGGCACGGCGCAATGCCACCTTTCACAGAAGCCATATTAACAAAGCTACTGTACCATCTTTTCCATTGACTATCAGGAGCAGGCAAGGAGGTGATTAACCATTGCACTTCACCCTATAGTAGTGTGGGAGATCCATATCACCAACAAGAATGATCAGAGTGCAATCACAGCATATTAAAAAACATTGTAAAAGGTCACCTTTGGATTTTTAGCTTTCTCTAGTGCATATGATCGAGTCAGAAAGAATTAGTGAACACTCGTTAAGAGAAAGCTTCCCCCCAACCACTAAAAATATAGGCACTTAAAAGTTTTCTTCTTGCTACTTCCCCTTTTCGCCATGGCGTCACTAAAGGCACCAAGATCAGGTTATGGAGTGGGTTCTAAGGGACCCCTGGGGGCAAAGCAGCACAAAAACAAACTGATGTAACTGCAAAGGTTGCCTACCATTATTCTGGCTTTGGGTGGGCTGGCCACTCAAATCTTCCAGCAATATGGTTTTTACCCCCCCAACACCATGTCGGGGAAGATCCACAGGCGAAAGAAATGTAATTACAAATGCAAATTTTGAGCAACTGCACATGTACAATGTTGCCACATACATTTATTTCAGTGTCACCACAATGTATATGGGATGGTTTCAGAACACAAGGAATATTTCACTACTGCATAACTGCTTCCAGTTGAGTGGTTTCACAGTACAAACTTGCCCCAAGATTATCTCCATGAGGAAACTGGGAAGAGATTGCCCTCACACACACACACTTCCTCATTGCATTTAGGACCCTTGCATCCAGAAGAGAGGAGACTATGATCTCACCACTCTCGCTGAATTCTAACCCAAGTGTGAGCTGGCGTTGGGCTGCCGAGAGAAGCTGGCGTGCAAACAACTGGTGGTAATGGACAAGAACGAGGAGAGCAGATAAGGGTATTCTTTTGCACCAGCAATAGAGGTGCACTGACAGACTTGTGTACAACTTGCTTATAATATAGCACGTTGTATGTGCAAGATAAGTGGCCATTAAGCAGCTCTACTTTTTCCATCAACAAAGCAGAACAGGCAAGCAGTTTCTTCTTGCTACTTCCCCTTTTCCATCGGTGTCTATACTCATCACCAATAAGGCAATAGGCAGGCAAGTCGTTCTCCGGCCTCAACCACTGCAACTTAGTGGCTCAATGGGTAAATGTGGCACCCAGTGTGGCACTGGAGCTACACCATCAAGAACGGTCCCAGTTTCCATCCCTGGTCTTTCACACGGGACACGATCTCAGTCATGTTACAATTGTGGTTCAAGCTGGAACTAAATTATCCAGGGTCATTATGATGTAGACAAATGCAGGCGTCAAACTCAGATCAGCTCCTCGCTTTCCCCTCCCTGCTGTCTGTTAATACTCACACATGAAGAATGGGCATGTGTTTGAGATACTGGAGGACTGCTGACCCTGGGACAACTCAGCATCTTCAGGAAAGGAGGAGGGCAGAAAAATGGGAACCAAATGGAGTTTTCTATGAACGATGCAAGAGCAGCTCCCTCACAATTTCTTCCTTATACTCCCCACTCAGAGCAGCTGCTCTTCAAATACCATCACTTTAGAAGTGTGATTGGGAATACACCACACAAATAAATCACGAACATTACACTATGTCTGTCCACTCCACAGCACATCGTACTGGTAACTCCAATGCATGCCACCATTTTATTAGACTAATTTATCTCCCCACGCACCACCCGCCAACCACAGGATCCTCAACGATAAGAGTATAATCAGTTTGGATAAAAAACACACCAATTTCAGCAGGCTTCTCTGCAATGTTTGCTGTGGATATCTGTAAAAAGACCCTATATACACAAGGTGCTTGCCCAGAATAAATAGAATTGAACGTTAACACATTCTAATATTTAGGAGAAAATTCCGGTGAACTTCCTTACCTTAACAGAGCAACAAAAAAGCAAGCAAGACACTATAGATTCAAGGAGGGATGCACGTCAGTGGCACAGCAGCGCACTGTACAAAGGATTCTGTCACAGGACAGGTTGCATGACTGTGTTTCTGCACACAATGAGTTCCGGGTCCCAGTTGGGAAAGAGAGAGAGAG